>PVJI01000176.1:164490-340198 GCA_004026765.1 Micronycteris hirsuta | reverse complement strand
GGGGTCAGGGGGTGGACTGAAGCTTTTCCTGGGTGTTTTCTAGGTTGTCCTGGTTAATCTAGATGATTTTCCTTTACCTATGAAGGTTTTCTTTTTTTGTTTTGTTCTATCTATCTATCTTGCCAGGATTGTCATCTAGCATGAGAGCGTCTTACTTTGACAATGCTGAATATACATTGGGTCATGTTCTAGCACTTTGTGTTCCAGATAAAACCCCAAGGCCATCAGTTTCCTTCCTCCCAAGCTACTGGAATATGTAATATTGGGCAGGATCTAGAAACTCAAAACTCGGCACCACTTCATGGGAAGGTCAGAGAGGAGCCATGCATAGCCTGATTTGTTGACTCGAGGGTTAGTCTCACTGGACCTCAGACACAGCACCAGGAGAAAAGAGGAAAGAAAGAACAAGACATGAGCTAGGAAAAATCAGTTTAGTTTCAGGATGGCGCTAGGGGCCAGGTGGGCTCCAACCTCCAGCTGAATTTGTAGGAATTAGGGCTGAGGTTGGAAGAGAACTAGACCTGGCCCAGGGGTTGTGGGGCCAGGAGCTATATTGGAAAGAGTTCATTCTTAAGGGAAGGCGGGGGGCCTAAGAGTGTGACTGAGAGGCTGCCCACCTCACTCCCCGCCTCTCCCTCCTCCCAACCTTGCAGAAAGCCCAGAGCCCTCATTGGCAGCTATAGCCCTGCACTGGTTCTTCTGGAACCTGGCACCAAGACCGCCTGGCAGCCACATGCTCTGGCCTCGTACTTTAGCATCCACAACAAAGCCCCCATTCCTCATGTGCAGGTCATCTTTCAAAGGCTTTTCGGTAACTGGGCTTCTGTCTTGGTCCTCTGCGCCTTGTCAATATGTCATTGACTTCAGGCATGGATGCTACCTGCCCCCCTGAAGGAGGTGCCCTGCCTCCCTCACTGGGAAGCAAGGCTGAGGCAGAATATGTAAGGGCTCCCCCAAACTCAGGCTGGCGGACATGTGTCTCATCCTTCAGCTCTCAGGATACAGGCTTCTACTGCTATTATTCCAGTAATGCTGAGAAAGAATGTGAATCACATGACTGAGAACCACAAAGACATCTTCAGATCAAGTGTGCTTTTGCACCTGGGGATAAGGCAACAACATTGACTTTTGTAATTGTATTTGGAGTTTTACTTCAGCAGCCAGATGTAAGAAATATACATTCTAAAACTTTGGTCATTTCTATGTCTATTTTCTTTGTTGCGGTTGTGTTTTGATTTCCTAGGTTTCCTTAGTAAAAGTTTTCCTGAAAATCCCAAGTATGTCTCTTGAAATTTAAGAGGATAGGAAAGTTGTCTAGCCCCTGGCCATTGAAGTTGGAACTGCAGCTAGCCTTAGGAAGGAGAGGACATCGGCAGTGGAGGATGTGGCTGGAAAATGGGGCCCAGACCAGAGAAGTAACAAGAACACGCAACAGAGGACATGGGTGATGCCAGGGACTGTAAAACCTTGCCCATTTAGGCATCTTCCTTATGATGAAGTTGATTTTTTTCAAAGTACAGACATTTGTTTTATTATTTTCTACCAATAAATGATTCTTTTTTAAAGTATATTTTATCGATTATGCTATTACAATTGTCCCATTTTTTTCCTCCTCTTTATCCCCCTCCACCGTGTACCCCCCACCACCAGCATTCCCCACCCCCTGCTTAGTTCATGTCCACGTGTTGTACATAAAAGTTCTTTGGCTCCTCTGTTTCCTATACTATTCTTAACCTCCCCCTGTCTATTTTGTGCCTACCAATTATGCTTCCTATTCCCTGTACCTCCCCCCATTTTTCCCTCCCCCTCCCCACTGAAAACCTTCCATATGATCTCCATTTCTGTGGTGCTGTTCCTGTCCTAGTTGTTTACTTAGTTTTTGTTTTTGTTTTTTACGTTCAGTTGTTGATAGTTATGACTTCGTTGTCATTTTACTGTTCATAATTTTTGATCTTCTGCTTATTAGATGAGTCCCTTTAACATTTCATATAAAATGGGCTTGGTGATGATGAACTCCTTTAACTTGACCTTAGCTGGGAAGCACTTTATCTGCCCTTCCATTCTAAATCATAGCTTTGCTAGATAGAGTAATATTGGATGTAGGTCCTTGCCTTTCGTGACTTCAAATACTTCTTTCCAGCCCCTTGTTGCCTGTAAGATTTCTTTTGAGAAATTAGCTGATAGTCTCATGGGAACTCCTTTGTAGGTAACTCTCTCCTTTCCTCTTGTAGCTTTTAAGATTCTCTATCTTTAATCTTGGGTAACTTAATTATTATGTGACTTGGTGTGTTCTTCCTTGGGTCCAATTTCTTTGGGACTCTCTGGGCTTCCTGGACTTCCTGGAAATCTATTTCCTTTGCCAGATTGGGGAAGTCTTCCTTCATTGCTTTTTCAAATAAGTTTTCAGCGTCTTGCTCTTGTTCTTCTCCTTCTGGCACCCCTACGATTCAGATGTTAGAGTGCTTAAAGTTGTCCTATAGGTTCCTAAGCCTCTCCTTATTTTTTTGAATTCTTGTTTCTTCATTTTGTTCCAGTTGGATGTCTATTTCTTCCTTCTGCTCCAGACTGTTGATCTGAGTTCTGGTTTCCTTCCCTTCACTGCTGGTTCCCTGTACAATTTCCTTTATTTCACTTGTCATAGCCTTCACTTTTTCCTCTATTTTGTGACCATACTCAACCATTTCTGTGAGCATCCTGATTACCAGTGTTTTGAACACTGCATCTTCGTCACTTAGTTGTATTTTTTCTGGAGCTTTGATCTGTTCTTTCATTTGGGCCATATTTGTTTGTCTCAGGGCACCTGTTTTGTAGTAAGGGGCAGAGCCTTAGGTATTCCCCAGGGTAGGGCAACTCTCTTTGCTGCGTTGTCCTGCTGTATGTGGGGAGGTGTCTGAGAGGGAACAATGCCACTCGCTTGCTCCACTCTAGCCCCACTTTCCCACATACTCTCCTGTGAGATTGGGAGTTTCTCCTGCTGTCAGTATTTGATAGCAATTTTTGAGTCTTTAGTTTCCTGTTCAGCCAGCCCTACCTTGCCCACGTGGTCCATCCCTTTGCCCAGCATCTTGCGGCACATTCTCTGCTTGGCTGCACATCTCCCATCTCTGCCCCTCCTACCAATCTGGGTGAATGTTTCCTTAACTCCTTGGTTGTCAGAGTTCCATGCTGTTTGATTTTCTGGCACTTCTGGTTGTTTATTGTTTTTAAGTTGGTTGTTATCTTTCTTTTGCTTTTGTGAGGAAGCAAAACATTTCTACCTACACCTCCATCTTGGCTGGAACCTTGATGAAGTTGATTTTATTTGCAAAGCTGTGGTTACTGCCCCCAGCTCCACCAGACCGATGCTGTCTGCCCACAGCATTCCTGTCACTGACTGTGTCCAGACAGCCCCGACACCGTGCTCCCCCTGCTCAGCTGGATGTCCTCCTGCCACCTGCCTCCTCTCATTTCCTGTCCTTCTTGCTGAATTCTTCCCCAGTTCCCCTTCTGCCTTTTGAAGGAGGTTTATCTAATTTGCAGCTGTCCTCAGAATAGCCTGATCCATTTCTGACTGAGCCATGGTTCTGTTATTCTTAAGGATAACTGCCAGGACATTGCCACAGCTAGTTTCACTTAAGAGTTTCATAAATTGTCTGGATGAAGGACCACACAGTGACAAGTACCTCAGGGGTTCCAGGAGGAGGCAGGCTGATGATGTATGGAGTTCCAAGTTGTGTTATCATCATACTTATGGAGTGAGCGGGTGTGAACTACAGCAGACAGGTCTGGGTTCAGACCTCAACCAGCCACTTAGGAGATATACCCACTGGGCAGGCTGCTTACCAAGCTGAGGTCTAATTTTTTCATACACAGATGGGAAATCAAATATCTATTTAACAGATACTGTGAGGATTAGAAATAATACATGTTAAGCATCCAGCGAAGCCTACAGAACACAGCAAGCTTGTGTTCTGGTATGATGAGTATGATAGAGGTGATAGAATATGATAGTAAATCACAGAGGTGTTGAGCTGCTTATTGTTCAAAATTAGTAGAGGAACAACGTAGAGATAAATTACAGGCAGAGTGTTCACTGTAGCCTTTTGTCAGTAGAATGTTATTTAAATATTTTCATCTCTGTGAAACTTTTCATGATTTTATGTCTTATGTTCCTAATGAGATTGTACACTCTTTGAATAATAGTAATAGCTAACAGGTATGGAGTGCCTACTGAGTGCCAGACATTAAACCCTGTGCACGCAATATTTTATTAGATTTGATCTCACAACAACTTCATTGGGAAAGAGTTTTGCAGATTAGGTAAGTGGGCAGATTCCTCTGTCCGTGCATAATTTGCCTTTCCTACTTGCTCAGTCTCAAACGTTCCTGATACTTGTCATTATATTCTCAGGCATCAGTTTTCTGGGAAGGATTCTTAGAACCAGGCAAACTAACAACACCTCCTTGTTAGCATAGCTACTGGGATTCTATGCACATGGTATACCAGTTTTCCTGTTATTCAGTAAGTGTGTGTCACTTGCCTAACTCATGACCTTGAGGACAGACACTGCAGTTCACTCCACTTTTGATGCCTAACACCCGCACGGCACCTGACATATTATAGATACTAGGTAGCCTTTTGAATGAATGGATGGATGAATTGGGGGTCTAGCAATGGAAGTGAAAAGAAAAGGGTGGGTTTGGAAGGAACTCAGAAGGAAAAATGGACAAATCTGGTGACAAGAGGAGAGTAAGGAGGAAGCAAACATAAGCGCAAGAATTCTGGGTTGTGATCGGAAGGACAAAGGTACAAGTGCAGGAAGGAAGATGGGAGAGATGATGAGGCTCATTTGTGTGGAGTTTGAGGTTAAGAGAAGCATTCAAGTGAAGTATTCTAACCCAGGCAGATGAAATTGAAACCCAGTGTACTGCTGTGGTCAACAAAATGTCAACAAAATATTGCTGTGCATCATCAAAGGATATTGGAAACAGAGCAGAAAATAGCCTACCAATTTCTGCACCTGGAAACCTATGTGTTCTTTTGGTTGCCAAATTGAGAGAATACATAATAGCTAGGAAAATCCCAGAAGGCTATTAATATTCTCAAGCATACAGAGAGATTTTTCATAAAAAGATGGATGGAAGAGAAAAAAGTTTTACTTTCCACCTTGAAAATAAACGAAAGAAGAGATATATCTTAGGAAAATGTAATGATTACTAGGTTAGGAAATTCTTGGTTACTAGATTTCAAAGGGCAGAGAACATGCATATAGCCTGTAAGTAGTTAAGTTCAATATGAATTAATTTAATAAAAATGCATACATGTACACTTACAGGGAACTCACATCATGCCATAACTCCATGGAGGACTTTCACATCCATCACAAAATTGAGTGTTCACAACTTCCCTGTGACAGCATTATTGTCTCAATATTACCCATGGGTAGACTGAATCCTAGTGAAATTAGGTTGCATTAATGATCCAGTTAGTGGTAGGCAGAACTTTAGAAACAAAATAAATATTAATTGATACATTCAGAAATAAAAATGGAAATCTGTCCCTGAGCCAACCTTTCTAACATATATATACATATACACATACAGGGGTGGGCAAAAGTAAGTTTACAGTTGTTCATATGGAACAAGACATGCAGGCTATGACTATTACAATAGCTTTATTAACTCAAAAGAATGTCACCCTGGCTGGTGTGGCTCAGTGGATTGAGTGCCGGCCTGCAAACCAAAAGGTCACCAGTTCAATTCCTGGTTAGGGCACATGCCTGGGTTGCAGGCTGGGTCCCTGGTTGGGGGCTTGCAGGAAGCAATGATGTTTCTCTCCCTCTCTCCCTCCCTCCCCATCTCTCTAAAAATAAATAAATAAAATCTTTTAAAAGAGAATGTCATAATGCAACTGTAAACTTACTTTTGCTCACCACTGAATATGTATAAAACATGTTATATATAATACAATATAACTATTAACTATGTTATGTCACTTTTTCTCGAACTAAAGATACATATGGATCTCACTTGGAAGAAAGATAGTTGCTTCACTGTTTCAACAAAGTATTTTCAAATTATGCTAGTAGTTAAATATGTACAAGTGTCAAATTATATATGGACTCATATTTATAGAAAAGAAAATAAGACAAAACTATAAAATCAATAAAATCCTAATTAAAAATATTTTTTCATGATAAATGGGTTGTTTTGGTTTATGTAAAAACACCAATAAATTTGCATGTTTTGTGCTTCACTGGCCTAATTCTTTTGATTGTGTGTAAAATACACCATCATTTGAGTCATCAGGATTATATTGTTCTTTTTTTATGACAAATTCATTTTATCAGGATTCATTATTTAGATGAGCTAATCATTTAATAATTACCATCAAAACATAATGTTGAAAAATAACTGCTTTTATGAATGTTACAAGGAAAAATCCACACAATATCTACTTACGTGATTACCATGTTACAGAAATTAAGATGCAGTTTTTAAAACTTGTTATTTGTGACATCAAATGAGCTGATTCTCTATCATGTTCTTGTGAAATCCTATTTCATATTGTATGCCTTGAATTGGTTTTTGGCCTTTACTGGAGTTAATCTCATTTACATGTTTAGTTTTATTTTCATGAGCCCTCGACACGTAAAGAGGTGTATTATTCGATCACACTGCGGTGCCTTGACAGTGTCCAAGTTTTGTGTCAGTTCAAAGTTTGTTAAATAAATTAAGATGACAAAGTCTTACTCTGGGTAAGTGTCTTTCAATGGTAATAGTAAGTGTTGAGTTTCTAACATGTCAAAGGTTTAAACAAACATGACAAGAATAGGATCCTCACTGCTTTGAATTCAGGACAGTCAAGCGTAAGCTGGAAAACCACGCTTAGTCCACGTAAGCAGGTGACGCCATGTCTCCAGGACACTGTCTGCGAGAAGCTCCGGTCATAAACACGATCAGAGGGCAGATGCGCCAGGGCTGTGGCAGAACTTGCCAAGGTGGCCATCAGATAACCCTCAACGTGCTGAATTGTTCAGGTGACGATGGAAAAGAAGCACATTGTCATGTAATAGAACTCTTGGACCCTAAAAAAAAAACACACACACAACCTCTCTCTCTTTTATTTTTTTTCTGTCTATCCAGAACATTCATATTCAAAAAGGATTTAGAGAACCTTATTAGGAATCCATAATTCCAAGAAAGATCCATCATTTCTAAGGCGGAGGCACTGAGACCACCATGGACCCCAGACCCAGCCTGCCTGGGTTTGAGATCTCTAGCTTTCTGACCTTAGGTCCTCAATTAGCTTCCCTGTGCCACACTTGCCTCATGTGTAAAATGGGGATAAAAATAGTTCTTACCTCCCAGGATTGCTGTGAGGAGTAAATAAGTTAATATCTGTAAGGTATTTAGAACTGTGCTTCGCACGTGAAGACACGCCTGGCTGTTATGACTATCTGTGCATCTCTAAAATACAAGAATCTCTATTCTTTACCTTTTAGCAATAAAGAATACCGAATCATTGATGAAAATATATTTCTTAAAATGGCTCTCATTAAAATACGGAATGTCATATTCATTTCATTATCATATAAGTCAATCAATCTCGGCTATCTTATAAAGCAACTAGTCTAATAACTTTAAACCCTGAAGGTTTAGGGAAATCAGGACATGACTGTGCAGACTTGCCCAGAAGGGCAATCTCAGCATTCAGCTTAAATGACGACATCTACAGGAATGAGGTAGACCATGTCTACCAACATCATAAGGAATCTTTGGAAGGATAACAGTAGAAATTATTATAATGTGTTGCAACCATTATAATGGAATCAAACTTTAGAGTTGAGGACACTAAGTTTGGAAGATAAGTAACTCACTCAAGATCAGCAACCATAAAATTTGCACCTGGACTTCAAACAACCACAAACCGTCTGGCTCCAAGCCCCTTGCTCATTCATTACCACGCTGCCTTGAGACCCAGGACTTGCAGAGAAAGACTGTGGGCTTGGTTCAGGGGGCATGCCCTCTAGTCTCCTGTTGCTGAGGCCAGCTCTAGCCTCTGGGGCTGCTTTGGATGAGTTGCCCAGGGGGGAACATGGGGAGATGAAGAGAGCTCTGAGGAAATCCTCCCACGAGCTCACCACCAGGCTGGATTTCTTGTGATGTATAAGTTAACTCGGAGTGGAAACTTAGTAATTACTGATTGGCTGACTGTTCAGTTCTTAAGTTCACATCTGAGTAGGGAGGCATGGATAGAGACTTTGCAACAAGCACAGTTTGTCATGAGGGGTAAAGACAGCCACTGTGTTGGGGGATGAACTAGTTGAGTTCCATTTACTAGAGATTCCACACCAGCTACCACTGTGCTGTCTTGAGACGGTCCTTTTGCCCTTCCTGTGAGAGAGGGCCTCTTGGTGGAATGTTTCTGGTGTGGAAGTTCAGGCCCTGGGATGATTGTGTCTGGAGAAGGCAGCAAACAGGCAACTGAGTGAAGTCCTCAGGGCTGCGTCTGCACTTGGGGTGGGTGTGGAGTGTCTCCAGACTTGAAGGCATGAATTCTCCATTTCCCAGCCCCAAGCCAGGTGAAGTCCAAGGGCATAATGCTTGGCCATTGTGTTGCAGTGCGTGCTCCCAGGGGTCGTCTCCTGCCACTTGGCCATGCCGAGTCTTCTGTTCATTGCCTCTATTCTCATCTGTTTCCCCCTTAAGTAAGGGCTGTAGAAGGTCCCGCAGTGAGGTGCACATGGCCCAGCTCTCTCTGCTTCTGTCTGAATCTCGAGGCCTGAGAGAGGAGCACACGTTTGAAGCTGAAGTGGTGTGCATACATCCAGCCCTGGGTACCTTCCAACAAAGACAGATGATGTGGTGGGAATCCAGCCCAACCAATGTCAGCGCCCAGCTGCTGGGCTTGATGAAAGCACCTCACACAGAGGGTAGGAGAGAGCAGCTCTGCACTTGGACATAACAAAGGACAAGAAGAGATAAACACACGGATTCAGGTTATGGTTGAGGAGAAGTTTCCTGGCAGAAGAGATTCTTCAAGATGGGCTCGATGTATTCAGGTCACACAAAGGAGATGCTCCAATAAGAACTGATTTCTGGGTAGGGACATGGGACCACCTTCTCGGAAGGACTTTAAAGATAGGACCAATTTCTGCCTGGCTAGGGTGGGTTAAATAGGTCCTCACAAAGGGAAGAAAATGGATTGGAGTTACTGTCAAGTTCCTTCCTAGTCCTGCGATTCTGCAGTTTCTCCACCACTTGAAAAAAGGAAAGTTCAATTCTGAATGCATTTTGGAAAACGGAAAAGTCTGATGGGTTTTGCCTGGTCTCATATGTGATCTGTTTGCATATGTGGTGGGAAGTAATTCAGATTATAGAAAACACTCTGTATTTGGTCTCTTATCAACAGCAGCTCATGAGCACAGTGAGTATAGCAAAATGTCTTAGGTCATCCAAAAAAGTATTAAAGGTAAATGTAATAACTTTAGCACACTCTAGGACAATATTATAGTGTGAAGTGTACTCCAGAAATGCTAGGGAAAGTTCCAGGCACAGAGGAAGCAAGAGAAATATTGATAGATGACCAGTTGCAATAGTCACTTCTGGGAAATATGTGGACTGGAAAGCCTGGAAATAGAAAGCCTACAAGGTCAAGACCGAATTCTGTAAAACCATGAAGATCAGAGGTTGCTGCACTCAGGATCCTAGAGTTAGGGGAGAACCTTTTTTAATTCAAAAGAGGTAGATCTACTATTTCTCAAGTAAAGTATTTGTTTTTTCACAATAAGTAAATGCATAGAACTCCTTACCTATAACAAACAATAAAAAGATTTAAATGGCTTAAATGAATTGGTGGTCAAGACACAAATTACCATAAAGAAAAGTGGAGACATTTAACCATCTGATGTCAGCAGTGAGAACAATACGTGCTCACACCATTGTACCAAGGACACGGAGCCGGGGGCTGATGGGCCTTGGGTCACTGCGATGATGACTTAAGAGACCTCAAGGGGGAGGCTGCCTTCATCTCCAAGGAAACTGCATGCAATTAAGGTAGGTTGAAGTCCTTGTCAATCTGAAGAAATAACCATTATCAAGGTATTGGTTTTATGCCAAGCAAATGAATATCACACATCACTTACATTATTTCACAAGGCCAAAATTAGGGGTGAAAGTATCTTTTCTAAACCTTGTAAAGTGCTTAAGTATATCTGGTCATTTCTCTAAATATTTATGATTCACAAATGGTCTTTCCCCTAAGTGCCTTTTGAATCATATTTAACCAGCATTCACTTATTTATTCATAGTGAACACTTATTGAATGGCAATATATCAATATTGGAAATAGGCATTCATAAAATGTGGCCTCTGCCCTCCAGGAGTTCACAGTCAAATGGATAAATCACAGATGACTGGTGAAGTCTCCGTCCAGCGGGTGCCCTCGGTGTCTGGCCCTCACCCAAGCACTGACCATCCCCGGGCACCTCCGACACCTTCCAGAGGTTGCTGAAAGAAAGAACCACTGAGGGAGGCAAAAACAATGATGAACTGGTTTTACAGAAACTGGAAAGAATGGTGTCCCTACACCAAGAAAAGATAAGAGTCTAATGCTGGGGAGAGCACAGGCTGAAGGCGGCTTCTGATCTGGGCGACTGGGAGGTGATGGGTGGGCTGGACGAAGCCAGTAGAGTGGCTCTCCGTAAGGACGAGAGCAGGACGGGGTTCGGAAAGTACCACCCATGTGCATGCACATTGTCTACTGGCCAGTGAGGTTCGTCCGTTGGAGTTAGTGCTACAACTCAATTATTTCAGCATCTTAGTACTTATAAAGCCATTTAACATTTTGTACTGGATACTCATCACACCCATGAAGTAGAAGGGCAGGTATTTTATCTCCAGTATCCATGGAGGTGGTCCCCAATAAAAAAACAAAACAGTGCCAAGTTAAAAAAAATTGCTAGCTGTTGTTTCAATTGCATTTTGCCTTCGTTTTTCTGGTGAAATACCAACGATCTGCCCAAACACTTGAGGATGAAATGGTATTTAAGATTTGCAGTCATCGTGGGGAGGGCAGTGGGCCTCAGGCGGAGGGTGGGCGGGGAGAGTGCACCTCAGGGCCAGGGTGGTGAAGGGCAGTCTCAGTCCACAGAGCTCAGGGGGTGACATCGAGGGACACTGCATAGCAGGCGCATGTAGACAAGAGGCAAGCAGGCTCTTCTTTAGCAAAACGCAAGTCCGAGATTGGACAGAAGAGTAGAAATCCAGAGGCAGGGAAGACCAAAGTCTTGTTGTGAAGAAAAGCAGCGGAGCCAGAGAGCCTGAGGTTGGAGAGAGGACAGCGGACTGAGGGCTGGGTGCACCCGCGCTATCCCAAGAGATGAGGCCTTGGCTGCACATTAAATTCACTTGAGGAGATATTATTTTTAGTTTTATTATTTTACTCTTTTAATCATCACCCAGGAATATGCTCACTGATGAGAGAGAGAGATATGCCCGTGTTGCCTCCCATACATGTCCTGACGAGGGTTCAGACCCAGCACATAGGTATGCGCCCTGACCAGGGGTCGGAACCGCCACCTTTTGGTGCACGGGACAACGCTCCAACCAACTGAGCCACCCGGCCAGGACACTTGGGGGGCATTTTATAAACGTCCACCCTGGGCCCAACCCCAGAGACCCTGAGGGTATTGGGAAGAATTTCTCTGGCATGTGTGCAGCCGGGATTGAGAACCATGGATTAAGGTGTCAGCTAGTACATTTTCAGGGATCATCATGAGGATAATTTATGTAAAGTTCCTGGCACTTAGTAGGCAGTCAGTTTTGGTTTCCTTTCCATCTCTTTCACTTCCTTCTACCTTTTTTAAATGTATGACAATGGCTTTTCTTTTCAACCACCTCCCATATATTCTGCAAGCCTTGTGAGAAATGTATCCTTGATTTCAATGTTGTGACCTATGAGATCATTGCAAAAGAAAACCATTTTTTAACCATCATTTTATTTATTTTGCCAAACTTGCTCTTTTTAGTCTCTTGTTGGCAGGGACCGCAGCGTCATTTCTAAGCATTATCGCACAGTTGACACTGGCATTGCGGAAACCCGGCATCAAACACTCTTTCTATCCTGCTTTGATATTGATTTAATATCAGAAGGCCATTTTCTCCTCATCTCGACGAGATGCTAAATGGAATAAGAAGGACATTTTCCTCAGCAAAATAATGCTCATCTAACCTCAAATAAAAGGCAAATTTTTCCTATTATTTGAAATATCTTGTTGCACTTTTATAGCTGGAAAGGAGCATATAACTGTATTATAAGGCAGCAGGAGTCTAAATAATAAAAATAAGTCTAAAGCACACATTTTGCCTATTTAATTTATGAGTATTTTTTATTTTTTCCAGTTGTATGGAGATATAATTGACAAATAACATTGTGTGGGTGTAAGGTGTACAGCGTGACGACTTGATACACAGGTCTATGGTGAAATCGCGACTCCAATCCGGTCAGTTCATACATCCTTCACCTCATGTGGTTACTAGTTTTTGTGGGTGAGGTGGCAAGAACATTTAAGATCTTAGCGTTTTTGTTATGATTGCTTTAAAACTCTTGTCAGACAATGTTACTGACTTATTGTAGTGTTTGTGCGAGTTCATTGTCTTTCCCTATCAAGCTGTGTTTGTCTTGCTTCTCATTATGACAGGTGCTTTTCACTTGTATTCCATACATTTTGGATATTGTATTCGAAGACTTTTGATCGCATTCAAGTCTCCCATTTCATCAGGAAGTCATTCTTGGTTGTGTTCGGTGCGTACGGCCTGGCTTACCTTTGTGGGCTCTAATTAGAATGACAATTTAGTGTTCGGGGCCCTTTCAATGCTGCTTTGGTCTATTTCATATTTCAACAAGGCTCAAAATTTTACTAAGCATGTACTTACTTTCTCATTAGAAGGATGAAAACTGCATGGGCCTATACTCTATACTCCATGTGTGAGCACGAAGAGCAAGTGAACACTAAGGTGATAACCGGAAATGAGGCATGGCCAGCAAAAGAAGGAGAAAACACGCAGTTCTGGGCTCAGAGGAGAGGCAGCCGCCTGACTCAAGCCAGGGAGTGACCGTTTGTTAGCGCGAGGTCTCTTCGTGCCCCGGGCCAAGTGAGATGTGTCCACCTCAAAGATATCCCGGCATCTGAGAAGTGTCTGCCTGGCAGCCAGACTTAGATTCAAATTTAGGACTTCAGACTCCGAAGCCAAATGCTCTCTTTCAGAAAGTAAGATATAGGCAACTCAATCTGAAATAGTTCACAAATTAGTTGACTTCACTCCTTTAAAACATGGTTACAGAAATGTTGTCACATATACGTGATCTCATCTGTGACTCACACGTTTCAAGTGGATCCCGATACTCTAGAGACATGCAGATAAAACTCTGCCTGCTGAACCAATGAATCTCTGCAGGCTGGGCCTTTGATCGTTAGCTGCTACTATTGAGATAATTTTACATATTTAGGCCTTTTACTACTTTTCAAGTTATCTTTGATGAATTTCTAGTACATGAAATAATGAAGTATTCACCTATGTAGAATGTCGAATTAGGTTTCATTTTTATTTATTTTTTATTTATATATTTTTTTGTTTCTGAAAGTTTTCTCCATTACCGTTTAGTCCCCTTATAGCCCCTCCCCCCTAGCACTCACCACATTGCTGTCCCTGTCCAGGAGCCCTTTCTTCCTTTGTGCTCGATCCTTCCACTCTCTGACCTGCCGCCCTTGGCTATCTTCCTGCTCTCTATCTGTGAGTCTGTCTCTGTTTTGCTTGTTAGCTCAGTTTGTTCATTAGATTCTACATATGAGTAAAATCATGGCATTTGTCTTTCTGTGATTGGATTAAGGTTTCATTTTTTTAAATACATTCAGTGTGATAAAATCTCTATTGGTCTTTTTAATGTAATCTTGAAAAATTCAAATATTGAGGTCTACTAAAAGACGTTCTATAACCTCTTTTACAGCTATGCTTTCCAAACGCTTACCAGGTATTTTTGTAAACATTAACTTGTTGAGTCCTCTCAAAATCTTGTAAGGTAAAAATGTCCATTTTATTTTAAGGATTAGAAAACTAAAATTTAAATAAATAACGTGCTCAGAGTCACACAACTAGTGGTAAGATTTGAACCCAAGGTTTCTGAAGAGCTTTGCAACCTGCTTAGCTGCCTCTCACTTTTTCTTACTGATGGCAGAGTGGACGTCTTACAAGCATTCTGAAAATGAGATGGACAGTTCCAACAGTATCTTTTTTCAGTAGGCAAAGATTGTGGATCAGTATAGAAGAGACTTATTTGCAGAATTATGAGAATTCTATTAATGATAAAATACTAGATTTATTCTCTAAACCGGTTGATATGATTAAGAAGCAATACCGGTGTCTCAGGGCAGCAATTCAGCCAGTCTCACCAGCAGAGGGCAGCACTATGCCGGTTCAGGGAGGATGGTCCAGGGCAATTACTGACACCACCCTGTCCTGGCTCTCCTGATTTCCCTGGTGAAACTCATTGCAGGTCCCTGAGGGGCACTGGTGGCCTGGCTCTGCAAGCCATGAAGGGTCCAGAGCGCACAAGGGCAAAAGAGGGGTGCCCCTTCTTCTTCTGCAGGCTTCCCTCTGGTCCGTTGTATGTTTACAAAATGAAGAAAAGAGTTGGGACAACTCTAAACCAAATACACATTTTCTCAAGTAACTCATTCCTCATAGTGATCCTGTCAGTAGCTGAGAGTATTTTTTCCTGCATCAAATGTATTGATTGCTGTCTTCAAAAGTATTTCTGACCCTATGTCCTGCAGCAAAAATTACAAATGATTTCCTGGAAGCTAGATGAAGTTACAAAAATCTTAAATTTTCATATAACAGTGCTCACTGGGAAGAAAACAGTGCTCACTGGGGAAGGGGAAAATGCTGTTTTTGTTGTAAAACATAAAAATAGCTTTCTGACATGATAGAAGTCAACTGATCAAGATTTTTAAATATACCATTTTATATTGAGTTTTTATCTCTTAACTTTTGATAGTGTTAAAATAAGTACTAATAGATTTTATAGACCATCATTATTAATATAAATATTTTAAAATTAAATTCCATTTGGTAACAAATTTTTTTTTAAAGATTTTATTTATTTATTTATTTTTTATTTTTAGACAGAGGGGAAGGGAGGGAGAAAGAGAGGGAGAGAAACATCAATGTATGGTTGCCTTTTATGGGCCCCCTACTGGGGACCTGGCCTGCAACTCAGGCATGTGCCCTGACTGGGAATGGAATCAGCGACCCTTTGGTTCACAGCCCACGCTCAATCCACTGAGCTACACCAGCCAGGGTGGTAACTTAAATTTTTATAACAAAGTTACTATTAGGTAGTAAGCTAGAGAGCATCTGCCTGGGAGAGACCTGAATTCTAGCCTCTATTTGGCTTTTTAGTGCTGTGTGAGCTTTGGCAAAGCACTCAACATCTCTGAGCTTCAGTCTCCTTATTACTAAACAGGGACCGTAATACCTGCATCAGGGAGGTTTGGTGAGAAAAATTGCCTTATCCTTGGCTCCTTGTTAAGAGGAAAGGTATAAGCAAAGGTGGATGCTCAGTGTTATAATTAAGAGTTTAGTTTGTGTAGCACTTTATCAGTATGCTCATCATCACAGTGCAGGTGACGCTACCCAGTGCACTGACCCGGAAGCCACAATTTTGAGCGTGTATGATGGCAGAGCCAGGATCTAAAGCTCTGTCTCTTGGCTCTGAATCCTGTTCCCTTTCTGCCTCATGGCACTGCCTAGTCAAGTTGTGAAGGGTGATGCGGAGGTATAAAGACTAGAGTTGCTCCCAAATCTTTCTAACTTCTAATGAGATTGGCTTGTAGAAAACTTTACCTTTAAGGAAACATTGCGGTAGAGACTTAGAACAATTGTCTGCTCCAAATTCATGGCTTTACAAATGGACTTAGGACAATGGTTTGTGCCCAATGTTTGGCTTTAATGTTCTTTATATATAGTGAAAACTTTGAAAAGAAATTGGATATCCAAGAACATGAAGAGGGAACTCAATCATGTAAATTACGACATATCCATAGGGTGAAATATTATGCAGGCATGAATAGTACAGCTTTAGCCTATTTGACGACAAAATAAAACCCCATGAGATATAATATTGAGTGAAATGGGAAATAACAAAACAGTGTGTGTGGTACAATTTTATGTGTATGTGCACACGTGCCCACAGGGAAAGACTGGGCATACAAATACTAAAACATTAGTGGTGGCTCTCTCTAGGGGGCACTTATGCCTGATTTTTATCCATTATGTATTTTTTATTGTTGTTGTTTCTCAATTTTTCAATGTACATTTGTTATGTTGGAAATAAAAAAAATCAATTTTTAAAGTTTTGTGGGTATATATTACCACCACTAAAATAAAAACAATTTGGTAGGTGCATATATGGAGACGGCTTTCCAAATTAAAAGATGCCAAAGCAAACCTTAGGAATCTAAAAAGAATGCATGAACTGATAAATAAAAGTCCCTGATGCCAAGACACTAAGGAAAATGGAGTGAAACCTAATAAGACCTAGTAAAAATTAGAATAAAGCTTTGAATCTGATTGGGTTATTTTCTTATAGGAAAATGGCAAATCCTACTAGTTTATCACTAAAATGATTATTGGAATTCTGGGAATAGAGCTTAAACAGTGACATTTTTTCTTGCCTGGAAATCTGTTTAGAGGGGCCTAGGGAGAACTACTAATCTGAACAGAGAAGGTGCACATTTGCCAGTTAAAATGAGAGGGTTGGCGCGTCCATCTGGAGCAGCGAGAGCAAAACAGAATTCCCATCCAGCAAGCAAACCGTCTTTCTCTCCTTCCTTCCTCACCTCCTGGTCTTCCTTCCCTCCTCCTCCTCACCTGCTCGGCTCTCCCTTCTTTCTGTACACATTACCTTTGACTCCATTCTATAAACCAAAGATGAAACAGTTAAGCATGATACATTTGTGAATGTTATTAACATTTTGGATCGTTACATTGAATTCTTAGTGGCTTCTGAGCTTAAAAACAAAGTAAAACGAATCTTCATGATGTGGATAATTTGTAATTAAGTAAAATGAACAGGAAAGAACAAAGACTAGCCCAGTTCTAGGTGAATTCTGAAACAACGTGCACGAAAACACCAAGGGAGCCTTGGAAACAGCAACACGTAACGCAGCCGTGACCTTGGTGTGCAATCTGTGACTGCCGATGGAGCCTGAAGTGTGACGGTGAGGCCAGTCCGAGTTTGTGGAACGCGATACACATGGTTCTTTCAACCAGAATCTGAGATGGATGAAACAGTGTTTTGTTTCTCGCCTCAGAAAGCAGGCTAGAGGAAATGCAATGGCTCGCCGTCCTAAGTAGCAGGACCACCTGTCCTTAGTCTCAGCGCTCCGACTGTCCTTTAAGGCTGTTGCTTTTAAACTGTAGATGGAGTTTGCGCACAATGAGACTTTCGAATGCAGACCTTGCCTTGGGAATATCGACATGGTAATTTTATATTTACCTTGTATACTGCCTGTTCGTGTTAGTAAGGAATTGTCTGCTTGTGTAAATTGAAGAGTTAATGTGTAAAACACAGGATAAGGGCATTTGGTGTTGATTCTGTACTTCATATTCTATAGACTCAACCTTTTATATTCCAGGTGTATCTTTAAAAACACGTTGAACTAATTTTATGGAAAATGAGCAAACGGTAGAGGTTGTGCATGCTCGTCCATTAGGTCGTTTTGTGAGGCACAGCAAATATAAAAACGTGACAGAGAACAAGTGTTTTTCTCCGCTATGCAGAGATTAACTGAATTCTGCCGCTGCCGAGGTAATTTATAACAGGTATTTATAGAAATGAATGAGCTGTCCAGTCACTCGTGTGCTTCAGATCAGTCACTGAACACACACTCCACGCACAGGAAAAAGAGTCTTATTCAAGCTGCCTGCGAGGCCTCAGCTCAGCACGAGGGCCCCCGAGAGTCTGCAGCTGAAGGTTTTGTGACCGAAAGGGGCTCCCTGTCTTCACATTATTAACTCAGGTGAAGCGTTGGTTCGAGCAAAAGGGGAGCAAGCACCATAATCATCCGTAAAACTAGGTAATTGACTTCTTTTTTTTTAAATGCCTTTTCATATTTCTCCTTTGTAGCTTTCCTCCAGTTCCTCAGGACTAACAGGCTGGAGAGATTGGAAAGTGGTTATCAAAACAGATATTAAGCAATCAAAGTGTCTTTGAGGAATCAGTGCCTTTGGAGCACTGAAAAGCTGCAGTCTCAGAGGCTTGCGCTATGGATTTGAACGCTGGGTCTTCCCTGGGCTGTCGTCTTGGACGGGCTGCTTACAGGCTCAGATTGCAGTTTCCGCCTCTGTGAAACGGGGTGAACAGGAGTGGCCTACGGGCTGTGGTGCGGAGGAGAGGTGTGAACATACTGCACTGGACATGAAGAGCAGACGGGCAGCTGGCATGGCTGCTGTAAAACAGCAATGATGCCCGAGGTTGCTATAGTGGCCTGGTAGAAGTGTGCGACCCCCGCAGTGTTGGGGGACACCGCATTCCCTGTGGACGTGGCCCCGAGGGCCTGGGAGTCAGGAATTTGGACAGAGATGGTCTGGGCCCCGGAATTTTGAAAGCCTTATTGGGCACATGATGTATTCTGCCTCGGAAATCAAACAGTGTTTTGGGGCAAGTCTGGTCCAGTGAGAGCTTTCACAAAGGCTTGCAAGCCCTGAAAGGAAAGGACACCTGAACACACTTCACGTGCCTGTGATGATAAGGCTAGGGTGGAGGGGAGAGAGGGAGCTAATCGGGGGGCAGCCCGACTGTAACTTCAGCCTGACACGAAAGCGGTTGTCCTGTCCTTAACCTTCGAGGTAGCTTTAATCTTCCAAACGGACCAGACCCCAGGGCCCTGTGGCAGCCCCAGGCCCTTCCCTTCCCGGTGCTGTTCACCTCTCACCGCTCGCTTTCCCCTCTTTCGCTCCTCACTACAGCTCTTTTCACACTCGAGGAAATGCTAAAAAGTCGTTCCGTTTTCTACCCAGAGAATTCATCTATCCTTACCCGTGTCCAGACAACAGCATAAGAACGTCCAGTCAGTTCATGAGTGAACTGTGAAGATAGAGTTCGTGGTAAGTGCTCTATTAAATGGGGGAAATAAGAGAAGGAGTGAAATATTAGCCACAGAATTTTAGACCCAGACCAGGATATTTCACCACCATTAGGAAAAGCCATTTGTATTCTTTTTAATTGCGTTTTAAAATTAACTAAAAATATTTTCAGAATCAAAGAAGCAATGTTCCATTTGAACACCATACTAAAAACTTAATGTGCTTCAAAAACTGTAAGTATATAATTCTGAGTAATAAATGCCCTGGCTGGTGTAGCTCAGTGGATTGAACGTGGGCTGGGAACCAAAGGGTCGCTAGTTCGATTCCCAGTCAGGGCACATGCCTAGGTTGCAGGCCAGGTCCCCAGTGAGGGCCATGTGAGAGGCAACCATACATTGCTGTTTCTCTCCCTCTCTTTCTCCCTCCCTTCCCCTCTCTCTGAAAATAAATAAATAAAATCTTTAAAAAAAATAAAAATAAAAAAATAAAAGAATACAGGCAAAAGCAATTCTAGAAAAGAGGGGAGTAGCGCCTTTCTTTTGCTAATATGGAGAGACAGGCAAAAGCAATATTTAATCCCAGTGGTACTTAGAGTAAAGCCTTGTCAAATGCTAACCTTTGAAAATCAATTCCAATTTTAAAAAGTTTAAGAAGAAACACTACATAATCATGGAACAAGGTAACAGAAAGGACAGTGGTTCAGAAGACTTCTTGACTTCTAAAGTAATTTATCCATCTATTTACAATGGTTAAGTGACATTGTCCTGAAATACGACTTCTCAAAGCTTAATTGTAGTTTCTTTCTGTTGATCTGATGTCAGAACAATAAATTATTATGACCTCAAAAAAGAAAAGTGAATCTCAATTTATAAAATAATTGTAATTTAAAAGATTGTTCACTAGTTTTAGTCAATCAGAAGATCTTTATAATAACTGAGTTGGGTACTGATAACCTCATTAATCATAGGGTTTCTAATTTAGGCAGCTTGAATGAATTTTTCCCCCTACAATAGCAAATGTGGCATGAAAGAGAGAATATAAAAGAATGTTAAATATAGCCCATATCAAGGAGAAGGGAGACAGACCTGCCCCAGTCTCGTGAGGAGCCCCTGCTCGCTCAGGGACGAGGGAATTAGGAACCGACAGATGCAGAGAGACCACCCTGGTCTCCCGTACAAACTGCCTCAGAGGGAGGGGTGATTTTACGGAACAGATGAGACAGTGATGCATGGCACGACCAGAGAATTCATTGTGTTACCACAATATCCCGTCACCCAGAAGCACTGGACTAATTTAAACCACAGATTTTAGTTAATAAAAACGTGTCCTTATTGGTTCATTAACTGTAACAAATACAGCAAACTAATATAAGACATTAATAATCGGAAAACTACATGTCAAGGGTAGACGGGTATATAGGACTTTTTTGTGATATTTACTCAATTTTTCTATAAATCTAAAATGGGACTGATAAAAACATAAAGTCTATTACTTATTTTTAAAGAACTCCATGATGAAGGAATGTCAAAGGGACGCAGGAGCCAATTGAAAGAAATCCAAAGGGTCAAGGCTGGAGCAATTTGAGCAAGAAAATAAGTAATGTATTACTGGATTATACCTCAAAGTATAAAATAAATACCCAGTAGTACATACTGATATCAGTAAGTTACGGAATAAACAAATCTCTCGCGCAGAAAAATTCCAAATAATGTATGTAGCAATCGACACTTAAGGAGGTAGGACAGAACTACCCACTACTTCAAGGTCAGCTGCACAGTGACCTTGTTTCAGAGAGCGCAGTGTGGAAAAGAAGGATGAAGAGTAACTTTACATGGGAGAACCTGACAAACAATATCTAAGGCTTGGTGGTCAAGGTCAACACCAGCTGTGAGAAGTCACACTGATAGAATGCAACCTCGGTACAGTATAATTAGAGTCATACCTTAGTTCTGTGGACTTGGTGCATTTGTAGTTAGTGCATTCTGTGAAAAAATTTGGTCTAAATATATCGCCTTAATATGTTTACTCTTGCCCCCCATGTTCTATGTTTGTTTTAATTTTTATTAATGAAAAAATTTTATTGTTCTATACTCTACTCTGTAATAACCAATATTTTTATTCTTCACTTAGTGGTTTTCCTAGAAATTATAACATACGTCCCTGATTTATTAAAGTCTAATGTAAATGAGTACTTTTGCGTCTTCCCAGGGTATTTTGAAAACATCAGAGCGCTTCAAGTACGTCCACAAGGACCGCTCACTCACCCTCACCTGGAACTTACACCGCACATTGCCGTTCATCTCCTCCTGCGGTCCCATCCTGCCGGCTCGCGCCGCTCTCCCTCCGCCTGAGCAACGTGCTGCAGCACTCGATTCGCTGTGAGTCTGCTGACGGTGAGTGTTTCCATTTTGGTTCTTCTAGAAATGTGTTTCTTTGTCTTTCTTTTCAAAATGTATTTTGACTGACTAGAATTCTAGATCTGCAGTTATTTTCTTTCAGCCATTTTCATGTGGCTTCCATTTCTTCCCACTGCAACGCTGGCACTCAGGCTAATACTGCTCCTTTGAAGGTAAGCGCCCTCCTTTCCTCTGGCCAGTGAGGTTTTGTCTTTGGCTTTGCTTTCCAGGGACTGTGGCGAACATTTGCCTAGGTGTGGTTTTCCTGATAGTGTTATGGTTATAGTTTGTAGCACTTGTATCACTGGTCTGATATCTTGTGTCAGTTTTGAATGTTCTTGACCGTGGTCTCTTCGGCCTCTGCCACGTTTCCTCTCTTTTCTCCCCTGGATTCCAGTGATATGAACTTTACATTTTTTCACTCTGTCCCGTATGTATTTCACGTTCTTTGTCATATTTTAAACCCTTTTCTCTCAACATGCTTCCTTTTTTCATCTTTATTTCATTAATTACCTTTTCAGTTGTATCCAAACTGCTGTTAAGTATACGCATTGACTTTTGGTACCAATTATATTTTTCTTTTTTTTTTTTAAGATTTTATTTATTTACTTGTTAGAGAGAGCGGAAAGGAGGGAGAAAGAGAGGGCGAGAAAGATCAATGTGTGAGAGATACATTAATTGGTTGCCTCTTGCGCGCCCCCAACTGGGGAACCTGGCCAGCAATTTAGGCATGTGCCCTGACTGGGAATTGAACTACAACCTTTTGGTTCACAGGCCAGCACTCAATCTACTGAGTCACACCAGCAGGGGTATATTTTTCTTTTTAAATTATTTTTAATTTTTAAAAATATTTTATTTATCTATTTTTAGACAGAGGGGAAGGGAGGGAGAGAGGGAGAGAAACATCAATGTGTGGTTGCCTCTCACACCCCCCTATCAGGGACCTGGCCCGCAACCCAGGCATGTGCCCTGACTGGGAATTGAACCAGCAACCCTTTGGTTCACAGGCCAACACTCAATCCACTGAGCTGTACCAGCCAGGGATATTTTTCAGAGTTTCCATTGTTTTTTTTTTCATTCTCTAAATTCCTTGGTAAAAATTCTGATCTTTTCTTTGACTTCCCTTGACCAGCTTATGCATAGTGCATTATCTGTAACTTCTGTAAATGTGTTTCTATTTTCCATTGTTTCTCTTGGTTTTCCATAACACTGTATTGCCTCCCAAATAACTGGCTAATTTTTATTGTGTGAATGAGACTCTATATGAGGGAAAGGTATTGAGTCTTTCACCGCTGAGTATGATGTTAACTTTGGTTCTTCTTGTAGATGACTTTGTGCATTTCCCTTTGATTCCTACTGCAGTTAGAGATTTTTTCTTTTTAAAATCATAAATGGATGTTGGATTTTTGCCAAAGGGCTTGCATCTATTGAGATGGTCACATAGTTATTCTTTTTTGTCTTTAATATTTTTAATTACATTGATTGATTTTTAAATATTGAACCAGCCTTGCATTCCTGAGTGTATTAGTCTGCTCATGTTAGTTGAACCACAGGTAGTTAATTATTAATAAGAAAAAGAAGCAAAAGGAATTAGACATTGAATTTGAAAAACCGAGGAGCATAAGCCTGCTTACTTGGCCAGGAAGCTGCGGCATTTACAGACTTACTCACACACTGCAGGGGCTGCTGCCATGTGGACTTAACCTTGAAAGCACAGGAAATCTCCCCGGGAGCACTGCCCACCCTCCAGTCCAGTAACATATTGCTGGGAGGCTCCATGGGAGGGACTTAACCATAGAAGCCTGTCAGTCTAACTAAGGGTATGGACCTATCAAACGCCCACAAAAGCTTGGGAAGTTGATCAGTTCTTTTGTAAAAGCACCTGGTTCATCCCGAATTCAAGTTAATGTAACCCCAGGGGAACATAGAAGCTGTCTCTCGCTTGTGGCCTGCACTTGCCCCATGCCCTTGCGCATCCTCTCTCCACAGTCATGTGGCCTTAGCAGCTGCGTGGCCAACGGCGACACAGACTCCACATGCAGCCGCCAGGCAGGAGCCTGGACACCTCAGCACAGCAGCGGCGGACTGCAGCCGGGACGCCAGCTGGGCCAGCTGGTGATGGGAAAGACTGGACTGAGCTAGCCTGGGCACGGCGCAGTTTCTCAGACATTGGCTCTGTTTCTGACCCCGATTTTCCACGGTGGGACAAAGGAAGATGGGACGTGGGAAACCAGGGGGAAGCTTCTATCTCCACCTGAATAAATTTTGCCACACCACAATCTCCTGTGCTTGGGTCCTTGGAATGCTTTCCTCGCAATCCCCTGGAAAAGCCCGATAACTGATGTTTCACTGATAACATGACCACCATAAAATACCATCGGCTGGGTGGTTTAAACCACAGAAATTTCTATTCTACTGCTTTGGGGGCGAGAATTTCAAGATCAAAGTGGCAGCAGGGTTGGTTTCTGGTGAGACCTCTCTTCCTGGCTTGTAGACGGCCACCTTCTTGCTGTGTTCTAAATGGTCTTTCCTCTGTGTGCACAACGAGACAGGGCTCTGGGGTCTTTTAAAGAATGTACTGGGTTAGGACCGCAACCTTATGACCTCATTTAACCCTAATTACCTCCTTGAAGGACCAAATACAGCATATTGGAGGTTAGACCTTCAACATATGAATTTTGGAGGGACACAATTCAGTCCTTAACACCGGGATTAAGCTCACCTGGTGATATGTGTTATTCTTTTTATATATTGTTGGATTTCATTGGTTAAAATCTTCTTTTTTTAGAATTTTGGCACCTATGCCAAGAGGGATATTGGAGAGTCATTTGCTTTCTTTGTAATGTCTTTTTCAGATTTGGGTATCAGGGTAATTCTGCCTTTACGGAATGAGTTTGGAAGTATTCTCTAATCTGCAATTTTCTGGAAGAGTTTGTATATAACTGATATTATTTCTTTATCATTAGACAGTTAGCCCGTGAAGAGCCACCTGCCACTTTCTTTGTTGGAAGTTATTTAAGTATTCTTTTCTTTCATAGATATAGGTTATTCAAGTTATCTCTTTCATAAGCGAGTTTCAGTAGCTTGTGTCTTTCAAAAATTGGTACATTTAATCTAAGTTGTAAAATTTGCTGGCACAATTTTGCTCGTAACATTCATCTTCATCCTTTTCTTATTTGCACACCCCATGGTGATGTCACTTCTCTCGTCGTGGTTTTTGATGACACGACTTTCCTTTCCATTCTTCTGACTAGTTCCGCTGGTGGTTTACATTTTATATAATCTCAAAAACACAAACAAATCCAACTTTGATTTCACTTACTTTCTCAAAAATTTTCCTGTTTCGTTGATTTCTGCTGTGATCTCTTTTTCCTGCTCATTTTGGGTTTTCTTTACTCTTCATTTTCTAATGTTTTATATCAGTAGTTGAGGTCATTGTCTTAAAACCCTTCTTGTTTTCCAATATATGTGTTTATTTTAATAAAATTTCCTCCAGGCATTGTTTGGAGTGCAGCCTATCAATTTTGAAATGTTGTGTTTTCATTTTTATTAATTTCTGCATTGCTTCTAATTTCCCTTTTGGTGTTTCTATGCATCACTTTTTTTTAATCCTTTGGATAGATGTACACAAGTTGCTTTCAAGTCTTTTTTTGCTAAATCCAACATCTGGGCCCACTTAGCATAAGTTGTCCTTCCGTGTTTCTTTGCGAGCTTTGTACATTTCTTTGTACGAAGTTAGAAATTCAAGTTAGCATGTTACAGCAACTCTGCGTTCTGAGATGAGCGTCTGTGTGGAACTTGCCTGGACTTAAACTGTGTAATTTGTTTCCCCCAAGGTGCACCACTGCTGATGTTTCCACTCAGGTTTTTATTTCTCATTTTATTTTGTTAAGCCTGGTTTGTTAGGGCTGGATCTGTGCCAGCAGAACACAGTGCTCAAGCAATGACTTGTGAGAACTTCGTCCTCTGCAGAGGGATCCCTGCATGGGTTGGAAATACACTGAAAAGGTGCTCATTGTCTCCCTTGGACTCCACTGTTTCTCAAGGGTCTCCTGGGTCTCCTCCAGGTTTCTGTCAGGTATCTGTGGGAAGGTGATCTCAGCCATTGGTTGGTTCTCTTCATTTTTGTGGCTCTATTTTTATTAGCCAGAGTTCTCCAGAGAAACAGAATCAACAGGATTTCTCTCTTTTCAGTATCTATCTATCTATCTATCTATCTATCTATCTATCTATCTATCTATCTATCTATCTATCTATCTGCCTACCTACCTACCTACCTACCTACCTACCTACCTACCTACCTATCGAGGTTGATGTATTTTAAGGAATTGGCTCACATGATCTGGAGGCTGGCAAGTCCAAAAGCTGCCGGGTGGACTGGCGGGCTGGAGACCCCGGGAAGAGCCAGCATTGCAGTTCAAGTCAGAGGCCATGTGGTGGCAGCACTCCTCCTTTCCTGGGGACAGCCAGCCATTCGGTTCTATTCAGGCTTTCAATCCATTGGACGAGGCCCACCCGCATTAGAGGGGTATTCTGCTTTACTCCAAGTGTACTGATTTGAACCTTAATCCCATCCAAAAATACCCTCTCAGAACCACCTAGAATGATGTTTGTCCACACATCTGGGCGCCGTGGCTCAGCCAAACTGACACACAAAACAAACCCTCACAGCATTAAAATTCTGGCTGGATAGTCAATTAAGTGGGACCCCAGCCTTGGGCTAGTGAGTGTCACCCTGCCCACTTCCTACCCTGGCCCCTTAGCTGGCGAGCCGTGGCTTTTAACCTCTTACCCCAAATAGAGCCTGTCCTTTCAGGTAACAAAGGTGATGAGCTGGGCAGCGAGCCCTGACCTGGGAACACTACGTTCTCTTTGATCAAGCAGTGGTGGGGACTGTGGCAGTCCTGGCAGGAAGACCACACACCCACTGCTGTTATTGGAAGCTTGATCATTTTTTTGAGAATAAATGCTTCTTGATGTGATTGATTTCCATCTTTGGTTGATTTTTGGTGCCCTGGCTTGGTTCATTTTGACAATTTCGTCGAGTTTTGTGCTTTGTTTTTGATAGAGAGAAGTTGCTTCCATCCCTACCCACCTTCTCCGGAAGTCCCTCCTGCTTCACGTGCTTCGAAGCTCTGTCATCGGGCAACTGTTGTCTTCCTAATGAGGCGACCCTTTCCTCCCTGTACAGTGTCCTTCTTCATCTTTGGCAACGCTCCTCGTCCTGGAGTCTGTCTTACCTAACACTGACGTGGTGACTTCAACCTTATTTCACTCACTGTTTTCATGGTAAATGTTTCCTCCAATGAATTACTTTCAATTTATTTATGTCTTTACATCGGAATATATCTTACATATAACCTATAAATCGGTCCTGCTTTTCCTTACTTGTTTTGACAATCTTTGTCCTTTAATTAGAATGTGTCATGCACTCACATTTGTTGCAGTGGTCAGTGTGATTGGGTTTAAGTGTGCCGTTGAGAACGTTTGTTTCTGTTGTGCTCTTTGATTTTTGTTTTCTCTGCCTACCTTTATTCCTTCTTTTGAGTTACTTTAATCCTTTGGAATTCTAACTTCCTTTATTTGCTGAGGAGAATAATCAGTCTAATTGCTTCAGGAAATCAAGGAAAGCCCAATCTCTGCGTATAGAGACGGAAAGTTTTACATTCTGTTTAAGAAGGTGATTTGGAGTTTGATGTTTTACCCAAATGCCTCCATCCCAAATCTCAGGGTCCCACGTCAGGTAATAACCCACCCTTAACATAAGAGACGTGGCAGGACTGTGTGTTCAGCTTGCATCATTATTTACGGGTCAAACAGTTCAGTTTAGAGTCTGGTCCGCAGTTCCGACTACTTTCCAGGTACAAGAATAAAAGGTCCATTTTATGGCTTCTAGAGAATTTCTCTGGTTCTACACATGTACCTTGAGCTAAAGATGTAAAGACCTGAGGCTTCTGAAAGTACAATCCATCCCATCCACTAGTCTCTGTAGTCATTATTACTGCCAAAACATCTGCCTACAGCTGCTACTTAATTTCCCAAAGTCTCGCTATCTGCCAGTGCTTTCTTCCAAGCAGCCACACATGATAATATGAGCCATTTTGGTGTTCCAACATGCCATGGATTCCACCTTCAGAAAGATTTAAATGTATTTGAGTTCAGACTCATGACCAACCCACTCCTAGAATATTTTCCCTGGGATCACTCCTATTGGCAAGTATAGTCGAAATCAATCTGCAAAACAGAAGCCACTTTAATTTAGGGAATGCAATGCAGGGAATTAGTTACATGGGTGGCCGAAGCAGGTGGTGAGTAACTCAGAGACTACTTGAAAGTGGCTACTTTTCATTGGGCTGAAGAGACAGCAGGAAGAATTGACATTCCTATGGTCTGTATTCTGAAACCTTTCTATGGGAGTGAGATCTGTGATGAGAATTGTACAGAGGAGACTAGAACCAAAGAAGCAGCTGACTGGTAGGACCTATTGTTGAGGAGGAGACTCAGCTACTATCATGGCAATGTAAGAGGCAGAATACTATAGGGTGATAACTTTGGTTGTCTCCTTCTGATCTCCAATTTTCTACCAGCAACTCCCATTGGCTGAACCTACCAGGAGGCCAGTTGTCCACGGAGCTTTCATTATGGTGTACTCTAGGATACAGAGCAGATCAGGGAGGGGTAGGTAATGGACCTGAGAGCAAATAGGCAAATTATGGCCGCATCCTCCATGAAGCCACACTTGAACCCCACCAAAGATAATTTGTAGCATTTATCTGTTGTGTAACAAGCCATCCCTAAACTTAAGGGCTGAGAACAGCAAACACTTTATTGGCTAACAATTCTGCAATCTGGGCTAAACGCACCGAGCAGTTCTGCCTCCTTTGCAGATAGTTGATTACTTGTGTGGCTGGATTCAGCCAGGGTGTCCACAGTAGACTGGGCTCAGATGGGATGCTTGGACAGCTGGGCCCTCTCTCTCATTTCATGGATCCCAGGATCTTTGCCATTTCATGTAACCTCTACTTATGATCTTCCCTGTGGGATAGATGGACTTTTAATATGGTGATTCAATATGAGGGGGGACCCCAAGCCAACCCTAATTTATTTATATAAAAATTGTGTTTATTCTTACATGTCTAAATTTCAGTCACCTTCAAAGTACTCTCCATTTGAGGCAATACACAGTCAAGACTTTTTTCTACTGCTCAAATCATGTTTTTGAACTCATCGATTTAGATGCCTTTTAGTGCTTCTGATGTTCTTTTGTTTCACCTCTTCCACATCAGCAAAGTGTTTCCCTCTGAGGACTTTTTCATCCAGGGAAATAAAAAAAAGTTGCTCAGGGTGAGATTGGGTGAATAGGGAGGATGGGGCCTGAGGGTCATGCAGTTTTGGGTCAAAAAGTCCTGGACACTCAGCATAGCATGGGCAGGTGTGCTCCTAAATCACCCATCATGAAATGGGCAAGTGCTCTGAAAGAATCTTCAAAGAAATTTGGCTTCACTGAAGCCAAATGCAGCCTCTCACAACAATGCTAGCTGGTACACTGATACAGATGGATTTCTAGAACACTCATGTAGCAGGGGAAGCCTGTATTATGAGGGGCCTGCCCTCCAGAAGATAATTCTAGTTTTTGGGGGTCCCTCTTCATATTTCCAAGAGTGTCAAAGAGGAACCTCCCAGGTCTTCTGAAGGCTGAGGCTGGGGACTGGCACAGCAGTTCTTCCACCGCACGTAGTAGGCACGGTAAGTCAGAGGATCTGTCCAGAGCCACGTGCGGAGGGATTACAAAAGGACTTCTGGGAGTCATGGTTTGCTGGGGGCAAAAAATGTGGAACACTACTTCATAGTGCTTCCTATACAATAGCATACGTGACCTGTTTTCAAGGAGTCTAATCTTATGAGTTTAAGCATTAAAAGTTTTTTGGTTTTTTTTTTTTTTTGCCATTCACAGTTCCCCAAGAAGGGGACAATTTCCCTTCTATTTTCCTCTACCTCTCATTACTACTTTTAATTCTGTTAATTTGAGTCAGGGTGGAGGGATTAGGGACAAAGGTTAAAATCTTTTAATTAACTTGGTATGTGATCATACCTTCCACCAGTAGCTGTCACTTTCTTACTAATCTGGAGTAGCCACCAATGCCATCTCTGTGGCAGGCATTCAAGGCCAACCCTCTAATGGAGTGCATGTATGACTTGTCTTGAGGCTTCCACACAGTGGTTCTTACCTGTATGTGGTTTCCTGGCTAGGTAGATCCTGATGTCCCCAAAATAGCCTGAAGACCTCCAGAATCACCTCCTTTTCATCTCAACTGATCAGCAGTAGAGAGACTTTCAGGGATAGAAGTAATGATTGGAGGATTAGCAGTGCAGCTTGGCTACATCTTAATAAACCTTGATGCAGTGCCTGCCTTCCATTTTCTGTAGTGTTCTTAAAATATAGAGTCCTCAGTTTTGTATTCTAGTTGCCAATTCTTGGACAAGTCCTTTTCTGTATCCTGTTATATGCCCACCACATTGGACTTTAGTTCTTTTATTTCCATCTGTAGATGGGAAAAGTAGAGGCACATTTGGGTAAGTTTCAGTGACATAGATGGTTGGAAGGACACGCTTGCACAATGTCCACTGTGCTGTTCCATGTATTCTCTAGTCTCTTTTCCTCTATGTGCCTCTGTCACACTCTGCGATGTTACTGTCATGACTGCGACTGGGCCTCAGTTACTTGAGAACCCCAGGCAACCATCGCAGGAGGGCTGGGAAGGAGGAAAGCTATGAACACCTGCTACTGTCAGAAACAGATCTACTTTTGATATGAAGGCCTTCCAATTGCCTCACTCGGAGACTCTTTTGGCCTTTGTCTTGTGATTCTTATGCTTTTCTTCCTCCTAGACTTCAAATGGTAGAAGATGACAGGTGTTTAAATGTATAGTCAAGTGAACAGTGTTCCTTTTAGGGTCTTGACCCTTCAACAGGCTCCATCTGACATCCCTAAGCTCCAGGAGAATGTCTCAGGGAGGTCCTGTTTGTAAGATTTGGCATTCTTCTCTCACCCTGGAAAGGGAGGGTTACAGTTTTTTCTTCTACTCAGCTTACTTCGTTGTTGGAACATGACTTTTTTTCTGTTATAGTTCAGGCCATCTAGAGACACAAATTCTTTTGATCTTAACCCCAAATTCTCTGTGTTAGGAAGCAGCAAGGAATGAGTGGCCAGAGGGGAAATAAAGGCATGGCCCTCATCATTACAATCTAACAAATAAGTTAATATGGGAGGCTAGAAACAAAAGGAAGATGTATCTCATCAATTAACTCAGCAGTCCTGAGCTCAGTTTGATAAGGTTGCTGGGTGTCCCCAACATTATAAACAAAATAGCACAGGAGGAGGGGAGAGTCCCTGAGACTGCGCTGTGAAAAGGGGCTTCTGTAACAATCTTGCTGAGACTGCCCCGTGTTCTGAACATCATAAGCAGGAACAGCACAGGAGGAGAGAAGGGTAGTCCTTGAGATTCTATGCTGGGAAAGGGAGCCTCTGTTAACAATTTCATTAACTAAGACAAAGAGCCTTTACTAACTGAGAAAGACTTTGTAGCTGTACATAAAACCCAAGATTTAGAAGGGGGAGCAGGAGGGGTACCTCTAGAAGCTAGCTGAGGTGTATAACCACCAAACCCCAATAGTGACGGCACTCACGTTAGATGAGTGCCCACTTAAAACTTTTGCTCAAGTGTATAAATAAACTTGCTATGTCATTTCCACTATACATCTCTTTCTTTAATTTGTGTCTTTCAAGCAAGACAAGAACCAAGGTAGGGGAGGGAGCCTCTTGACTGGGGTCTCTCTCCCCATCTGTAACACCTGTAAAGATAATTAGGCTGGCCCAACATGGGATAAGTGCTCACAGTTAGTCTGATCTACTGTAGTTTCTAGGATCCCACACCTTGATCAGTTGATGTGTGAATTGGGTCATTTGTTCACGGACCGGGCAGTTCTCAGTGAGTGCCACTTTGCTTGAACTCATGTTTAAGTGTCTATAATTATCTTTAAAATAACTTTCAGTTTATCTTTTCTCTTTGGGCCTTTTCCCTCTCTTCATCTGACTATCACCAATGACTATAGTTAACTGGGATAAGGTATGAGGATGGTGAGAAACCACACTGCTCTTATGAAAAGCTACATAATGTAGCTGGATAACGTCAGTACTCAACCAAACATGAAAATCATAAAATCCTGTATTTTTTTAAAATAGATTTCATCCATCAAAACTATGACTCTAAGCAATGACTTTTAAAAAAATTGACTATAAAGGCGCTACTGGGCGCCTAGCACTTCCACAGCAAGTCAGTGGCTGGTCCTGACGTCGGGGACTTTCAGGGTCCGAGCACTGGGAGCAACAGGTGCAGCCAGCAGCTGGGGCGGTTGCTGCCGGAACTTTGCAGGCTTGGCGGCGGTGGTCCGGGGAAGACCCGAGGACCGCGCCGGAAACTCTTAGGCCAGCGCACCGGCGGTCTTGACTGCCCGGAAGAAGTGGGGCATTGTGGGAAGGGCCCGCGGTTTCGGCGGGTTCCGTTAAAATGGCGCCCTTGTCGCCGGCGGTTCCCGCAGGGCCTTAGCGTTTCGGGGACGCAAAAAGCCCGCGGGGCGCGGGGCGGGCACAGGGGGCGGGGCGCAGCGGGCCTCCTGAGCGCGCTTGGGCTCGAGGCAGGTGGGCTCGGGCCAGCGGCCCCGCGGAGCCCCCGCAGGCAGTCGCCGGCGAGGATGGCGACACCCGACCAGAAGTCGCCGAACGTCCTGCTGCAGAACCTGTGCTGCCGGATTCTGGGCAAGAGCGAAGGTAGCGGGGCTGGGCTGGGCGGCTCGGAGTCTGGGGCGCGTCCTGGAGGCCGCTGTCCGCGCGTGCAACTCCGGGGCGTCCAGGGGACTGGCGGGGCCAGGGCCGGGCGGCCCTCAGCCTCCGCGGGCCGACTGTAGCGGGACCGCGAGGGGCGCGGCGGGCTAGTGGGTTGTTGCTGTCTCCGGGGCGGAGGGAAGCGAGGGCTAAGGGGCCCCCGGGGGAAGGAAGGACGGAGCCTGGCGTGGGCTGAGTCACCGCTCCTCCCGCGCTTGATTCCGAGAGTGAAGCCTGGGGCGACGTCAGCTGGCGAACGCGTTCACCTCTGAAGTCGCAGGATAGGGCGGGACGCTTTTATTTGGGTGGAGAGAGCGGTGGACTTGGCCCCAGTCACTCGTCTGTGACATCGCTGAATGACACTGCGGAGGGAGATGTCAGGTGGTAGCGAGCCACATCATTTTCACTTTCTCAATTAGAGTGGGATGCAAAGTGGGTGCTTACGACATTTACCTGCCATATTTTTCTACTACAGAGGGCTGAGGGTGGGATTTGATGTAAAGCTATTTCTGGAGGGTTCACATAGCAAATACTGCAACCCAAGCCATTCTGTGGTCTTGGTACTGTAAAAAAAATGGCATCGTTGTGGCGTTTCTTGATATTTGTTTTGGCGGGGGAGTGGGGTGTGAGGATGCACCATGAAGAAATTTTCTGGGTAATCGTAGCAACTAGGTTACTTATTCCTTAAACACCATAATGTGGAAAAGAAATTGGGCAGTTTTTGCTGGCAGCCTTTACGCAAAATTACATTTAAGATTTTGGGACTGTTTTTTGACCTTTTCATGATTCATGACAGTTAGTGTACATGAACTTAGTTGATGTTCAGTGATAATCTTAGGGGCAAAAGGTGAAATCTTTTTGTCAGTCTATTAAATGACGCTGACTTCACACAGACCTAGCTGTGTTATATGAAGTTTCACTCTGTCAAGCAATCTTTGGGCATCCCCGCCCCCAGGCGCTCTGCTAGGTGCTGGTGATTCAGAGATATACAGACAAGTCATTCCTCTTACATTCTGGTGGAGAAGACTTGATAAAGTAGCGACATGTACAGTGTTAATGAATGATAAATACTGTGATAAAAATAGAGTAGGGCAAATGGATGTTAAGGGAAGAGGCGAGGGAAAGCCTCTAAGGAGATCCTTAAACATAGGCCTGAATGGAGTGAGTGAGGGCCCCGTGAACATCTGGGGAGGGTTCTGGTAGGGAGTTCTGGGTGGTGTGGTTTCCTGTGTTTGTCTTTGGCTGTTCTGTTTGTGAATCTCTAGTTACTGTCTGACTTGATGTTCCTCATCATGGAAGAAATCAGAGAGCTAAGATTGTTGGTTGTGACACACTCACTTTAACATCAGCGTTTCCATTGTACCAGTGGGTCTTAAATTTTCCTCCAAGAATGAACCACACACCCCTGTTGTCGCAGCTGGTCTTTGAAGACCACTCATGAGGTAGCGTGGTATTTCTCAATTAAAAAAAAAATTATTTCAGACTTTTGGTTGGCTTAGTTTTATCCCTTCAAGGAGGCTGAAACACACATCTTTAGCAAAGTGCTGCACTGTCCTGTCTCTCCATTTAGAATTGCGTCTAAGTTATGAATATGTAGGTTTTCTATGAGACCCTGAAGGGATCCCCGCAATAAAATATAAAATCTTTTAAAGATGCTGCTCTCTCTTCCCTGTTCTGGACAGCAAGGATTGCCAAAACAATCATCATATTCATAATTACAAATAATGCTATTAATGAAGAATTTGTAAGTATTTAATAGCTTGCCTTGTTCCATATTAATTTGTCTTACCTTAGAAAAGGAGCAGTATTAATTGCTGCCTTTATAATTTTGACATTTAAATTCCTTTTCTCTTCATTAGTGGGTATTTTATCTGAAAACTAAGTAGAACATTTCATTACTTCATTTTCTAATGACATGATACAGCTGGCCTTATGCTTTTTTGATATATTGCTTTTTTAATACTGTGAAATTAAGGCATAATAGACACTTGTTACTTTTAATGTGAATTTTGTGTGAGTCAGTTTTTCATAAAATATTAAAAATTTTTTTTAACAGTTGGTTTCAAGAGACCTTCAGAAACAAACCACCTACCTTTAATGATGCATGGCATTTTTATAACTAATGGTTGTATAACCATTATTTCCTGCCTTTCCCAGTTTATAACAGCTGGGAATTTGCTTGAAACACATTAACTGCCAACCAGTGACACAGAAGTTCTCGCTCCACCTCCCTGCCCCTCTCTTGCAGCACAGTTTACTTACTCTATCTTTGGTAGTCATTATTTCTGTTTTTGGAAACATGTGCTTGATGTTAGAGTGTTTCAACTCTGTCAGAGGCAACACTCCTTTTCATACTCCAGTACTTTGTATCCTCTTTTTAAGGAGGAGAAAAAGAAGAAATAAAGTATTTTCTATTAGATAAGTATTTCAACATAAATGCTTAGAAGTGTGACTGTGATACACTACATACTGAAGTCAGATGTCTACCCTAATCTGTAACACCTCTGCGTGTACTGTGAGCCCCAGTGCAGACAGATGAAGGAATGATGTCTTGGTGATTCATGGACCACAAGTAGTGCTGCTGTTGGTTTCATGATTTTCCAGAGTGGTGAAAAGCTGATGATGAAGCTCCGAATAAAATATAGTCTTCTCTTGATTATATGTCTAGGAAACTTAGTACACTTTAAATATATATTAAAACATATTAAATGTATATTAAAATGTTCACTAAATGTCTATTAACATATATATTGAAATTTCAAAGTTTTAGGCTTTCTTTGAAAGTTGTACTTAATGAGTTTATTGTTATTTGTAAATGTATTCATATTTAAAAGTGGTCTTGGTTTAAATTTTCAATACAGTAAATATATATATTTTTAAGATTTTATTTCTTTATTTTCAGAGAGGAGAAGGGACGGAGAAAGAGAGGGAAAGAAACATCAATGTGTGGTTGCCACTCACACAACCCCTACTGGGGACCTGGCCTGCAATCCAGGCATGTGCCCTGACTGGGAATTGAACCAGTGACCCTATGGTTTGTAGGCCGGCACTCAGTCCATTGAGATACACCAGCCAGGGCCAATACAGTAAATATTGATAGATGTAACTCACAAAAATAAATAAAAACTTTTAGGGGTCCTCATCTTAAGAGTGTAAAGGGACCCTGAGACCAAACAGTTTGACCACAAATCTAACGTGATGTTTTTATTTTGTTTTTGCTTTAGAGCAGTGATTTTCAACCAATGTGCCGCAAGAATTTTTAAAACACAGTACCTGACTATTAGGGGCACTGGTACCTGTTTTTCCTTTAGATTGTCAAATGAAAACAGCCAAGGCAACAATAGCCATCCAGTGTGAATGAATCAAAATTATACCTATTTTTTTGGTCAGTCTGGCAAAAAATGTATTTTTTGGTTTGCTGAAGAATTTAAGTAATTAGTTTATATGTACCATGAGATGAAAAAGGTTGAAAATTGCTCTTTTAGAGCATTGCTTTTCAACCAGAGCTGTGTATCAGCATCACCTGTGATTACACAAGAAACTGATAACATTGCTTGTGGCAAGAACTGGAGACTAGACAGTAGTAGAGGGAGGAAAACTTTCTTTACTGTATCTAATGTTACACCTTTGGGTTTTGAATTCTCTAAAAGTGATACTTATTCAAAATTAATGTTGTGTATCTCATCTCCAGAAATTCTGGTCCTGTAGATCTCTGTTGGAGCGTGGCATCTGAACATTAAACACGAAGTCAGTCATTCTGTCCTGCATGTGGAGTGGGAAATTGTTGGTGTAGATGCTGGACAGAGCACTTACGGTTCCCTGGCTGGTCTCTGCAGCTCCCTGTCCCTTTGTCCTGTCCTTTAGAAGAACACTGTCCTATGCAGACAGTGCAGTGTACAGCGGAGATGCAGGGTGGCAAAACAGTTCATGTCCTCGTGAACAATTTAATCCCCCCATCACTTTCTGAATCCCTAGAAAGTGTGCAACTGAACAGTTTTCGTATTTACTTGAGCTGTGCTTATTTTTGTGCAAATTCAGTTGTCTTCTTGGATGTCTGTATAAATAACTCTTTTGGGATACAAAAGGCAACTGTCTTTCATTTAAAAACTCTTGTACCCACATCTAAAGGTTCCTGGGAGCCTTCCCGTTTGGGATTGAGGTCATGCAGTTCCACTGCCTTTCTTGCCCTGGTGTTGCACCTCCTCTAGTTCCTTTTGTGCTCTGCAGCCAGGGTTCTTTCTCATCAGGTGTGTGGATTTGTCCCCTACTTGTAATCTATAGGGTGAAGACCAAATTATTTTGCTTAAAGTTAAAAATGATGGATGCTTTATTGAGTTGTGGTTTTCATGGCTGTGGTAGATAGCGTACATTTAAACAACATTTTCAGTTTAATAATAAAAAAAGTTAACATTTTATATATATTATATTATATATATATAATATAATATAATATTATTATTATTATAATATTATAATATATATATATAATATATATTGAGTATATATTATATGCCAGGCACTGTGCTTACACTGTAAGGTAGTGTGTTTAATTCTCAAATGACTGTGGGAGGTTGGAATAATTATTATTAACCTCATTTTACTGATGAGGAAACAGACTTGGAGTGATTACCTGTAAGTAGTTTGCTCACTGTCACCCAGCTAGTAAATTGCAGGGCCAAGATGGAACCCAGGTCTCTGATTCCAGAGCCGGTTATCTTGAATTAATTCATTCCTACTCTTCTGTGTAGAATCTCACAGCTTATTTCTCTTTGTGCTAAGTAGGGGTGGGCAAGTCATAGTCCTACCCATGGGCTGGCCTCTCTCCAGCACCTTATTTTTAGAGTATTTGTATCAGCAGTACAAAATCTGCTTTCTGGTACTTGTCACACAACATATCTTTGAATTCATTGGTGTTCAGTTCTTAAAGAAATATTTTCAGAGGCTTGGCAGAGGGGTATTACCTGCCTCCCTTTCCAGGCTCCTAATAACTGCCCACCCCTCACACATACCCAGAGCAGACTGGAGGTAAAAATAAACACATTCCTTAGGTGCTTTGTGGTCAAAACATCAGATACTCTAATTTTCAGTCTTGGATTAAGCCAGACCATCAAAGAGGTACAGTCTGGACCTCCTCATCTGGAACTCTTTTTGAAATGACTTTGGCTTTTATGATTTGGATTTTAGAATCCAATGGCATTGGCATCCTTTGTGGAATAGTGTACTAAGGAAAGGAGCCCAGTGAATCTTAATTTTGTGTGCTTTTCATCTGTTTCTTTGACCTTTCACAAGGCAGGCCTACCTACCTTCAAGTTCACTTCCTTAGAGAGGTCTTCCCTAACCAACCTATTTCATGAAGCCTTCTGTTATCTGCCACCATGGTGTCCTGCTTGTTTTCTTAGTAGGTCTTAGCATAGTATCTTGCGTATTGATATATTTATTTGCCCCCCTCCCCCTTTTTTGTATTCTCACTAAGGCCGCCTTGTTGACCACTATTTCTGTTCTCTTCTTGATGCCTATGTTGTTTGTCATGTAGTAGGTGCTTAGAAATTATTCATTGAATTACGGGTTTATATTTAAACATTGAATTATATATGGGTATTATTAAACTAGAAATTTGTAGTTGACATTGTTTAATATTTCACATTTTAATCTTTGATGGTAGGTTCACTAAATAAAGAATAATTGCCCCTGCTAATTTCTTTAATAGTTTGGATTTTGTGTGTCTACCTTTAAAACATAGGATAGGTAGATTTGGTTTAAGAGATAGGGGGTGGCTGATAACAGTGGCTTTTCCACAAGAAGGGTTGTGCTAGGCGCAGGCTTCGAACCATCTAAATCCCTCAAACAAGCAACAGCTGGGACCAGCCTCTATCCCTCTCTGAATGGCCCCGGCTCGGCACTAGCAGCAGCCATCTGCAGATAGCTTTAACAGGAGTGTCCAGCATGTGGTCTGTGGGCCTCATGCATCCCAGGATGGCTCTGAATGTGGCCCAACACAAAATTGTAAATTTACTTAAAATATTAAGAGATTTTTTTTTGTAATCATGTGTCACAATGTATTTAATGTGTAGCCCAAGACCACTCTTCTTCCAGTGTGGCCCAGAGACGCCAAAAGGTTGGACACCCCTACTAGAGCTTATGCAAAGGGGCCCCAGACAGAACACAGGTGGAGGCTGACCTTGGTCTGCACCACTTGAACAACCCAGAACCTGCACGCCCAGCGGACAGTTACAGACCATGTCGGAGCACCACCCAACCACCTCTATAAGCCATGGAGAGAGGTGGTTACTGGCCAGGGGTCATAGCCAGTTCTACAAGCTGTCTGGACTGGGTAAATCCCCCCCATTGACTTGCTGACAGCAAGCAAGACTTGTCTACAAGAGGAGGGAGTACTCAGCCCACACCAAGGGAACAACTGTAGTATACAGCTTGGGAAATGGGGAGGCTGTGCCACAGGGTCCTGCAGGACACCTACTGCATTAGGCCACGCTACCAAGACACGGAGTCAAAGCAGCTCCACCCAATACATAGAAACAGACACAGAGAGGCTGCCAAACAAGGAGACAAAGAAGCATGGCCTAGATGAAAGAACAGATCAAAACTCCAGTAAAAGAACTAAACAATGGAGATAAGCAATCTATCAGATGCAGAGTTCAAAATACTGGTTAGAAGGATGCTCAAGGAACTTGGTACTTCAACGGCATAAAAAAGACCCAGGCAGAAATGAAGGCTATACTAACTGAAATAAAGAACAATTTGCAGGGAATCAAGAGCAGAGTGGATGAAACCAAAAATCAGATCAGTGATCTGGAACATGAGGAAGGAAAGGACATCCCATCAGCACAGCCACAAGAAGAGAGAATCCAAAACCTTGAGGGCAGTACAAGGAGCCTCTCGGACGACGTCAGGCATTCCGACACTTGCAGCATAGGGCTGCCGGAAGGAGGAGAGAAGGAGCAAGAAATTGGAAACCTATTTGAAAAAAAGTAATAAAAGAAAACTTACCTAATTTGGAGAAGGAAGTAGACATACAAGTCTAGGGAGCACAGAGTCCTAAACAAGATGGATGTAAAGAGGACCACCCCAAGACGCATCATAATTAAAATGCCAAAGGTTAAAGATAAAGAAATCTTAAAAGCAGGTAATTACCTACAAAGGAGTTCGCATAAGTCTGTGAGCTGATTTCTCAAAAGAAACTTTGAGGCTCGAAGGGATTGGCAGGTAGTATTCAAAGTGATGAAAAGCAAGGACCAACAACTTACATTACTCTGTCTAGCAAAGCTATCATTTAGAATCAAAGGGCAGATACAGTCCTTTCCAGATAAGGTAAAGCTAAAGGAATTCATCATCACCAAACCATTATTATATGAAATGTTAAAGGAACTTACTTAAGAAAAAGAAGATAAAAGCTATGAACATTAAAATGGAAAGAAATATATAACTATCAACAATTGAATCTAAAAAACAGGCTAAGCAAACAAGCAGAACAGAAACAGAATCATGGATATGAGAATATTGGGAGTGGTCAATTTGTAGGGGGGCCTGGGGGAATGAGGGAAAAGGTGAAGGGATTAAGAAGTGCAAGTAGGTAGTTACAGAATAGGCAGGGGGATGTTAAGAGCAAGTATAGGAAAAGGAATAGTCAAAGAACTTACAGGCATGGCCCATGGCCATGAACAAAGGAGAGGTGATTGCTAGAGGGAGTGAAGGGTGCTGGGTGGAAGGGGCAAAAGGGGGGAAATTGGGACAACTGTAATAGCATAGTCAATTAAAAACTAAGTAAAAAAAGCCTAAAAAAAGAAATGGTGGGTGGATTTTTCAGATATTTTGTAATCAGTAAGAAAGATAGACTGGACATTTTGTTGGCAAGCAGAGAGGGAAATTGAAGTTTAGCTGAAGAGGTAGACATACCAAAGGTGTAGAGAAAATGTGGAGACGGGACGAGGAGAGTGTTTCTGATATTGAAAAGTTCTGAACTTTCGGTAGAAGAAAATTCATAGTTACGAAACTTTTGGAGTGAGGATTTTTGTTTGAGGTACTTGAGTATGTTGTTAATGAACTATTCTTTGTAAAATCCGGGTCATGGTAATCTAAAAATAATTTTTAACTAGAATAGTTACACAGCTAGTCCTTCTAAATGAGTAATTTTCAATGATACTTTTAATATTTACAAAATTAATATATACTCAGTGTGTAGAAGTATAAGGAAGAAAGTAAATACTACCCCTAATCCTGTGACTCCACAAAACCATTCTTTCTGCTCTCCCTCCGCCCGTGTATGCATCCATCAAGTATTGAACACACTTCTGTTGATACCGTGGTGTTTAAGAAAGACTGTGCGTGTGTGCATTCTTGTGTACTTGTGTCTGCTGGACTTGTGTCTGCTGGAACTAGGAAGGCATTTGGAGGAGGTGACGTTTAAACAGAACCAAATGAAGTGATGGAATGAGTCCTGGAAAGTTGTGGGAGAAGAGAGCGCAGGGTTCTGAGCTGGAACTGAGCCTGGCGTGCTCAAGGAATGACAGGGCCGCAGTGTGGCATGGCCGGGAGAGGCAGGTGCTGCTGGTGAAGGAGGGAGGGGCCAGCTCAGACAGGCCGTCCGCAGGAGTTTGGGTTTCATTATGAGTGTGATGGCAGGGCTTGACTAGAGCTACGATACTGTTTATTATTTCTGTCTTACAAAGATGACTTTAACTGCCGTGTGGGTGATTTACTCTCAGGGGACACAAGTAAAAGCAGGGTGATCAGCTGCTTAACGAGAGTTACTGCAATTGGATAGGAGCTGTGTAGTAATCGTATTTGGGACGTACTTTTAGAAGTAGAGTCAGCAGGATTTACTGATCTGAATAATTGCTTAAGAGTCTGGAAATGTCTTTATTTTCCTTTTTTCCTGTCCCCATACTCTTGAGTCATCAATCAGGTATAGAAATTTTGATTTGAAGTTGTTTTCCTCTGTCCTCTCTGAAGGTATTCCTTCATTACTGATGAGAAGTCTGGTGTTAATCTGATTATTACTTTTTTGAAGTTATATCTGGCAGCTTTTAGGATTTTTTCTTTATCTTTATGAATTTTGTTTTAATGCTCTAAAATTTTGTCTAAGTTTGAGATGTAAAAGTGCATTTGGATTAACACTCGGTGATCCATCCGTTGAAGACTGTCTACTTACTGAAAAATTTTCTAGGAAAACTGTTGTCTTTTGTGTTGGATTTCTCAGTTTGCATTTAATTTCTCTTTAGTAGCTCCATTCTGCTATCAGCCTATTTTTAAAATTCGTGTTAGCTCTTTGAAAGACTTTACAATTATTCCCTTTGTACTGCTACTTTGTCTTTGGCAGCGATTATCTGTTCAGTCCCTATATTTTGCCTCTTCCAGAGTGTCATATAAATGGAATCATATAGTGTGCAGTTTTCTGAGACTGGCTTTTTTTACTTCACCTACTTGAGATTCATTGATGGTGTTGTGTGTATCAGTAGTCCATTGCTTTGATTGCAGAATGGTGTTCGATTGTATGAATGTACCAGAGTTTGTTTATTCATTCACACATTGAAGGACATTTGAGCTGTTTCCAATTTTTGGCATTTATAGATAAGGCTGCTGTAGACATATATACAGATTTTTCTGTGACCATAAGTCTTTATTTCTCTAGAATAAACACAAGTGTGATCTTTAGGTCATATAGTAAGTGTATGTTTAACTTTTAGAGACACTGCCAGACTGCTCCAGAGTGGCTGTACCAGTTTTGTTTTCATGTGAGAGCGCTCCCGGGGCTCTGCATGAATCCTCACCAGCACTGGGTGGGAGTAGGACATTTTTATTTCAGTCGTTCTGATAGGTAAGTAGTAGTATCTCATTTCGTTTTTAATTTGCATTTCCTTAATGACTAATGACATGGAGTATCTTTCCATGTGTTTCTTTGTCATTTATCTTCTTGGTGAATTGCCTGTTCAAAACTTGCTTATGCCTTACTGGATTTTACCACCCCCCTTACTGAGTTTTGAGAGTTCTTTTGAATATCTGGATTCAGTTCTTTTGTTGGATGTGTGTTTCACAAACACATATTTTCTCAGTATTTTCATCTCTTAACTATGTCCTTTGCAGAGCAGATGCTTTAGATCTCGGATGAAGTCCAATTTATCAGTTTTTTTCATAGGTCATGATTTTGGCGTATTATGTAAGAACTCTTTGTCTAACCCAAAGTCACAAAGATTTCTTCCATTTTTTTTCTGCCAAGAGTGTTGTATATGGTTTTATACTTTACAGTTATTATCTTCTATTTGAATCAATTTTTATATGGTGTGTGGTATAGGATGAAATTCTTTTTTGAGTTTACCAAAGAAAGCATTTTTTAAAAACATTTAAATTGCTTTTACCTTTAAGACTAAAGGTTTTAAATCAGAGCTTTAAGAAAATATTGATACCTTGGCTGCAGACCAGTAAAGTCATGATTTGTGAAAGGTAGGTTTTTGAATCAGTACAAGGTCCGGCAGAAGTAACGCCTGCTTGAGTGTGGTTGGTAGGGTAATAATATGGGTGTAATAATTTAGTTTTATTTTGAACATTTCACCTAAAATGTCATATGGTGTGCTTGAGTGTGATGTTTTTATGTTACAGAATTACATGCTTATGATTTTGTGAGAAAATAGGGGTGTTATTTTTGCTGGACCCCATATTTATATGTGTGTGCATGTATATACACACACACACACACACGATTTTACTTATTTTTAATAAGAGAGGAAGGGAGGGAGAGAAACATTGATTGATTGCCTTTCGCATGCCCCCAAGTGGGGACCTTGCCTGCAACCCAGGCATGTGCCCTGACTGGGAATGAAACTGGTGACCACCTTTTGGTTTGCAGGCCAGCACTCAACCCACTAAGCCACACCAGCCAGTACATTTTTTAAAAATAAACTTTTAATTTTACAATTTTAGATGTACAGAAAAATTGCAACAATAATAAAGAGTTCCTGTATACCCCACAACCTTTCCCCTACTGTAAGCATCTTACTTTAGTGTAATTGCTACAGTAGTGATACACTAATATTAACTAAACTTTGTACTTTATTCAGATTTCCTCATTTATTAAATGTTACTATCCTAGGGTTCCAACCAGGATATTATATTATGTTTAGCTTTCATGTCTCCTTGGACTTCTGTGGCTCCAACAGCTTTTCAGACTTAACAGTTATTTTTTTATTTGATTGCTTTGACAGTTATGAGGATAAAAAGTCAGATATTTTGTATAATATTTCAGTTGGGATCTGTCTGGTGTTTTTCTCATGGTCCGAGTTGTGTTATGTGTTTGGGAGGAAGATCGCAGAGGTAAAGTGCCTTTCTCATCACATTGTATCCAGGGTACACATTATCAGGGCGGCTGTCACCATGGATCTTGACCTTGGTCACCTGGTTGAGGTGGTGTTTGTCAGGTTACTCTACTGCACAGCACAATTAAGGAGTGGGTATTACGTTTTATCCACCTCCATTAGGGGGTAGTATCTACAAAAATGTTTTAGCCTTTTTCCCCCCTAAATTTCTGTGGAATCATTGGTAATGATCCTTTCTCGTTCCTAGATTTGTATCTTTTCTTGTTCACAAATTTATGTTTATCAAGTCTATTAATTTTTTAATAACTAACTTGATTTTTTCATATTTTTGTTTTAAATTTCATTGATTTTTGCTCTTGTATTATTTGCTGATGCTTACTTTGAATTTAATTTGCTTTTCTTTTTCTAGATTTTATTGTATAAGCTGATACTGTTGATTTGAGACCCATCTTCCTTTTTTAATAAAAGTATTTTGTATTATAAAGCTTCCTCTAAACACCGCTTTAGCTGTATCCCACACATCTTAATGTCTTGTATTTTCATTTTCATTCAGTTCAAGATATTTTCCAGTTTTCTTTGAGACTTTCTCTGGCCAGTGTATTATGTAATAGTGTGTTAATTGACTTTGAAATATTTGAGGATTTTTTAGATATCATTCTGTTGATGATTTTTAATTTAATTCTTTTGCTGATAGAGAACATACTTTGAATAATTTCAGTTATTTTATATTTAATAAGGCTTATTTTGTGATCCCCCAAATGCAGTCTGTCTTGAGAAATGTTCCATGTGCATCTGAAAGGAAAGCATTCCTTCCTTGATGGCTGGAATGTTCCGTTACTGAGGGTTAGTGGGTGGTGGTGGTGTTGGAGTCTGTGTGCTGGCTCACTTTCTCTCCACTTGTTTTTCTGATTTCCCAGAAAGACGCTTCTTTCCGGGGAGCCTGTGGGACTGTCTGGTGTTTCAGTTTGATTACTGGTGTTTGTTTGCTGTGGGGTTTGGCGGCACGCTGCAGCGCACTGCAGTGGGAAGGTGGAGGGGGGCTGCATTTGGCTAGTAATTCCTGGGTGTGGGGATTTTCACTCCCAGTGTCTGGGGGGGCGGGCTGGGTCCTTAAGGTTCAGGCCTCTATTTCACTTCTGTTCTTTGCTGTCCTGATGTTCCATCCACACCCTGTTTGTCCAGCTTAGGTAGGGCAGTCAGCAGTTGTCTGGTTGTGTGGGATGGGATGGAAGACCGGGAGTTTGTTTTCCATCCAGGCTTTCAGCCAGTCCTCATCCTTCGCCCTCCTTCATCCACGTCTTCTGAGGTACCGAGTTCCCTTTCTGGAGCCTCTTGGGCTCCTGTGTTTCTTCTTGGCCTTTGCACACCCCTCCCCCAAAACCCTTACCTCAGCGGGCATGGAGCTTCGGGTTTTCCTGTGTTCCTGAATCAGTCCTCACCAATCCACTTGCTTTCCAGTTTCTCACATTTTGTTGGCTTCTCTTTTGCTTTGTTTCTTTGTTTTCTTTGCCCTTGTTGATTTAGGACTTAAAAATACTTTATTCTCCATTTGTGGGTTTTATGAAAAGAGTGGATACAAACATCTGGTTTAAGCCATAATCTGTATCTAGAAATGCAAACACAGTTTATAAATTAATTGTTCATTTGATTGCTCCACAACCCACTTCTCGTTTTTTGTTAGTTTTGTTGGCTTGAACCTTGGAGCTTCTCAGAGGTTGTCTTTGAGCAGGCTTATTTCTCTCATGCATCCTATTTTTCACTGTGGCTTTAACTCTACGTTTTTCTTTAATGATTATCAGTCCAATTTGTTTTTTATCTCTTAGGATTTTTCAGATTATCTGGCCTGTTGTTGTCTTCCTTTCTTATTTTATAGAACTGTTATTTCACTTATTTATTCATTCATTTTGTTTCGATTTCTTAAAAGCTTTTTCATACTCTCAGTGAAAACCTTGGGAAGGTGGAAGGTAGATGCATGTGCCAAGTCTACTGTCTTGAACTGGAAGCTTCAGGTGATCAAAATGGACTGGCGATAATTTGTGTTCTTTTGTTTACCTTTCAGCTGACGTAGCCCAGCAGTTCCAGTACGCAGTGCGGGTTATTGGCAGCAACTTTGCCCCAACTGTTGAAAGAGATGAATTTCTGGTAGCTGAAAAAATCAAGAAAGAACGTATGTATTTTTCCTAAATGTTGCCATGTGTTGGATTCTTAAACTTGTCCAAACTTAAGAATACACACACACACACACACACACACACACACGGGCAAAAGTAGGTTTACAGTTGTATGTGAAACACAGAGTTTATTCTTGTATTATTATTCATTAATTACTGTATTATTTTCCATATGAGCTACACCCTCTATGTAGTTCCTGAAGTACTATTATATAAATATATAATTATGTTAAAATAAAGACAATTTAATTCTGTGTTTTGTTAGAACATAGTGCAAGAGGATTGTTTTAAATACTGTCAGTAACATAATAATTTGGTATAAGAGTGTGAGGAAGATAAAAGGACTTAATATGACTTCCTGCTTATCTTGTGATTTCCAGTATTTAATATTATGCACCTTTGACCAGATAATATAGAACACTTACTGTCTTAGCAGTAAACAACTCTTGAGTCCAATAATTGCTTCTATTAATTGTCAGCATCCAAACTTAATAGTACTTTAGAACTTACTATGTGAACATTTTAATTCTGAGATGATACTGAAAGCTTTCTTAAACATTGTTACCTTAGAGAAGAGAGCTTTCCATGCTTTAGTATCTGGTTACCAGTGCATTCTATGTAAGGTGGAGCTCTGCCTTCCTTCGGAACTGCAGGGTGTCTCAGGGAGGGAGGCTGTGAGCATGGGGACCCACCGGGTGTGAGAACTGCTCTTGTCTGGCTGGACAGTCGTTTTCTCTGGTGGCCAGTCCCCCCCTCAGTTTTCTGGACTGGATGAGCCCAGCTCCAGCTGCCTGAAAAGCCACCTTGCCTTGAAGGTCAGTGGTCTTCCTGCTGGGGCCTCACTGTTAAACTGTGCAAGTGAAATGGGCTTTGCCCTTATTTCTAAGCATGCTGGCAACCAGGTAATGACACCTTCTGGGAGATCTGTTCTCGTTGGCACAGGTTCCCACACTGGCTGTTGCATTATTAACTGCACTTGACCAGTGCTCTGTGTGGATGTCCTTTTTCAGAGCTGCGTAACTGAGATGGTGAGGTAGCTGGTGCTAGAGTTGAGGCTGTGGTATGTGAGTAAATGGATCTGGCGTGCCCACTTCTGCATGTTCAGAGCTTGATGAGCAATGCAAGTCTGAAATGAAGATTCTGCTGATAGGAGTCAGATCTTGGTGTTACTTAGTGTGTATGTCTTACTTAAGGTAGAGGGGTAAAAATGCAGAATTTATCCCCCTATTGACTTATAAGAACTTATTTTCCTTTCTTGTCTATAAAACCAAATGTAAGAACACTGTTCTTGAGCCCTGATGATTATTACATTTAAGATTATTTTTACATCTTATTTTATATTTTTGATTATTAGTGAGAACCACACCTAGTGGGTACTATATTAACAGACCATGCACTTTACAGATTTACATTTCCAGGCTTTGTGGTCTAAATTCAGAGTTAAATAACTAGCAGCTACATTGTTGCAGTGCATATTGCAAGGAAGTCTTGGAATTTCTTTCTTTTTTAGGAAGACAAGTGTAACCATGTACGGTCTTTTTCCTGTATGTCTTATGTGTTTCTGAAATAAGTCTTGCTGTGTATTGATGCAATTTGCTTCTTCTGCCTGTTCCCACCGGTGTCCATAGCTTCTGTTCGGTACCCTTGCCGTTAACCCCCAGCTCTGCTGTGACCCAGCTGTAGTCTGTAGAGTGTAGTCTCGTGTAATGCTCACCATTGATCTACCATTTTTAAATATTTCTTAGACATAGTTTTTATAGTTTAACATTTTTGAAATTTGATTAGCTTTTGTTAGATTAGTTGAGTTACGGTGGAGTTGGTATATGAGATTAGTTGAGTTATATAATGAGCAAAAGTCATGTACGATAAAATTAAACATCTTTTAGTTTCTTAATTTTTCACATTGATAAGTGGGGTACATTGTAGCTAAAAATTTGTTTTGCTGTGTTTAACAATCTCTTAGATAAAATTTTTTTGTGGTAAATAGTCTGTGCTCATTTTTATTGGTATTATTTACTATTATTTTGTTGTCCTGTGACAACAAATATCTATGAATTAGTGTCAGTTTCATTCTACAGAAGAAACATCACTGGATTTCATGGTTGTGTTCCTTTGGAGTATTTTTATATAATCTTTAAAAGATAGTAAGGTATATTAAATTTTAATTGCATTGATTTTGTTGAATGCATTTTGTAAGAATACGTTTTAAAGATAGATTTACCTTTAGGCATAGGCAGACTTGAAAGTGCAGATGTAATTAGGGTGATATGACCTACTGTGGTTCATATACTCAGTACATGATGCCAGTGCCATTTCCTAGCTGATGAATATGAAAAAATGTTGGATGTCAAGTCAGTCATTGTCTTTCTACAAAGGAATTTGAACATGTAAAGCTAAATGAGGTCGGCTGATGAAATTTTAAGAAAGCAGCCCTACTAAATTGGGATAAATAAACACGAAGTTTCCTTCGAGGCCACTGAAGCTGTAAACTAGCTTGTAAAAAAGTAGTGCCTTTTCTTATGGGTGTGGCAGGGTTTCCTTGAGAGGCACCTGCGCGCAGACGGTATGCGCAGTACTGTAGACACGGGTGGGCGGGGCCTCTTCCCTCAGGAGCCCATGTCCTGTGTGCTGTCTTCATGGAGTGGAGTAGAGCTTGGACTTCTCATTTGTAACTGGGGCTTTCAGAACATTTGTAAGTGTAGCGGAAAGCCTGTGAAGATGTTTCCTAGTAGAATGAATAGTGGATGAAAATTAGCTAATGAAGTTTATGTTGTTTTGAAACATAATTGACTGTTAGGTTTGCCGTATGTGTTAACAAAAATGCTTAGCATGTATAGTTTTAAGTCAAACTATTATGAATGCTATACTGTTTTGTTATGCCCTTTGAATTTAGGATTCCAAAGATATTTTCACTTCATATTTCTCCCTCTAGATAGCCATTATTGACTAGTTAAACTAATAGGAGTTTCCTCACTGGATTGTTTATTGATATTTGTCGATAGAATCTAAAAGGTCTCATCATTTCTATTACTTTAGCTAATTTTTATGTAAACTATTTGATTCCAGCCTAAAATTGTCCATGTTTTACAAATATCAGAGAGATTATATGAATTGACCAAATTCACAAGGCTGAGATGTCACTTAATATGTAGCTCTTTTGATTCTTAAGCTCAGGATTCTTTTTAGACTTCAGAGTTGTCAGTTTCTATAGGTGAAGAAATCTCATAAATGTGAATTTTGGTGTATGTGATTGACATGCTTGTTTTCTTTTCTAACTTACAGTTATTCGACAGAGAAGAGAAGCCGATGCCGCGTTGTTTTCAGAACTCCACAGAAAACTCCATTCACAGGTATCATGCCAGGATTCTGAAAGCCATTCCAGTGTGGATGCTGTGAGGCTGTGAGAGTGATCTGGGAACATGTGAACTTTTCTCTGTGGTATCATTAAACTTTTCTGTATTGAGTAATGGCTTGTAGTTGTGGATAGAGTTTGCTTTTTAAGAGATTTTCAGTGTTAGAAGTAAGTTTTAACTGGATTTAATGCTAAATTGCATATAAAGATGAATGAAACTACATTGGGAAAATAATCAGAGTTATGTACACAATAAGTATATATTACAGAGGCCTCAGTTCTTTTACTGGGAGGAAGCACAAGCAGAAGCTTACCTTGTTGACATAGTTTATTGTTTATCGGGTCCTAATTTGTACCGTTACAGTGAATAACTTAATCATTGATTTTGAACTTCTTGCGATTAGATGTTGATACTTGCAAACAGTGGTTTTCTAACCCATTTTTATAAAAGTCTCTGCCAGCCTATATACCAATACATTAATTGAATCTTAGGGTGAGAATTTTGTGATTCTGATTCTAAAGGATCTTAGTTCATCTAGCTGCCTCCCTCCCTCCTTCTATAGAGAAGAAAGTGAAATATAGAGGAGTTTAATACTTTGCTCAACAAATATTAGGCTAATGTTATAGCAGTGAAAATCTTTGAGTTGTGCCTAAGGCTGCTAGTAATTTACTCATTATTTTTCGGGTCTTCCTCTTTATTTGTAAAAATAAGCTTAAATTTATTTGCTGACCATTTTGATTTCTTAATTCAACTTAATTCACTTGGGTGCACTGTTTTAAGTATGCTTTTTCTTCTTTGATAACACTTACCTTGCTGGTAGGAGTCCCTGCCTGCTTCATTACCTCTTGTTTCCCAGTCCCTGTGCAGTTACATACACCTCAGCGCACAGCCCCTTTCTCAGACTCTTCAGCAGACTGATCCTGTTTGATACCTGCTCTTCTGTGTTTAAAAAAAAAAGAGCTGATACCACCTTTAAATATGTCGTTTGCTGACTTTATTGTGCATAGTTTTGTTCATTTTTGCAACTTTCTTCACTTTCTACCCCATATACATCTTTGATTTTCTGACAGCTGAGGACTCTTGCTGTACAGTTAGAATGTCCGCCCTCTTCCTGATACTTGCATGGCATTTTAACACAGACACTCCTTAGGAAACACTCACAGGGTCTTGCAGCTGGGCATCCTGGAAACCGAAATGAGAGCGTACTTTTAAAATTTCCTACTTCTAGGAATCTATATCCACCCACTTAACAACCTGTGTTTCCTTTAGTGTTCTCCCTTTTGTTGAATAATGATAATACCATTTGTCTATTGCCAAAGACTAGTGGATATCATCTTGACTCTTTCTCTCGACCCAGATTTGGTCTGTCCCCAAGTCTTACTGATTGTCCCTCTTACATATGCCTCTCATCTGTCCCTATGGGGTCAGATAGACCTAGGTTTTGGCCTACAGCTTTCATTAAGTTATTTAAGTTTTACCTCTGCTTCACTCAGTTATGGAATGAAGAGAATAAACCTTGTGTCTCAGTGTGGTTGTGATGATTATGGGATATGAGGGCCCCCCCACACCCCCCTGGCAGCAAGCCTCCTTTATTTTAGTTTTTTGTGATTTAAAAAAAAATAGTTTGTTGATTATGCTATTACAGTTGTCCCAATTTTCTTCCCCTTCCCCCCTCCCCTCCGTACCCCCCACTCTCTCATGCAATCCCTACACCATTGTTCATGTTCATCGGTCATGAGTGTAAGTTCTTAGGCTACTCCATTTCCTATACTGTACTGTACATCCCCATGGCTACTCTGTAACTACCTATTTGTAGTTCTCAATCTCCTTACCTCTTCACCCTTTCTCCCATGCCCCACTCTATCTGGTAACCATCAAATCCCTCTCTGCATCCATGATTCTCTGTTCTTCTTGTTTGTGTAGTTTATTTTTTAGATTCACTTGTTGATAGATATATTTATTGCTATTTTATTGTTCATACATTTTATCTTCTTTTTCTTAAATAAATCCCTTTAACATTATATATAATAATGGTTTGGTGATGATGAACTCCTTTAGTTTTTTCTTGTCTTGGAAGTTCTTTATCTGTCCTTTGATTCTAAATGATGTCTTTGTTGGGCAGAGCAGCCTTGGCTATAGGTCTCTGCTTTTCATGACTGAATGTTTCTTGTCAGTCCCTCCTAGTCTTTTGACTCTTCCTAACGTTTCTTTTAAGGAATCAGCTGACAGTCTTATGCAAACTCCCTTGTAGGTAACTAACTGCTTTTCTCTTGCTGCTTTAGGATTCTCTCTTTATCTTTAACCTTTGGCATTTTAATTGTGATGTATCTTGGTGTGGGCCTCTCTGCATCCATCTTGTTTGGGACTCTCTGTGCTTCCTGGATTCCCATTTCCTTTACCAAATTAGGGAAGTTTTCTTTCATTATTTTTTCAAATAGATTTCTAATTTCTTGCCCTTTCTCTCTTCCTTCTGGTACCCCTATTATGTGAATGTTGGAACACTTAAAGTTGTCCAAGAGGCTGCATACACCATCCTTGTTGTTTTGGATTCTTTTTTCTTCTTGTTGTTCTGATTGGTTGTTTTTTGCTTCCTTATGTTCCAAATCATTGATTTGATTCTTGGCTGCATCCACTCTACTGTTGTTTCCCTATAAATTGTTCTTTATTTCAGTAAGTGTATCCTTCGTTTCTGACTGGATCTCTTTCATGCTGTTGAGGTCCTCACTAAGTTCCTTGAGCATCCTTATAACCAGTGTTTTGATATTTTGCTTATCTCCATTTTGTTTAGTTCTTTTTCTGGGTTTTGATTTGTTCTCTCATTTGGGCCATGTCTCTTTGTCTCCTTGTTTTGGCAGCCTCCCTGTATTTGTTTCTGTGTACTGTATTTTGCTGTGTATATTATGCTCCTGTGTATAATGAGCACCCACATTTTTGGTCCAAACTTTCAGGAAAAAAGATCTTCTGTTTTAATTTTTTAAATCAATTTTTTATTTAATTATATTTAGAAACAAAACTGATTATCGTATTTCAGGGTATTATTTTGCATATGGATATTGTTACTGTTTTCTAGAGTTACACTTTTAACACATAAACATACATAAAAAATTAAAAGCATTTATATAGATACAGAATTAGCAGTACTCATGTATTATGCGCATCCTTATCTTCCCTCAAAAACTTAGGTGAGAGAGTGCACATTATACACGGCGGTATACGGTATTAGGTAGAGCTGCTATGACTCCCTATCTTGGTAGCGTGGCCTAATGTAGTGGGTGTTTTGTTGGGTTCAGTGGCACAACCCCCCCTTGTCATCCAAGCTGGGTACTTGAGGTATGCCCTTTGTGTGGCTGAATACACCCTCCTTTTTAGTTGAGCCTTATTGCTCTTGACAGATCAATGGGAGGGATATACCCAGGCCAGTTATCTGCAAGGACCACTGGCCATCGTGGAGGATCAGCTGTGCAGGGGCAGGGCGGTGGTGCTCCGATGTGGTCTGTAGCTGTCCACTGGGTGTGCAGGCTCTGGAGTTTCCCCAAGTGGTACAAGCCAAGGTCAGCCCCTACCTGTGTTCTGCCTGGGCCACCCTGCATGAGCTATAAAGCAATCTTAGATGGCTGTTAATTGTCCTGGGCTTGGAGATTCCCAGGCAAAGCCAAGCTGTGAGTCTAGGCTGGCTGCTATTAGTACCTGGCCAAGGGTGACTTAGCAAGAGGAATGGGTGTCATTGAGGCTGACTGTTGTTTGTTTGATAGGATTTATGAAGTTGTGAAGCGTGAGATAGGACCAGTCATTCATATGGAAAAGTCACTGGTAACAGCTTGGTGGGCCCGGTCAGTTTGGTGGGATGGAATCTCTGGGAATCTCCAGGGTGGGGCAAACAGTGTTAGCCAACAGATGGAGTCTCTGATGTGGCACCTGCCTGCGTGCTCTGTGGCTCTGTGAGGGAGGGTTCTGACAAGGGACAATGGCTTCTGCCCACCTTTATGCCTGGGAGAAAGCTGTCCTCAGCTCTTGCCTTGATACCAGACGCTTGTTCCTCCCTCTTTGCCACTGGTGCCTTTCAAGCTGTTACTCTTGTGCTGGAGCTCAGAGGGAGTAAGTCTGAGTAGGTGAGTCCATGTGTGGATTCTTTAAGAGGAACTGCTTAGGACTCCAGAAGTTTTTTCCACTGACTAAATCCTTGCTTATTTTTGCAGCCAGAAGTTATAGGGATTTATCTTCCTGGCACTGGAACCCTGGGCTGTGGGCCCTGGTGTGAGGCTGGAACTCCTTGCTCCTGAGATGTTCCTCCCAAACTTTTATTCACTGCACATAGATGTGGGACCAATCTGTTCCGCATCTCCACCTCTCCTACCAGTCTGGATGGATGTGGTTCCTTTAATTCTGTGGTTGTCAGACTCCAAGTAGATTTGTGATGGTTCTGAGTGATGGTTGTTTTATATTTTAGTTGTAATTTTGATGTTGTTGTGTAAGGAGGTGAGCTCTGCTTACGTATGCTGCCATCTTGACTGGAAGTCTCCTGACTCCAGCAGGCCTCCTTTAAATGGCAGCTGCTGCTGACTGTTGTTTAATGCTTAAGGCTGGGTTGTCAAACTCATTTTCACCAGGGGCCACATCAGCCTCACCATTGTCTTCAAAGGGCCAAAATAATTTTAGGACTGTATAAATGTAACTACTCCTTCACTGTTGAGTTGAAATTATATTCAGCCCTTTGAAGGCAACCGCAAGGCTGATGTGGCCCCAGTGAAAATGAGTTTGACCTCCCTGGCTTAAGGAAACGGGATTGGTAGAGAGCTGCTCTTTGGAGATGAGCAGACAATATTTAGCTCCAGAGGCCCAGCTTATAGGGGGTTGTCAAGGCTGCCTTAGCAGATACTCAATTACTGAATCCCAGCTTAGCCTATGGTCTTTTCCCCTCCAGATGACTGCAGTTGCCTAAGTAGGGCCTGTGTGTTTTGCTTTATCTCCTCTGTAGTTCATCCTTCATGGAACTGTCAGTGAGGGAGTCTGTTCACTTCCCTGCATAGAATCCTTCCCTGGTTGCCTGTTGCCTTTAGCTTAAAATCTGTTTTCTTGGTGCAGCATACAAGGACCTCTTTGATCTGATGCTTCATTCAATTTTCAGTTTCTGTTTACCTGTCTAGCTTCAGCCAAACTTATCTCTCTCAGTTCCCCTGAAAGACCATGCCTACCCCCTTCTCTGCCCTTTGTATCTTTCTAGGAGACTCATATCTCTAGAAGTCCTTTCCTGAACCTGGAGCACTTGAGTGATCCTCCCATGTCTGAAATGTAATTTATCATACTGAAATAATTTGCCCACTTGTCTTCTTACTACTGGACTGAGGACTCCATCAGAACTGGGCCTCTTCTGGGGACTTTGTTGTTTCTGCTAAATTCTGTGTAAATCAATTTTTAAAAATATTTTATTTATTTTTAAAGAGAGGGGAAGGGAGGGAGAAAGAGAGGGGGAGAAATAATCTATGTGCAAGATCGATTGCCTCTCACTGGGAACCTGGATGGCAACCCAGGCATGTGCTCTGACTGGGAATCGAGCTGGTGACCTTTTGGTTTGCAGACTAATGTGCAATCCACTGAGCCACACCAGCAGGTGTAAATCAGTTTCTTAAGTTAGACAATATTAAATACCTGCGATGAGCTTATTCTTTAGAGAAATTTCCAAGGAACGTTTTATATAATGAAGAACTTGTATAATGTAAGTAGCCATACTATAATTTGTTTGTAAATAAAGATATCGATATATTCTGTCTTATACATCCAAGAGGTAAGGCTATATGAATCGAGTAGAATGCTCTGTAAATTCTGTTTAAATGTATTGCAGGTGGACTGCTGTTCATGGTTGTAAATCAGGACAGAGAGCTAGATAATGGAACATTAATAAAATTTGTAGGACACCTGTACACAGAAACCTAGCGTTAGTTATCCTGACAACTAGGATCTTTAGTTTGGGTATGCATGAGGCCGAGACTTACATCTTGCATTTTAGAATTAAAAAAAATATTTTTTATAATACTCTATTTTTTGGCCCAAATGGGGCATTGGTAAGAGGAGGACATTATATATTTTATGATGGCATTTTTCTTATAATTACTGTGTTTGAGAAGTTGGTTATTATAAGAATTATTTCAAAGGGGAAATATTGTTATTCAAGAATAATTTAAGAAATACGTTCTTTTTATGGACTTTGGAGTTAGATTTCAGAGGGTTAAAGGTTCCAAGGGTATTAACCTCTTGAGACCATCATCTCTAGCCTTCTGATGCTTAGTACTATCTGCAGTGCTTGTAAAATAAACACATTTTGATTTGGTGTCACTGTGTGAGTTTTAAAATGCATTTCTGTTTTGGAAATAAGAATAACTTTGAAGAGAGGAGGCTAAAACTGGAGAGTAATACATTTTTCTTTTAATGTTTTCTTTCCAAACAGGGCGTTTTAAAAAATAAATGGTCAATTCTCTACCTCTTGCTAAGCCTTAGCGAAGATCCACGCAAGCAGCCAAACAAGGTGAGGGCCTTCCTTTAGCGGCTTAGTGTCTCTCTACAGGACACTTTGCATCTTTTGTTGGGGCAGTTATGCCAAATTTTGATAGGAATTGGCTTTTATACTTCAGAAAATAATGAGTAAAACAGAAAACTGGTGTAGTTCTCTGGGCAGTCATGGAAGGCCAGGAGATTTCCTTTTTTTTCTTTTTCATTTTTTAAGGGCAATTTTAGTCACTGTTCTGTGTTTTCTTAAGATGTTTTTTAGAATTATGTTATCAAATGTAATACTGTTCGATTAAATAGGGTATAAACTATCAGTGTTCAAAATCTTTATTGTGTGAAATTATTAATAATAGCATAGCTGCATAATTCTTTTAGGATTTTCTTGTGTTTTCAGATATCATTATGAACATTAATTAGTTATACCAGTGAAAACTTTGTTGTCACACAGGTTCAATTTTTGACCTGTGCAGTGTTTGAAAGCAGTTTGGCCTCTCTGTGTGGTAGAGAGTTTGTTAAAATAAAATACTCTGTTGCAGAATTTGAGTGCTTAAAAATTGCAGAGTGTGGGTGAGTCATATTTATATCTAAAGCCTTATTCTGAGTAATGAGCATTCTTTTATTATATAAGAATGACAACTTTTTTATAAACATTTGAGTAATTATTTGAGTTTTAGTTTGCATGGATTCTGAATAAAGCATAAGTATCACACCATGTAGGAGTTTGAGAGTTCAGAAAACTTCCTAAAACTGTATCATATTTCAAAAGTGTAATGACTAATTTGCTGTTTAATAAGTGCAAAATTAGATTGCAGAAATAGAACTAAAATCTAAACTTTGTTGATTTGGGAAAAGTGTTCTGGAATTTTATTTCTCCACTTTAATTTATTTTCAGGTTTCTAGCTATGCCACGTTATTCGCCCAGGCATTACCAAGAGATGCACACTCAACTCCCTACTACTACGCCAGGCCTCAGACTCTCCCACTGAACTACCAGGATCGCAGCACGCAGTCGGCGCAGAGCTCTGGCAGCATGGGAAGCAGCGGCATCAGCAGTATAAGCATGCATGCCCTGAATGGCCCGACCCCCACTCCACAGTCTCTTCCGGGGTAAATCGAGCTTACCTCCATAGATTCCTGAAATAGTAGAAATGGGAAAATCCTCAGGCTTTTCATCAGGCATTTTATGTTCACAAAAACCATCTTTAGAGGCTTGTATGTGCCTGGGATGTTCTTGGCACTGTCTCTCATATATTTTGTCTTTGGATTTTACTTTCCCTAAAAACTCCATTTCAGATAGGAATTCTTTCCACTTCTAATCTTAGTTGACTATAGATTTTTGGCCAACTCTCAACCTGTTAAGGCAAATGCATTTTATTAAGGACCTAGTTCATAAGCTTGATGAGGTAACTGATTGACATTTCTCTTGCCGTTTTCTCATATTTATCTCTCAGTGAATATTATCCCCTTCATTGATGTATGCTATTCTCTTCAGGGAATTATTTTTAATAAATGTAAATTAAAATAAAGGTGTCTCATCCTCAAATGCTGAGATCTTCAAACTAAGAATTAGGGCATCTTGCGGTGTAAGTGAATTAAGATGAGGAAGTACAGGAGCACACTAGTAAGATGCTTTATATGCTTTGAAGTTTAACCTGCTGTCACATCTGGTTACGTTTTGAGGAAATACAGACTTTATGGTTGAGAATGCAAGTGATGCCAGTGCATTAATGCACTTAGAACTTTGTGGGTTTTTTTTTTTTTACATACACATTTTTATGTATAGTTCATTCTTGGAAATCACATTAAAACAGACTGTTATAAAGTGGATATTTTTCCAGAAGAACAGTGACTAAAGATTCACCATCAAATGATGTTTTTCACATGAATATGATATAATTACAAATCATTGTGTGACTTAATAAAATTATGTCAAGTTGCTGGAAAATAGAATGTGTGTAATGCATACAGATTATAAATGGAGTCTGGAGTTCTAGAAAGTCAGCATAGTACATCTACAGATTTCATCTCAACATCGTATTCTGGCGAAAAGAATCAACAGACTCTCCTTCCCATACTAAAATTTGAAATTATTATTGTCATGAGAGGAAAAAAGCTTTATAGAGAACTTTGAACTGAAGTGGTCTTTTAGATTTTTTCCTGTTAAATTTAGAACTGTATTCAAAGATGTAGTTTTAGTAGTTGTTGATGACATTTTTTCTCCAATGAAAATAGAAAAAAGTAAGAGCTGTTTCAGGTTTTTGATTTCCTCTCTTACTTCATCAGTGGATTATAGGTGAACCCACCAATATTTTACCAGTAATAAATCAGAGCGTTGCTGCTTAGATACAGTAGTGTTGAAATTTTTGTTTTTGCACTTTGCAGTCCCAGAGGGTGATAATTAGATTATAGTTTTCAAATTATATGTCAGTGGAAACCAGCTATTGGGTTCTTAGATCTTCAAAGAGCATTTTGACATAGTCTCCCAATTATTAAAAGCTAACTTTTAGACATTGGATGTGCTTTTGCCTTCGATTTTGATTGTATATTTTTAAAAAAGATTTTATTTATTTATTTTTAGAGAGGGGAGGGGAGGGAGAAAGAGAGGGAGAGAAACATCCATGTGTGGTTGCCTCTCATACGCCCCCTACTGGGAACCTGGCCCACAACCCAGGCATGTGTCCTGACTGGGAATGGAACTGGTGACCCTTTGATTTGCAAGCCGGCACTCAGTCCACTGAGCTACACCAGCCAGGGCTTGTTTGTACATTTTTGAAATTCATTCCAAATTAGGATTTTTATTTCCATATGGAGTACCATGAAGGCTGGGAGACAAGTGAGGACAGGGAAAAGGGACAGTATTCCAGGTTTTTTCACTCCTGTGCTCAACAAATGTTGAGTGGAATGAATGGTGTTAATATTGAAGTTAAAATTAGTAGTGATTTTCAAAGTGGTTTTAGATGAGTGGTGTATGTTATGTGTTTGTAGAGGAAAGTCAAACTGATTTTGGTTTTTATGGTAAGAAATGTGTGTGGGGCGGCAGTAAAAGCCCGAGTGTCAGATTGATCCTTGTTACATTTGTGTGTGGTTAAGTCAGCCGCTTGTCTCAGATTTGTAAGATGATGTAATTCAATGTAGTAATACAAGAAAAGTTCCTGGAACCGTTTTTGTCTCTTCAGTGAATAGCCTGGGTATTTGAAGATATAAAACTCTCCTTTCTTTTTTCAGACAGTCTCATCAAACTTCAGGAGTAGGAGGAGACTGTCTTCGACAGCAGCTGGGGTCACGTCTTGCCTGGACTTTAAGTGCAAACCAGCCTTCTTTACAAACCACTACCTCAAAAGGTATCCCCAACGCTGTTCCTCGCAACATGCCAAGGCCAAGGAGAGATGGGGACGCAGGCGGTGAGTAAAGATATGTTTGAATGTAGCTTGTTTTTGAACATTTAGAATTTATGCTTCCCTTATTTTAAAATACTGATCAGGAATTCCTGCTTATAACTTTTAAGTTGTTTCTTGTTCTCACGCTGAAGTTCAGAATCCTGAGTATGGTTTGTGGTGCCTTGGGAGGTCTGGTTTTGTCATCCCATGTTACCCTGATTCACTAGTGCCACCCACTTTTCAGGTCACTGTCTGAGTGGTTTCCTCCTTCTGGACCTCTTTTCTCTTCTTGTCACAGTCGCTTTCTCTCTTTATCCTGCCTTTCTTTCTGGGAAGGCACCTCCAGGCTGGATCAGGCTCTGTGGCACAAGTGGCAGTCTTCCACCACAGTCTAAGTTCCATGAAGGAGGGGCCATTTCTGTCTTGTTCACGGGGCTAGTAACTAGCGTACTGCCTAGAATGATGAAGAAACTCCTTGCAGATTTGTTTGGTGGTTAAGCAAATGCCCCACTGAGTTTTAAAAGTGTTAGATTCCAAAGAAAGTGGGTTTCTTACAGGAGGACACTGCAAATAGCAATAATTGGAACATGATTGTCCTGAAAAACAGAAGAATGGGCTGTTTCTGTTGGTTCATAATCTACTGATTCTGAAATTTCTCCAGCTACTTTCTGTGTAGGATGGGAGGGTGAGCTGTGTCTTGTAGACTTGGGAGGACATTCGCACTGCCCAGTTTACTGTCCTGTGACGTGTGGCTGCTGTGTGCTCTTGGGCTTAGAAGCTCATTTCTAGGTGGAGTCAGAGTGCTATTCTCTGCTTCTTTCTTTTTGTTCGCTGTGATTCCTGATCACTGACCAGTGTCTTCAAACCTGTATTGTATACAAAACTAAGAGATAAAAGGACTTGAAAATATATTTGATTACTCCAAAAGAGCAGGAGAAGTACAAAGGAAGAAAGAACTGGGATAGATAAAAAATATACCTGAATAAGATAAATTTAAATTCAAACATATTGGTAATTACAGTAAATTCATGGGGATAGACACTTTGTTTAAAAGATTAAAACAAACGATATTTAGATAATTATGCACTGCTCACAAGAGACATTTTAAATATAGGGGCACAAATAGGTTAAAAGTAAGTGGATGGAAAAAGTACCTTTTATAAACACTCACCATGAGAAAGAAGGGTAGCTGTATTTAAAGTCGACAGTGGCAGGAATGTTAGAAAAGACAGAAGGACATTTCATAACAATGGAATGGTCAGTCTTTGGGAAGAAATGCTCTTAAATATATATATTCACCTATTGACAAAGCTTCAAATGGAGAAAGAAAAGCTGAAGTAACTGCAAAGAAAACAGACAAATCCACAATTACAGTTGGAAAATGGAACTTCCTCTCTCTTAGTAATTGGAAAAAGTAGATAAAAATGGTCAGTGATAGGTCAGGGTTGAGCAGTACCACTACCAAAGTGATGTCATTGATGCTTACACAGTATTGTCCGCATGACTGAAAACCAGCCTGTCCTCGCCTTTGGACGGTGCTGCCTGGCTTCTCAGGTGACTCCCTCCTCCTCCCACTGACAGACTGGGTTTCTGGCCACTGCCCCCCATCATTATTTTGAGTAACACCTAAATTCTGACATAGCTTTTGTCCTAAGGTTTATGCAAATTATAAATCACTTCTCTGCTGTATTAACCCCTTTGTATGGGTGTTGGGAGTGGCCAAGGTTTGTGCACTTCCTGTGTAGTGAGTCAGGTTTCCACACAGCGTTTGGAATCGTTATCCACACTTTTCTGATCGATGCGTGTCGCTCTTTGATTATATGTTAAGTCTCCACAGATGCATTGTCTTTTTAAAAGACTTTTTTGTAAAACGGATCACATGACTTCCATATCCTTTTCAGAAAATTCTTGTTTACAATAACTACATACTTTTCATCTTCAGCTCATTTACTTAGTTTTTAATTTTAGTCTGAATGCAAATATATGATCTGGAACTGTGTCATAAGATATATTTGTCATAATTGTGTCACAAGATATATTTCATCTTATAATGTCTTTTTCAGTAATAACTCCCTTGTAAAACCATTTTGTAGGTACCGTGGAAGTTGCCGAGGCCACCCTTGTCCGAGACATTTTGTACGTATTCCAGGGCATAGATGGCAAAATCATCAAGATGAACAGCACCGAGAATTGTTACAAAGCGGAGGGAAAGGTACAGTAACTAAAACCCCATGTAAAATAATGAAAAGATCAGTGTGATTACGACCAGACAGGATCTCTTAATTTGTGAGGTGTTATTGGGATAATGAGGACTGGATTTACAAAAGTTGTGTGTACCAGTCAAGTTGCACTGTTAAGTTCTGGTTTCTATTTCCCTGTGCAGTTTATGACTTGTGTAATTTTATTACGGGGCCCTTTGTCAGCCTTTCTTGCCCTTTTGCATCCTTTCCCTTGCACTTCTTCCTTTCCTTTTTGTCATCGATGCAGCCACCCTACTTAGCTGATTTCTGTATTCTGTGACGGTGATGTCAGAGGTGGCTGAGGGACTGGGGTGGTTTGGCATCTCTGCTGTTGATGTTGGCTTCCACACAAGGTGGCTTGGCTTGATTTTGCTCTCACATTCTAGAATGTGCCTTTCTCAGCCCCTTCTTGTTGACGTGGTGTCCTTCCACACCTCTCAGCTGTCCGCAAGGTGACTGATACCATAGGCTGTCCCTGCTGTGCTGGGGGACCCTGGCCAGTCACTCGCTGGGGTCATGCTACTTGACCTTGACATTTATTTGTAGGTGTTTTACTTCTCTGCCTGTTACCTGATGCTTTTTTTTTTTCAGTATCTCATTGTTTTCACTTTAGCGATGGCATGTTAGTTATTTGTAAGTTAAATGTGTTGAAGCCTAAGAATTGTAATATTAAAAATACAAATGGTTGAGAAAAATAATTAAAATTCTAGTGTTAATTTTTAATTTTTGATATGTTTACTTTTTAGGCAAACCTAAATAAATCTTTGAGGGATACGACAGCCAGACTTGCTGAATTGGGATGGTTACACAATAAAATCAGAAAATACACAGACCAGAGGAGTCTGGACCGTTCATTTGGACTTGTAGGTCAGGTATGCATGTTCGTTATTACTAGAACATTTGGAATGCTGTTCGCCTTGGGAAATGCTTAATTTCCCACTTAAAAGCATATGAAAATAATTCTTAAGAAGGTTCTTTTTAAATAAAGAAGCTTTACTGTTATATCCATTCAAGAAAATAGAAACCACAATAGGTACTGACAAAAATAATCAAATATAGCAAATTGTTTACATAGCTATTGGAGGACCACAAAAGCAAAAAAATACAAATGCTAATTAAAACAGGTAAAACTGGGGAGCAGAGAAAAGGTGTTAGGATTGTCAGAATCCAGTAGCTCAGAAGAGGGGCTCTCAGCAGAAATAGCACTCTGAGGAGGGGCTTGCTGGACACAATCCTGTGGATTTGGGAATGCTCCAGAAGCTGGAGACGGAAACCAGCTGCTGCTGCTTGCCTGAGTGGTCACAGCTGGGGCAGTGTCCAAGTGGTCCTTAATCTCCTGTTGCCTCTGCAGCCTGGCAGGAGGCAGCCAACAGAGAAGAAGTGAAGTTTATAGGGTCCCAAGTCCTTTTAGTGGTTAAGCAGCATGGGATTTTGCCCTCAGGTTGATTCTTGGGCAGTAATTATTTTGAATGAAGTCTTCAAAAAATCACTGAGAGGGAGAGCAAGTCAGAAGTAAACCACTCTATAAGTCCTGCACTGCACAGCCGCACGGCTCTGAAGTGAAACATTGGCTTCACCCTTTAATAGTTACATCGTCTTGCACAAGTTACCTCCTCTTGGCCTTCATTTCTGTGTATGTAGAATGGAGGTGATGGTATATGTGAGATGGTGATAATCTCCAAGGTGTTTAGCACTAGGAGACAGTGCCTAGAAGGCTGCTGCCCCGAGCCTAGCACTGCTATTCAGACCACTTACCAGTACAGAGAATCGGCTAGGTAAGTCAGGGACCCTTCCCTCTCACCTTAACGCAGATGGGAATTAGCGAGGCCTTCAGCACTCCACCGGGTTTTAACGGTAAATGGAGTTTGCAAACCAGGTGAACCCATTGGCCATCCCTTCCGCAGTGTGTTCTCATTGCTAAGTTGTTGTTCCCTTTTCAAAAGGAACCATTTTATCATGTCTTTGTGTGATTACTTCATGAATACAAATTCCACTGATATATCCTACTCAGTGTATTAGATATGAAGTAAAACAAATACAAAATAAATACAGGAAAAATAAATAACCTTTTACATAGATAGTATTTCATTAAGTTGATTGATAATCATTATAGTTGTGTCATGTAGTATTTTATAGTACTGGATTTAAAAGCCTTTTCTCTCATTTGGTTCTAATAACAGCCCTCTAAAATCAGCATGGCAAATGTAATCATCCCCATTTTGCAGATATAAAAGATGAACTTCAGAAAGTTTAATTGATTTTGTCCATGTTGTCCTGATTGGTAGAAGCAGATATAGGACCAGAATATGATGTGTAATTTCTGTAGTTTATTTGCATTCCACTCTCCTTTTCTGCTTTTTAAAGTCATCGCTGTGTACTGTCCAGTTACTGAAGAAGGAGTGGTTTAGCGGGGAGAAGAGGCAATGAGTGTTGTGGTCGGGGTGATTGCGTGCTGCAGTTAGCGTGGGTGCTGCTTACTTGTGCCTGCTGTTCCAGTGTAATTGTTATTCCCCTTTTACTCAGCCGTGTCCTGGCTCTAGACATACTAAATGAACAAATTTTATCTGTAGAGGAAGATATTCTTTCCTAAGTCTGTATCTTATATTTGCACTTTAATAAACCAAGGTGAGAACAGCCTCAGTGAACTGGAAACCTTGCATGGTGAATACACAGGGCACGGAAACCCTCGGATTGAAATTTTGTTGTTTTTGGTGGGAGACTACTTATAGGCTGACTTGTATACTCCTCCCTATGTTTTTGTTCTAAATGATGGATTATGATTTATTTCTACTGATGAGCAGTTTGGTTTTTGATTTTTATGTGTTTGTACCTATGTCTGTCTTGGGCATGGGGATCAGGTTTTTGTAAAAATAGATGTTGTGCCTGAAAACATGCTATGTTGTTTTCTCTATGGCTATTATTTAGCTGACCATTGAAGTAAGTCTCCCTCTGAGTCTGTAAAATTAGTATATTTTCTGTTCCTTTTTATGGCTTCTCAGGAGGGAAACGTTTATATTAGATCGAAATCCACAAAACATAAATACAATAAAAATAAACCTAGAGATTACTGATTGTGTATTGCCTTAAATTAAGCAGAAGTATAGAGCTTGATACTAAAGAAAACAGGTTCTGTGTTTTGCAAGTTCTGTTCTAGGTTCTCTCAGAAACCAGTGTCCCATTGAGTATCACTGGGTTCACACCCCAGAGTTTATTCCAGAAAGTTCTTGTCATAGGACTAAGTGAAGGTTCTCCTTTCAGAAACTTTTTTTAGCATTTAAGATCGGAGAGATACAAAGAAGTTTTAATAATATGGATGGGAAAAATAAGCAGTACAAACAAACAAAAACCCCCCCAAAACTGGGAGAGAATTGGTATAAAGTTGCCAATGAAAATTTTTTTCAATTAAGAACGTTAAGTAAAATTACATTTTAACTATCAATTTAGAAGGGACATAATTTTAAAATAAAGGATTGTTGTCTAAAGTGAATACACTTGTAGTTTTATGAAAAACATACTTTGTTTTTTTCAACTCTTTATTTCTCTTCTGCAAAGTTCATGCTCAGGGACAACGCCGCCCTAGTATTATTGAATATGCAGGAGTGGGCAAACGTAGGTTCACAGTTGTGAGTACACAAAACAGTTCAGTCTTGTATTATTTATTAGTTATTGTATTATTTATTTGTATTATCTGTGTTATTATGTTATATTCTTTATGATTTAACTTTTAGGTAATTATGGCTGGTAATTTAACATGCTTTTGCCCACCCCTGTGTGTGTTGTGGTGTTGAACCTGTGAGAGGACGATTGGCAGAGCGCGGTTCTGCCGCGCAGGACGCGGGCCCTGCCTGGCAGCGGTGCGCGCTGTGTAACGCCTGTGTCCTGCTTGCTCCTTCCCACACAGAGCTTCTGTGCCGCCCTGCACCAGGAACTCAAAGAGTACTACCGACTGCTGTCTGTTCTACATTCCCAGGCAAGCACCTTGTTTTCATTGTGATTTCTTCATGATTCGAAGCGTTAAAAAATGGCAGCTACAAAGAATTTTTAAGTTTTTTCATACATTACTTTTATAAAAATCTGTTTGATAATATGTTTGTAAGTTCTGGATATCTACAAAGTTTCACTGTATCCTAGAGGCAGTTAGTTGCTCATTTTCAGGTTAGTTGCTACCATCTAAACAGGTCATTTGTAGCTTGAAGGAGCTATTGTTCTTTCAGAGGAGACCCTTTCCTTCATTTTTATGAGAATCCTCTCCATATGCACTTTACCTGGATTAAGAAATGATCGACTTAGTTAGTGACCTCAATTTACACATTATATTTTTATTTGTTTTTCAGCTACAGTTAGAGGATGATCAGGGTGTGAATTTGGGCCTTGAGAGTAGCTTAACGCTCCGGCGCCTCCTCGTTTGGACGTATGATCCCAAGATAAGACTGAAGACTCTCGCGGCCCTGGTGGACCACTGCCAAGGTGGTTTTGCGTCTGATGGACCTACTTTATTGCAAAGCAGGTTTCAGGGAATATCTTCAGGGTTTATTTTTGTGCCTGTTTTGTAGCCTTAATAGCCATAAATATGCTGCTGATTAAATACAAATTAATAGATACCAGCTTATGGGGAAAATAACAAGTTACCAGTGTGGCCCAATATTTATAGTTGTGGAAGCTCAGGGTTTCATTGAAATAAAGGAAGAAAGGAGGAGGTTTTTTCAAGATTTCTCTCTCTCTGTCTCCCTTTTTGTGGTTTTTGGTGTTACAGCTGTTGATCATATTCTTCTTTTACTTGTCCCTTAACCAGCAGCCTTTCTAGAGTTTCGTTCCTCCTGAGGTTGTGGTCTATGTCTGGCTCTATGTTACAAGTTCCCATGTGTGCACGTCTGGTTTAGGGCTCTGCTAGGCTCTCGGTCCATACTTCTAGTTGCCTTTGGAACCTTTTCCTCTCACTGTCTGTGCTGTCTTGGCTAAAAACCTCTTTCTCGTTTTTCTCATCTGTAACATTGGGGCACTAATAGTCGTCCTTCTTAGGATTGTTAGGGCTAAATCAGATGTGAGATGCCAGTTGTCTGCCCACGGTTCATGGCTCAGTGTTTGCTGCCGTCCTCCTGTTGAATGATTCTTGAAGACCAGAACTTCATTCAGCATGTCGAAGTCCAAGTTCATCATGCCGTCCGTGTCCTGCCTTCCCAACCACCTGACACTTCCCTCAGAAAAAGAAGTTGAACACAATGAATAAATATCTTTTCTCTCTTATTACCGGCATGCCCCATAATTAGATTCTTACCAGACTCCTGTGCATTCTCCCCAGTACTCTCCCCTCATCTCTTTCAGTGTTTAGTCAGTCACTGAAGTCCTGATACCTCTGACTCCTTCACGTGTCTCACATCACTGCCTCTCCCAAACAGTGTCCTCGGACAGGATAGTATTTGAATCCTGCTCTATGTCTTCTCTATGTGCTGTCCAATAACCCACTCCCAACTCTGTCTTCAGCCTCACCTGCCTCCATTTTTGTGCATACATGCCAGAATAAGCTTATTAAAATCGGATCACATTAGTTCTTTACTTAAAATCCTTTAGCAGTCTAATAAAATCCTGGATCTTAACATAAGAAATTCTTCATGTGCTTATAGTTTCGGATTTGATTTCTCCCACTCCCAGTACACCATACTGGGCTGTGCTCCCAGGACCAGGGGACTGTTATCTCAGTGTAGTGTTTTTCAAGCTGTAAGGCACAGCCAGTTAATGGGTTATGAAATCAGTGAGTTGAGATGAGCATATTATATCAAAAGCAAGAAGGAAGAAAATAGAAAATATTAAAGTGTAAGTATTATAAAACTTTTATTTTTTACATATATTTATTTGTATACTTGATTATAATAGAAAGTGGGGATCTTAATGTGTTTCTAGTCAAAAAAAACATTGAAAGTCATGTTCCGGATCATGTAATGGGACAAGTGTTTACCACTAAAATCTCTGTAGGGTCACGAAGGGATGAATGACTCTGACACGTGTAAAACCCGGGGAGACTGTTTCTGTGTCCGCAGTGGAGTTAAGAAAACAAACCCACTTTATCTTCATTACTTGGCCATTTTGCTTAGTGTTAAATGACTGGTTTCTACTGCGAGTCTGAGTTTATGTGTTTTTTATGTACTCCCCCTCAGGAAGGAAAGGAGGTGAGCTGGCCTCAGCTGTCCATGCCTACACGAAAACGGGAGACCCGTACATGAAGTCCCTGGTGCAGCACATTCTCAGCTTAGTGTCGCATCCTGTCCTGAGCTTCCTTTACCGTTGGATATACGACGGGGAGCTTGAGGACACTTACCATGAAGTAAGGAATGCTACTCGAGTGTCAGACTGGGATTTAAGAAGCACAGGCACTCAGTTACTTGTTTTTTCCCCGGCTACTGTTCTCTTGTAACAGTGATGCCGCCATACTTCATTTGAATGCCACTCATATTTTGTACAGTGCTTTGAAAGCCAGCTGTCTCATTTATCAGCGGAGCTGTGTGTGCTCAGTGATTGTTACCCCGTTAATAATAGTGGGAAACTCGGCCAGGTCAAATCTCTTACCCTGGTTTACTAGCGACAGCATGTTAATGGCAAAGCTGGGACTGGGTCTCTTAAGTCTTAGTCCAGTTTTCCTTGCAGAACAGCATTATATGTCCTGTTGCTGTGCATGATTGCATGAAACTGAATTAACTGTGGTGCTAACAATTTTAGTGAAACAACTTACTTCTACATGTGTAGCTATGGAAATAGTTAGTTCTGCTGTAATGTGTGCAGCATGTGTGTTCCTAAAAAACCACTGTGCTCAATCCCAGAGTAAAAACCACAGCACTTCTGACAAGAAGTAGAGTGAGGGTGCATCACACTCAAAGCCTTATCGGGGATGTTAAGTTAAAAAAGGTACAGGAACTCAGTAGAGGTTGTCGCACAGTTTCCAACACATGTTAAATTAAGAAATGTGTGAACTCGAGAATAAATATGGCATTTATCTTAAACACGCCCTGCTGTTGGCTTGTGCACATGGGCCGAAGGAGGCTTGTCTGAAGTGGAACAGAAGGTGTGGCTGCCGACACACGTGTTAGTGGATTAAGGTCACTGGCGGACTTGGGATGTGTCTGTGTGTGTGATTTGTGGATTCCCATGTGGCTGGGTTGCTCTTTTCACCTAGTTTTATGCGGATGAAATTGCTCTTAAGCAATCATGAAATTTGTGTTATGCTCAAATTGTTTGCTAATTATCAATTCAATTGTGCAGTAATAAGCATGAGCCCTGTCTGGTATGGCTCAGTGGGTTGAGCGCCAGGCTGCAAACCAAAGGATCTCTGGTTCGATTCCCAGTCAGGGCACACGCCTGGGTTGCAGGCCAGGTCCCCGGGTTGGCGGGGGTGTGGTGCAAGAGGCAACCACACACTGATGTTTCTGTCCTTCTCTTTCTCCCTCCCTTCCCCTCTGTCTAAAAATAAATAAATAAAATCTTAAAAAAAAAACCAAGCATGATAATAGTACCAAACTATATATGGTAGTATTTTGTGGGTGCTTTTGAAACACATAAATGCATTCTATATATGCATATGTATTGTGTAAGTCACTCAATATGTCCTGTAGCTCCTTCCATGACAGTGTTATAGTTGTACTTTATTACTGCATATTATTTCATTGTATGGGCATATATTTAGCAGCTCTCCTATTGATGGAGATCATGTTCTTTGTAGTTTTAAATCGTATGAACATTATTAAAATGAAAATCCCTGTATCTGCTTCTCTGTGCATGTTTATAAGTTTTGCTAAGGTAAGTACTGGGAGTTGGGATTGCTGGGTGTGTGGGATGCATACTTTAAATTTTGATTGCGGCATTTGAGCTCTGGAGTGGCTCTACCAGTTTTCCCGACAAGCGTCAGCTTTCTGTCATGGTTCTTCTTCCTCTACCCTCATTAGCATTTCACATCACCTAATTTTAATAAAAATGTGTTTAACCTAATATATGAGATGAGGCATCTCCAATGGTATTTATTTGCATTGCATTGGTTAGTAGTGAGATGGACCAGCTTTTCACATTTTTATTTCTTCTACTGTTGCTATTCATATTCTTTGCCCAGTTTTCTTGTGGATTTGTCTGTCTTTTTAGAATTGAGTTATGGGATGGTTTTATGCATTTACATAACTTGTATCTGTAATGGTACTTTTTGCTTTTAATTATTTCTCTTTTAACTTTATTTTCACGTTATTCAGATGTAGAATTATCAAAATAGCCAAAGAATCATAGCCTTGAACAAAACTCCCCAAATATTAGTTTTACCACATACACACCTGAGTTTTCTTTTGGACAGGTTTTTTTTTCTGATTTCTACATTTTTTGGCTGTTCGTTGGTGTTATTTAAATAACCATAGCTTTATGGTTTCATATTTGATAGAAGCAGTTTGTTCTTTTCATAATTTTCCTTGCTCTTTTTGCACATTTCTATGTAGATATGAATTTAGAATAAGCTTTTGATTCTGTGAAATATTTTTAATATATATTGCACATTGAATTGATAGATTAGGAAAAAATATTTTTATGCTTTCTGTATTCTTTTTGCTAAATAAGCTATTTAAAAAAAACTGAATTGAAAGTTTTGAAAGGTAGTATATATATATGTTTTCATTTTACTAATGGTTACCTTTAAGTTTTTCAGAACTTTTTTTGGTTTGTTTATTTAAACGTTTTTTTATAACAGAGAAAGAGGAAGGGAGAGAAAGAAACATTGACTTGTTTTTCTACTTATTTATGCGTTCATTGGTTGTCTCTCGTATGTGTACTTACAAGGGATCGAACCCTCAATCTTGGTACATCGGATGATGCTCTAACCAATTGAGCTGCCTGGCCAGGGCAGAGCTTTCTTTAACCTGTATTTTCTAAAAGATTTTAATTTGTTTTACTTTGCCTTTAGATTTGTGTCAGTTATTTAGACATACTTTTATGCTTAACTGGTATTATTTCTTACCACCAAGCTCAATGATAATTTCTGCTGCTGAGATATGCATATGGAAAAGTACATAAATCTTAGGAGTAATGCTTGATGCTTCACTACAAAATGAGCCGCCATCCAGGTCAGGATAGCACCTTATCAGTATCCTCATTGTATGCCTGCCCAGCCTGCATTCCCCTCACTGCCTTCTTCTGTATTCCTAAAGGAAAACTCTTTTCTCGCTTCCAACGGTATAGTTGGTTTTGTCTTATGTTAGATTTTATGTTAGTGGAGTCCGATTTTCCATATGCTAAAATACATTTTGCGTGAAACATCCTTCGTATTCATTGTAGTTAAGTATGAATCTTTAAGTTTAAATTTCTGGAAAGTGCCATACAGTTGTTTATTTAATTAGAATTTTAAACCAGATTCAGTTGTTCAAGATTAAATGGAGACTAATTCTTACACAATTCAGTTTTTATCCATCACTTTTGTGATGAGGAGTCCTTTAGGTAATGCTTTCACTTTGATAGAGTGAAACGTCATTTTTGATTCATTTGAGTTCTGTTACTCTGTAATTACAGGATGAGGTGAACTTTGGAAGCTGTTTAAAAACCTGTGTAATTGATTATTTACAATGATAATTAAATCTCCTGACCACTACCACATTAAGTAAAGTGATCTGGGTTTTAGGAATTTGTCATTTATGAGCTGAAGAGTCTAAGTGATCTTATAGTTAAGAAAATGAAAAAAAAACCTCTTCTTTTTATATTATAATTTGTATGTGATGGGCCATGCCTACTATGTAAATTTATGAGAAATAGCTTCAACAACTTACAGATCAGAAATAAAAAACTATATGTTATATTTTTAGTTTTGAGGCTTGCCTGTTTATTTCCCATTCAAATTGTACTTATAAAATTAAAAAAGATAATCTTTTAAGGCAGCCTTTAAAAATGAGGATTATTAAAAGATGAAAAATTATGCTTTTTATTTAATAAAAAAGCTGTATTCTAACCCCTCCCTCATGCAATAATTAATATGTTAATTATAATATAAATTAGGGTGATAGGAACTTTTTATTTTTATTTTATTTTATTTTTTTTTAATTTTTTTTTATATTTTATTTATTTTTAGAGAGAGGGGAAGGGAGGGAGAAAGAGAGGGAGAGAAACAGCAATGTATGGTTGCTCCTCACATGGCCCTCACTGGGGACCCGGCCCGCAACCCAGGCATGTGCCCTGACTGGGAATCGAACCGGGACCCTTTGGTTCCCAGTTCGCGCTCAATCCACTGAGCTACACCAGCCAGGGCTGATAGGAACTTTTTAGATAGCTACTGATCAGTTGGCTTGAGGGACCCGGTTTTCTTCAGAGCTTGGGCTGGGCATTGTTGTCTAGGGTGTGTGTATATATTAAAGTGCTACCAATTAAAGCTACAAACGGGCTCATTATCTTTTTTAAGTTCAGTACCTAATTTCTATTTTCGTCTTTTTTCTTGAGACTAATTTAACTTGTGTTTTCTAGCAACCATATTTTTAAACTAGTCCTTAATTAGACTACTAATTCATTATAGGCATCGGTGGTTTTTTTTGTTTGTTTGTTTTTGTTTTTTTGGCACATGTAGGGTGTTTGTCCACAGTAAGGCCACAGGTTTGTGCCCCTTGTCACAGTGACCCCTGGATTCCTGCCGGGTGTGTTGTAAACTGTGGGGCCATTGCTTCAGGCCCCCTGCTCTGAGCACACCACAGGCATCTGTGTTTTTAAAAGAGTTTCAAAAATACCACCAAGACTTTGCTTATTGTCTGCCTTATGGGTTATTCAGGCTTATTTATTTATATTTATTTATTTTGTTGATCGTAATTATGGGAACCAAGAGTTGATGGAAATTGCAGAGAGAAGTAGGCACAAACTTCCAAAATTGATTTTGTTCTGGAGCTTTTCCTTATTATTTTTGAACATTGATTCACTGAGGTAAAACAAAAGCAAACTCTTTTTAAGACTAGTATAGCTTAAATTTGGTTTACATTTTTGAAGAACTGTTGTTTTATAGAATATGTATGAGGCATACTTTCAGGTTTAATTTATTTAAAGATAAAATACTAAATTAAGTATCCATGACTATTGAATACAGTATTAGCATTAGTAGCTCAAATGTCAGTTAATAAACTTATCTCAGATCATGCCTCATTGGAAAGTTACTTATTTTTAAATGTTTTTATTTAACTATATACTTCTGAAAAAGTTGAAAGAATTGTACAGAACATTCCCAGATATCCTTTCCTCAGATTACTTGAATGCTAATATTTTATTACAATAAACATATCTTTTTTAAAAGATTCTGTATTTACTGGTATTTATACATCGGGCTTGAGTTTAGATGGGACTTAAATTCAAGATTCGTAGATTTTATTTTTTTTTGCTAGTATTATACTCCAGATGTTCCTGTTTGTTTCACTAGTTTCGCTTGTGGGATTTTTCAAAACTGCAGTGTGATTGAGAGAGCTAAAATTAATCCTTTTTGACAGAATGTCTTTTATGTTTTTGCAGCGGGCCTGCCGTGGTTAGTACTGCTATGCCAGTGGGCTTTACCACTTAACAGTGCCTTGTTATTAACTCATCGGCTTTATTTCTGTGGGGTAGAGCTTAAAAGCTCAGGTTCTGGAATCACGTGAGTTGGGTTTGACTTTCAGTTTCTAATGGGTCTGTATCGGGGGTGAGTAATTTAGCTTCCTTTAGCCTTGCCTTCCACATCTGTCATGTGTGCAGACTAGTAATACCTGTTCCATGGGATTTTGTGTACATGTGAGGATTGAGTCAGGCAAATACTAAACATTCAATATGTTGCCTGCTGTTATTATAAGAAAAACATTACATAACATTTGCATATTCAGTGGCCCTAAGATGCCTGTGGCCTTTCTCTTGCATTGTTATCTGACTTCTCTGTTTTCTGTTGAACCCTAAATTATAAATATTCATTTAAGTCTGATTAATTTTAGGAAGGTTCTCTTTAATTTTTTCTAAATCATAATTTATCATAAAAATTTGATAGTTTAGGCAACTACATTCTTTGTTTGATTCTTATGTGATTAAAATTTGGGCCCTGGCTGGTGTAGTAGCTCAGTGGATTGAGTGTGGGCTGCAGACAAAAGGGTTACCAGTTCGATTCCCAGTGAAGGCACATGCCTGGGTTGTGGGCCAGGTCCCCACTGGGGGCCGTGTGAGAGGAAACCACACATTGATATTTCTCTCCCTCTCTTTCTCCCTCCCTTCCCCTCTATCTAAAAATAAAAATAAATAAAATATTTAAAAAAATAAAATAAAATTTGGGAATTTTTGTTTCTTCAGTTTTTACATAGGTTAATTTTTCCTTAATCTGTATAATGAATTATAACTTCATTGTAAAATTGTATTTCTTCAAGTGTATATATACTTATCTCTAAGTAGCTCTACATGAACTTTATAACCACTCATTTAATAGTAGTTTATTAAATATTTGCATAAGAAATTGCTATTTTCTAAAATCAAAAGAAAGCAAAAAATATGAATAAACATAAAAATTGTAAAAAAGGAACCAAATAGAAATTTTGGAGTTGAAAAGTACAATAACTGAAATGAAAAAAATTACTCATGGGGCTCAACAGTAAATTCAAACAGGAAGAAGAAAATAAGTGATTTGAAAATAGATCAATTAAGATCATCCAGTCTGAGGAACAGAAAAAAACAAAAGGAAAAAATGAAAAGAGCCAATGAGACCCGTGGTACTCAAATTTGATGAAAGACATTTATCTGCATATTCAGGGAGTTCAACAAACTCAAAGTAGAATAAACTCAAAAAGATCCACAATAAGGCAGTTTATAATCAAACTAGAAAGACAAAGAGAAAATTTTGAAAGCCTCAAGTTGAGGAAAACTCATCATATAGAAAGGATCTTCTATTATGTTAACAGCTGGTTTCCCATAAAAACTGTGGAAGCCAGAAGGCAGTAAGATGGTGCATTCAAGATGCTGAGAGAAAAAGGCTATCATTCAGAAATTTTATATTCTGCAAAAAAGTCTCTTTCAAAAATAGTGAAGGAGATCTGAAGATATTTCCAAATAAATAAAACCCGAGAGAATTCCTAGAAACAAAATCTCAAAACTGACTAATCAAGAAACAGAGAACCTGAATAGATATATAACAAGTACAGAGATTGAACCAAAAATCTAAAAAACTTTGCAATAAAGAAGAGCCCTGAATCAGATGACTTTACTAGTGAATTGTACTAAATATTTAAACAAGTAACCTTAATGTTTCTCAGACTCTTCCAAAAAAATAGAAGAGGAAGGACATTTCTCAGCTCCTTACTGAGGCTAGTGTCACTCTAGTACCAAAGCCAGACAAAGCCAGCACAAGAAAAGGAAACTGCAGACCAGTGTCCCTTATGTGTATAGATGCAAAAGTCCTCATAAAATACAAAAAACTGGAATTTAGCTGTATTGTACACCATAACCAAGTGAGATTTATCCCAAGAATGTAAGAGTAGGTCAGCATAATCAAAATCAATCAATATAATGTACCATATTAATAAAATAAAGGGAAAAAAGCACATGGTCAACTCAGTTGTTGCAGAAAAAAGCCTGTGGTAAAATTCAGGACTCTTTCATGTTAAAAACATTCAAAGGAGTAAAACATGGAACTCTCACCTACTAAAGGGCATCTGTAAAACACAAGGATCATACTCAATGGTGAAAGAATGTATGCTTTTTCTCTAAGATCAGGAACAAGACAGGGTGTCCATTTTTACTACTTCTCTTCAGCATTACACTGGATATTCTAGCCAGGGCAACTAGTAAGGCAAACAATTAAAGGACAAAGACATCCAGATTGGAAAGCAAGTACAATTATTTCTGTTCACATATAACATGATCTTACATATAGAAAACTAAAGTATCCACAATATGTATCTAAAACTAGTTTGCCAGATTAACTGGTGTAAGATCAGTACACAAAAATCAGTTGTATTTTTATATACTTGCAATAAACAATAAAAATAAAATTAGGAAAACAATTTAATGTACAGTGGTATCAAAGAAGATAAAATACTTAGGAATAAATTTAACCAAGGAAGTGCAAGATTTAACACTAAAACCTATGAAACAATGTTGAAAGAAGACCTAAATAAGTGGAAAAATTTTGTGACGTTAGAGTTAATGTAATCTCTAACAAAATACCAGTGGCCTTTTTTGCAGACAAGGGAAAGATGATTTGCAAACTGAGGGTCAAAATACTTTTGGGAAAAAAACCAAGTTGAAAGACACTTTGATTTCAAAACATACGAAAATGTAAACTAATCAAAACAATATGGTACTGGCATAAGTATAGACTGGTAGACAAACAGAGTAGAATTGAGAGTCCAGAAATCATTCATTTTTGTTGGTTTTTAATAAATGTCCAAGACCACTCAATAGAGAAAGAATTGTCTTTTCAACAAATTGTGCCAAGACAACTGGATATCTACGTTAAAAGAATGAATTAGGACCTCAGTGGCATTCCATATATAAAAATGAACTCAAACTAGATTGTACACCTAAAGCTATAAAGCTTTTAGAAATAAATGTAGGTATAAATCTTTGTGACTGTGGATTAGGCAGTGGTTTTTAGATATGTTGCCAAAAGTATGAGCAGCAGTAGAAAATAATAAATTTGATTTTATCTTAATTAAAAACCTGTACATCAAAGTACAAGATTAAGAAAGTAAAAAGACAATTCACAGAATGGGAGAAAATACTTTCAGAACACATAGATGGTAGGGTCTAGTATCCAGAATATACAAAGAACTGTTATTACTCGACAAAAAAAGGTAACCAAATTAAAAAAACAGCAAAGTGCTTACACTTTTCCAGGAAAGATATACAAATGGTCAGTAAGCACAGGAAAAGATTGTGATCATCATTAGTCCTTGGGGAAATGTAAATCAACCTCAGATACCACATCCCACTCACTGGGGTGATATTTTAACAAAAGTTAAATATTGGAGATGATTTGGGAAAACTGGAACCCTCATGCATTGCTGGTGGGACTACAGAATGGTGTAGCCATTGAGGAAAACGGCTTGGCAGTTCCTCAAAAAGGTAAACATGGACCCAGCAGTTCTAGGTATACACCCAAGAGAAATGAAAACATACATTCATATGAAAACTTGTACATGAATATTCATAGCACCGTTATTCATAATCATAACAGTCAAGTAGAAATAACACCAGTGCTCATGGACTGATGAGTGGGTAAACAGTGTATATCCAAACAATGGACTATTAGCCTCAAAAAGGAATGGAATTCTGCGTGCTGCAACATGGATGAATCCTGAGAACAAGTGAGCTGTGTAAAACAGGTCACATACTGTGTAATTTCATTTATATGAAATGTGCAGAATGGGCAAATTCATAGAGACAGAAAGTAGACTGGCGTTGGCAGGGTAGCGGGGGGAAAGGGGTAGAGAAGATCACAGCCTAATGGGATGGAGTTTCTCTGGGTGATGAAAATGTTCTGGAAGTTTGCCCAACTATATTGTGAATAATACTAAAAACTGCTGTATTACACACTTTAAAGTGGTTAAAATAGTGACCTTTACATTATGTGACGGGGTGCCAGCTACATCTGGTTCCTAAGATTAAACACTATGGTTTGTTTGCTCAGTGTTCTGCCGTGTTCATTGCTGGTTCAGAGTTCCATGCTGCCCACCGCGTATTCACCGCACCCTGAATAGAGCTCAGAGGGTCTGAGTCTGCGCGTCCCTTGGGCTGCACTTGGGAACCTCGTAGGTACATTTGGCATGGAATGTGGTGCGGATTTCCAAATCTCCATGGTGTTTGTGACGTGCAGCAATGCTGGAGCTGGTATACCCACCCTCCGATCCCCTGCAGTCCCCGCCAGACTGCGTGGGACACGTGTAGAGTGTGTCCTGAAGGTGGGGGGGACGAAATGGGGAAGAGTTCAGTGCCTCCTTTTATCACACCAGCAATCGTCTGTGTGATATTCTCGGGAGTTTTTCTGTGAGGAAAAAAAATGTTTAATAGTTAATTAAGAATAGAAAACAGTGCATACTGGAGCTATAGTAAAGAACTTATATCCAGCGTTTCCAAACTTAATTAGTAATATAGTAATAGGTATGTTTTATTAATATTTAATGAGAAAGATTAGTGGCTATTTTAAGGTATGTGTAACAACTATGATGTGACAGTCACAGGAACTCTGGTTTGTTATTCAAAGGAAAAGCTAAATTTCAGATAGAGGGTACTGCAGATAAAGCTGTAATTAATTACCTTCCTTCCAAGTTCACAGACTGCTCTGCATTCTGTGCCTCTGCACCCCAGGTCAAGGAAAGTGGGAAACTGGCCTTGAAACTGTGGCATGGAGAGTTAACTCTACTTAGCCTGCTGGCTCCTAAGATACTTTTCTGTGGAGTTAACCCAAGTATGAACGTGAACATCCATCTCTAGGTTTCCTGCCTCGGAGTTGGTGGAATGCCGGTCACATTGCTGGTGGGGCTGCCCTTGTCTGTTTTTGTTGGGATTCTTGGACCCGTTTTCTCTGTGACCCAGCTGCCTCCTTAGTAACTGTCCTGCATTAGGCTCTCTGTAATGGCTATTCAGAGCTCACTTCAGTTGTAAAGTAGCGCTGTTGGTGTTCTTTGGGAAGCTCTTTCAAATGCCCAGGGTTACCTGTTGCCAGGAAAGGCTTTCTATCTCCTGCTGCTGAATGACACTCAGTGTCCTGCCTTAGCCGCCTCTGGGTTTGGTTGATTTGCAACCCAAGGATGAGTTTTTACTCGTTTTATCCAAACTAAAAACTTCCAGGTTGCCTCTGAGCTTTGCTATTTTTGGTGTGGGATGGTTAAAATCTGCCTCTGGGTCCACTGGTTGGCATTTTACTTTTAGCTATAAAAAAAAAGATATGATTCCGTAGCCCAACGAACTGGAGCCCAACTTTTATTTTTCTTGTATTACGATAAAATACAAAGGCAGGCAAAAATAGAAGGCTGTAAGAATTTACAGATATCCTGAGTGATTAGTGTGGAAAGTACTTTCAACATTTGGGGAGAGGTTTTTAATTATTTTTGACTCTTAAAAGTTTGCCCTGTAGAAGAATACTAAAAAAAAAAAAAATGTTTTGGTTGGACTTTTTAGTAGCTCTTGAGGATTCTCTCCCTGATAATCTGAGTGACGTAAACAAATATGCCAGTGTGTTCAAGGTAAGAACAAGGCAGCTCAATGTTAATTTATTTTATTTTATTTTTTGCCTTTTGGGTAAATTTGGCAGTGCTGTAAAGGATAGGGGCCCCAACGAGGAACAGGAAAAGAAGGGACACATTAAAAGTAAAACTCTTGCTCTTAAATTTGAAAATGCTCAAACTTGCTTCAAATGTTTACTTAAATGCTCTAATAATCTCCATCCTTCAATTGGTAGGCAAGTGAACTATAGATAGATAACTCAGGGATTGATTTTGTGTCTGGATTCATTCAGCTCTGTTATGATTGTACTTATATACTTTTGCTGGTAATTACTGAAATTTAAAAGTTTCCCATACACATATTTTATTGTTTTGGTACTTTTATGCCCCACCACTGGAGTAGTGTAATTCAGCAGTTTACCTTGTCAATTCCCTTTTCACCCACTCCTGGTTCGGAGCGTTTGCAGCTCCTCTAGGTGTGGATCTCGGTACATGCCTGCAGGATTGACAGGTTGAGGTTGGAGTCTTTTGTGGTCTGTATTAATGGATCTGATTTTTAGAAAAGTTGCTTGCTAAGAAAATTACCCTCTTCATTTCTGTTTTTAGTAGGGAGGCCTTGGCATTTGTCCAACAGTTAATGAGAAATCGTGGTACAATTATGTTTTATTTTTTCCCTCAGTTCTTTCTGTGATTGACATAATGCTGAAAATTAAAGAACCTTGAATAGAAAATGCATCAATAAAATAAAAGCATGTTGCAGTTACATTTTGACCTTGATTTTCCCTCTATAACTGTATAGTTTTCACAGGATTAATTAAATTCTAAGATGCACCTATTCCTCTCAGTGCTACTAGATGTTTCCTAGTAGAGTAATTGCATGCTACTTTGCCCTCAGATGAAGTGATGCTTTCATAACTTCTAAAGAAGAGAGAATTGTCTGAGGTTTTTATCTTTTAAATTAAAATTTTTTTATTGTGCATACTGATAAAAATCCTGCTGCACTCCAACTCTCAGGATAAATTAGTGCGTTGTCTGTAGAAACTAGCTCTTCTAAGTGAATAACAGATAAATACAATTTATGTGCAATTAAACTAATCTGTTGAATGGCAAGCTACGGAGCAGTCATAGCGTGGTGATTGAGTAACCTTTTAGATTAGTACTCCTGGTGGGCTTACAACATGTTTTTATTTCTATCAGGGATAATTAAAGTATATGTTAAAGTGATGATAGTCTCATTATAGTAGTACTGTTTACCCTCAAAGCAGTCATTAAATTATGTGTTTAAAATTAGAAAGAGAATATAAATTAAAAACTAAAAGTAAAGATCAATAATTACTTTAGTAATTTAAATTAGTACCTAATGACAAGAAATTTGAATAGAAAATAGTGAGCTCAATGTGATCATAAAAATGTTGGCATTTATTCACTTATTTGTTTTAAAGGTTTTATGTATTTATTTTTAGAGAGAGGGGAAGGGAGGGAGGTAGAGAGAGAAAGGTTGATGTGTGAGAAACATGGATGTGTTGTGCCTCGCACTCTCCCAGCTGGGGACCTGACCTACTACCCAGGCATGTGCCCTGACTGGGAATTGAACTGGTGAACTTTTGGTTTGTGGGACAATGCCCAACTCACTAAGGCACATCAGTCAGGACATTTATTTAAATACCTACTTATAAATGAGACTGGACATAATTGATACCTTTTAGCCCTAACTTACAAGGATCAACTATAAGACCTTGACATCATTAAAAATTTTGTTTCCTTAAATATCTATGCTTGGTATTAGATTTGTGTGAACAGAAGGCACACCATTTTCAGTTGGTTGCCCTGGGAAAACAATGTCATTAAAAAGTTCGTATTGGTGCCGTATGTTTACTCATTGGCTTAAATCACTTGATTCTTTTGAATAATATTTTTTTCTGATTTTAAAATAGTTGTGCAATTAAAATTTTGAGAATATAAACAGACTAGAAAATTAATGATCTCATCATAAACCAATAATGCTAATTAATATATTTTTATCTCTCTTTTTCTAATATATTCTTGTATATTCCTGTGTATGTATCATACCATGCATACTACGTTATTTTGTCAGTTCTTTTTACATGAAGTAAATAATGAAACTAATTTCATGCCATTAAATATTATTATTTTATACCAAGTCTTCTTAAAATGTGATCTGTGAAACTCCTGAATAGTACATAAAATTATGTATTTTGTGGATATATGCATTTTTCCGAGGAAGAAGATTTATGCTTTTCATCAGATTCTCAGAAGGGTTTGTGATGGTTAAGAACAAACTTTATTTTTAAATGACTACATGATAATGTTTTATAATACCTTATGTATTTCCTTTTATTTTATTTATTTATTTTTTTTTAGGAACAGGTTTTTTTTTTTTTAAGATTTTTATTATTTTATTTTATTTTTAGAAAGAGGAGAAGGGAGGGAGACAGAGAAGGAGAGAAGCAGCAATGTACGGTTGCCTCTCACACGGCCCTCACGGGGACCTGGCCCGTAACCCAGGCATGTGCCCTGACCGGGAATCGAACTGGGACCGTCTGGTTCCCAGCCCGCGCTCAATCCTTGCTTTTAGATATTTAGGTAGTATAATGTGCTCTGCCTAAAAGTATTTTAACCTCATAATGCAAGGATAATATTTTATTTAGAATTTTATCTATAGTCACAAATGAAACTGGCCTGTGGTTTTTACTTTGGGTATTTTATCAAGTTTTGATAGTTTTATACTGGATTCATAAATTAAAGTGTAGTATTCTGTACATTTTTCTGTGATTGAGAACACTCTAACATAAGAATGATAACTTACAAAAAAGTAGGCTCTTAATTTGTTTTCATTATACTTCAGTTTAAAAGTCTGGGTTTTAAATGCTTCAGTGATGACATCTAAACATACTGCTCTTTAGAGCCCCTCTCCCTTTTCTCTTTTCTTGGGTTAATTTTGGTTATTTAAATTTTGTAGGAAAACCATTAATTTTGCATTGCTGTATAAATAGTAATTATATTTTTTAAATTTAAATCCATTTTGTGTCTGTGAACACACCTTCCTAGTCAGGGCTGTCTGTCGTTCACCTATTGTGTTTTGGAATTTATGTGAGCATAACGAAAAAGGGGCATGAGGTATGTTATGCCTTAAATGGATTTCGCAGTTGGCCTGGGGAATCAAGCCACCATGCATAACCTAGTCCTGAGCTCCCAACCATCCAGCTTCTAATTGAAAATACTGTCAGGGACTGGGGTTGCAGTCCAAATGCCATTTCCCCCTAAAAGTTACTGGGGCTCCTTGGAGAATTGACTGATTTTAGGTCTGGAGGAGAAGTGAACTAGATGAGCCTAGAACACTTTGCAAACCAGAAGCAAGGACTGCAACTCAGGAGAAGTCTGAAGGATGCAGGAGCCAGCTTGAAGATGCTCCCTTCATCCCAGATTGGGAAACATGGCGTGCCAATAAGGGTAGTAACTGATGTATTGACACACCAGGCATACTTAAATTCATGTTCATGATAATCAAACAAAAAGCTAATTAGTCACCATTGGAGGATGACAAAGATGTTATTAAATATCTCCTCTCGATCTCTTGATAGAGTCAAATTTCCTTCTTTTTAGTCTATCGGTACAGTTATAATGGTAGTTTCTGATGAGGGAGGCATCTCTAGCTCAGAGGAAAGGATGGTGTATTAAGTAAAAGGAGCTGACCTGGCCATTAAAGAGAAATTCTGCCCTGGCTGGTATGGCTCAGTTGGTTGGACGTTGTCCTGCAAACCAAAGGTCACTGGTTCAATTCTGGGTTGTGAGTTTGGTCCCCGTCTGGGGCTCCTGAAGGCAGTCGATCTATGTTTCTCTCTCACATCGATGTTTCTCTTCCTCTTTTCCTGTCTTCCTTTCTCTTTCTCTCTCTTGAAAAAAAGTTCCTTTTTCCTTGTACCAGCAATTAGTTAAAAAAATAAAATAATAAGAGAAAATTCTGTCTAGAAGGAAACAGACTCCCTATGTCATACTATATCCAAGATAATGTCTAAAGAGAAGAAAGATCTAAATAAAAATAACACAATCAGAATACTAAAAGAAAGTAAAGGAGAATATTGTATAATCTAGGAATGGGAAAATCTTGGGATGATAGGAAATTCAGAAGCCATAAAGGAAGACACTTACCTATAAAACACAAAAATAGAACAAACATGGAACATACCGTCAACAATGGCAAATTACTCTTGAAAAAACTAAATTTGTAATACTTAATGATTCACATATAGTCACTATCCCTATTATAACAAAGAATCTGTTGATAAAAAGACAGTCGGTCAAGGATACGAAAGACAATTCACAGAAGAAAAGCAGATGACAGTCAGCATTGTGAACCTGCCCAACTTCCTTTGTTGTCAGTACAATTGCAGTGGAAGTGGTCATGGTTTTTCCTAACTGATGGGCAATGTCTAAAACAAGCAAGGATGCAGAATATTGAGTATCCTGCTGTTAGGAATGTCGATCGATACAGCTATGTGGAAAGGAAATTTGGCATTATCTATGAATTAAATATTACTTTGACTTAGCAGTTCTGCTATTAGAAATTGAGTTTATAGAAATAAAAGGACAAGTCTGTTAGGATATCTGAAAAATGAAAATGGCCTTGTTGGAGTAGCAAACGAACTGGTAACAATAGCAATTTAGCTTTCTCTTTACCATTCCGTATTGTTTCTGATGTCAACGATCAGGCAGATTGGTGGGGGATGCGAAGGTGAGAAGCACAGTAGACAGGAGAAGCTTCTGAGCTTGAGAGGTTCTGGGGAGAGCTAACAGGAGAAGGTCACTTCCATTTAGTAAACTGTTGCTGGCCATTCCCTTACATCGTGGTCTGCCCGTAGCCGACAGGCTGGGCAGAGAACACGAGCTGAAGCACCTCTGTGTTCCGACTTGGCTCTGCAGGAGAGCCTACAGAGGGCTGGCCCACAGGTCGAAGGAGACAGCTGAGTAGATGGACGTAACGTAAATGGAAGAACTCTGAAGCCGGTATGAATGGAGTATTTAAACAGGTGTGGAAGTCGGTATGTTTTTACTTAGGCCTGAAGCAGATTTGGGGGCCCTCACACTTGGATCTTCAGTGTTACACAGCAGAGGCCGTAACTGATGCTCACAATGAAGATCCTAAGTTCAAGAAAGAGCTTAACGTGTTCTTGCGATACTTCGGTTTTAAAAGTCTGGGAAATATGTGATTATGTTTAGAGAGATCTATCCACATGCTTTTTAAAATAAATTTCAGTACGTAAATGGTCAGCGTCCCTGTATCTGGAGCACTTTGCTTTCTAGAGTAACGTTCTTTGGTGTTGCTGGTAGATAGTTTACTGTACATGCCACTTTGTAATGTTTTGGTGCCTCTTTGTTTTCAGTTTTTTGTAGCATCGGATCCAACCGTGAAAACAGATCGACTGTGGCATGACAAGTATACTTTAAGGAAATCAATGATTCCTTCGTTTATCACGATGGATCAGTCTAGGAAGGTAGGGTCAGAAGAGACTTGGGGGACTTTGATGTTTTAATGCTGTATCTACCTGGGTTATGTGACAAAATTAACCTTCAGTTAAAATTTTGTTGCACTTTAGGATTAGCATTCTTGAGGTGAAGTATATATTACTTAAATATACCAGCATATTAATATATGTGTTTATTAATAACATCTGCAGAATTCACTCCATGCCATCCCACATGTTTTTGTTATTTAGTTTTTGATCCATAGTTAATTTCTTATGAATATTTGTTGTAGTTGGATGACTGATCATTTTATATAAAGGTGACTCTAGGATATTTTCCTTTTGTAGGTCCTTTTGATAGGAAAATCAATAAATTTCCTGCACCAGGTTTGTCATGACCAGACGCCCACGACAAAGATGATAGCTGTGACCAAGTCTGCAGAGTCACCCCAAGACGGTATGGTGGGGCGGTTGTAGGTGGTGATGGTAGTGGTGACGGTGGTGGTGGTGGCGGCGGCGGTGGCGGTGGTGATGGTGGTGTTGATGGTGATGGTAGTCATGGCAGTGGCGGCGGCGGCGGTGGTGGTGGTGGTGATGGTAGTCATGGCGGTGGTAGTCGTGGTGGCAGTGGTGATGATGGCGATGGTGATGGTAGTCATGGCGGTGGCGGTGGTAGTCATGGCAGTGGTGGTGGCGGCGGTGGTCATGATGATGGTGGTCACGATGGTATATATTGCTTGAAGTATTTTTTGCTCAACAGGACTGACACATTTTCTAAATTATTGAAAAATACCTTACTACACAGTGTGATGTATATTAAATGTCTATTACTATAAAAATTTTGAATTCCCCTTTTTACACAGAGTTAAATAGTAAGTGTTGGAATAGGTGTAGCTGTTTTACTCTTACTTGTTACTACTTTTTAAATGTACTGACAGTGTGCCAAAATAAGAACATAAGGGAGAAAGTGTTGCTAACCATACTTTGGAACTCAGAAGTTTGAAAATCAGCAAGGATTTACAAGTGTTTATTGTATTGCAAATGCTGCATAAATTTCTGCCTTCATTAAATGATTTATGGTTATTCCTCATTCACTGCTGTTTTCTCTCCTGTTTTTTCCATTTGCCGTCTGCCCCAGCCTCAGCAATTTCGAGATATTTTGTGTGTAGCTGACGTAACATGTATGAGTTTCCAGCTTGTCTATATTTGCTGTTTAGATTGTCATCTTGGTTCATTCCTGTTCACTTTGCACATGACGTTGTGGTAGCTACGGGGGAGATAATACGAAGTCACCATGGCTATGCCTTTCATCACTTTATAATCTAGATACGGCGATAAGACGTGCAATCGAATAAAGTACTAAATAAATAATAAAAGGTAGAAAGTGGTAAATGAATTGAGATGTACAGATAAAGTGCTTTAAGTGTTTCATACAGTATTGTTAGCTATAGGTACCATATAGATTACTGGAATTTACTTGTATAACCAAACCTTTGTACCCTTTGACCTCTACCTCCCCATTTCCTTACCCCCCCACTCTTGTCACCGTCATTCCACTGTCTGCTTCTATGAGTTTTAACTATTTTAGATTTTGCATATAAATGATACCAGACGGTATTTTTCTTTCTGTATCTGACTATTTCACTTAGCATAATGTCCTCCAGGTCCAACCATGTTGTCACAAATGGCAGCATTGCCTTTTTTAAAAGCTAACTAATACTCATTGTATGTATATACCACATTTTCTTTGCCCATTCATCTGTCAGTGGACATTTAGATTGTTTCCATATCTTGGCTATTGTAAATAAGGTCACAGTGAACATGGGAGTGTAGGTATCTCTTGGAGATCCGATTTTAGTTCCTTTGCATAAATATCCAAAAATGGAATTGCTAGATATATAGTAGTTCTATTTTTAACTTTTTGAGGAGCCTTCATACTGTTTTCCATATGACTGGATCAATTTACATTTCTGTCCAGAGTGCACAAGGATCCCCTTTCTCCACATCTTCACCAACGTTTGTATTTTCTTATCATTTGACAATAGCCATTCTTACAGGTATGGACATACCTCATTATGGTTTGATTGCATTTTCCTGATGATTAGTCATGTTGAACATCAATTCATGTACCTGTTAGCCCAGTATGATTTTCAGTATCTGAGAGGACTCACTAAAGGAAATTTCCAGAATGTACTGGAAATGCTGCACTGAACATCCCTACCAGGTCGGGCCAGCTGTAGAGATGTAGGAAGCAGCCGTAGTCACCATGGTGGTGTAGGACAGGGCTCCATGGTCCCGTGTTAGCTTCTGTGTCAGACACCACTCCCTTTTACCCTCCAGCCTGCGACCCGAGAGTGTTTATTTTTTTTAATCCTCATCTGACGATATGTTTTTATTGATTTGAGAGTGAGAGAGAGACATCGATGTGGGAAACATTGATCGGTTGCCTCCCATACACTCTCGGACTGGGGCTGGAACCTGGAACTTTTTGGTGTACAGGACGGCGCTCCAGCCGATGGAGCCATCTGGCCAGGGCTCTGAGGACAGTTACCAGTAACTCATGACAACTTTGTATCTGTATTTCAGGACCCACAGACCCTAGGTTAGTTCCCAGAACAGGAGAGGGATGTGACTCCAGTACAGGACTTTGAGAAATGCCTATGTTGAAGAGGTAGGAAAAGCAAGAAGATCCCGGAGAAGAGTTGCATTGATGGATTTTGACTTTTCCTTAGTGGCTAGAGAAGATGACCAACCTGAGAGGCCAAGTAGTGTGTGCCCACGCTGGCCGTGGGGACCCATGGGCGGGCGCTGCGCCGCTGTGGGAAACGGCACTGGCCGTGGGGACCCATGGGCGGGCGCTGCGCCGCTGTGGGAAACGGCACTGGCCGTGGGGACCCATGGGCGGGCGCTGCGCCGCTGTGGGAACCGGCATGCAGTGCCTCCGCAGGGATGGCCGCTGCTGTTGCATCACTGCCGCTGCTCAGGCACGGCGGCGGCTGCTGGGCCTGCCGCCCTCCCCACGGCCGCCTCTGCAGGGCAGGGTGGTCCTTCTGTGCCATCAAGCTTATAGTGCAGTTGGGAAGATAAAAGATATAAATCCTGGAGGACTGCTAATAGTAAAGAAAGCAATGGAAGAAGTCAAATTTATATTTCTTATGTGTGAAAAGTTTTGAAGACTTAACAGTGCGACTAAAGAGTGAGAAATAAACTTCTACAAACAGGAGCATAAGAGATGCCTAAGTTGTTCAGGAATAAGAGTGTACAGGGGAGCTCTGTGTGGTATGTCTTCTAATAGGCCACTTGGGGCTGAAACTGGCTAATTGCAGAGCTTTTCTTTAGAATGAAAATCCTTAATGACTTGAACAATGGTATAGTAAAAACATTTCTGAGGGAAGATATTTACATTTTTAAGAATATGTAAATTAGCAGAAATATATATATAATTTCTCCTTCCCCTCCCTTGAAATCGGCACAGCTCCCCGAGTGTGTGCTCATGCCCTCGCGTCATCCAGCTTCTCCTTCTGCAGAGCGTAGGGTGTGCTTCACTCACTTGTGAGCACCCTGCTTTTCCCACGTGAGTGTGTAGTTGGAGTAGTGGCAGTGCTGAAGTAGGTTTTTCTTAATGGGCCTGTTATTCTGAAGAACAAACAAAAAACAACCCTAAAGCCTTCTGATATTTTCATATTGGTAACTGAGGTAGCGGGAAGATTAAACTGGACTCTAGAGACCTTGCCTCTTCTTCCTGAACCTTGAACATGTATTCTGCCTTTTTTGAATCTTAGATCGTTTCTCCACATGGCTAGTACAAGTATCACCGTTTTTAAATAAAATCAGATACTTAGATATAAGTGATTTTGTGGTGTAAATTAGCACTAAAAAGCTCTATTAATCCTTACGTGCAATTTTTTCAATATAAAGCTGTGGACATGCTTTTTTTTTAACGTTAGGTTTCTTTGTTGGTGCTCTTATTACATGTCCCCTGGACAATCTTCAAATCTTTCCCTGGAGTTTACTCTCCGATGCCCTGCCAGGGCTGCCTGACAGCAGCACCTAACCTCTGCACTGAGGTTCGCGATTCACAAAGCTCATCACACACACCATTTTGGGTTATTCTTGAAACTAGTTTTGAACATACCTTGTAGACTGACCCGCCCTGTTCTTTGCACTTTTCATCAAAGTGTTTTAGTGAGATTTCGAGTGAGTTGTATTGTGGAAGGTAACGTGAACTTGAAATCTGTGAAGTGATGGATAGTGCTGTCGGGGTTCCTCCCGTAGGTCACAGTGCAGATTCTGCTGAAAATCCAGCCAGACACCAGCGTTTTCATTCCCACGGGCTCAGGAGTGCGGCGTGCCTCCCTGACCACGCGCATGCCTGTTTAGGCCGCCACCGATGCCATTTGCAGGCATTGACAATGACTTTTGTCCAGTACGTGTGTGTCTTCAGTGTTTTCTTTGTTAAAATACAGATTATGTATGTATGTGGACTTTTTTCTTTTGTTCTTTACAGCTGCAGATTTATTCACAGATTTGGAAAATGCTTTTCAGGGGAAAATTGATGCAGCCTATTTTGAGACCAGCAAATATCTATTGGACGTTCTCAATAAAAAGTATAGCTTGCTGGATCACATGCAGGCCATGAGGCGGTACTTGCTTCTGGGTCAAGGAGACTTCATAAGGCACTTAATGGATTTGCTCAAGTATGAAAATTATTTTGATTTTTATAAATATATAGTAGATTTCAACATGATAAAGAGTCTTACAATTTTTGTTTAGTGAATAAATGGTGTTAGAGGAAAATGTGTTGAGTTCTTACATAAAATATTGGTAAGATAAAACCAGAAAAGAAAATTGTCACATTGTCAAGTTCAAGTCCCTTTGTTTTTGCTTGCTCTGTGCTTTTCTCTGAGGAGAAGCTGGGCACTTTCCGGACACTGTAGCACTAGCAGTCTGGTGTACGGGGAGCACACAGCACAATCACAGTTTGCTTAGCTTTACTCTGCAAGTAATCATAAAAACAAAATGTATTTTAAAACTAAACTTTTTAGTTGACATTCCTTCTTGTTTTAAAAAATAACTAAAAAAGAAAGCCTGATCTCTACTCCTGTGTTTTGTTCCATGACATTAGTGAAATGTGTGTCCTTCCCCTCCACCCGCAGAGATGCAGACAGCCGTGTACCAGAGCCGGTCGTGCTCCTGGCTCTAGAGTAGACAGGTGGACGCCCCCACGCAATGCGGGGCGCCCGGGCAAACTGGTGAGAGCGAGCGTGCTGAGGGGGGGCCATGGCAGTTTCACTCAGGCGTATAAGAATGGACATTACTTTTCTGGTGTTCCCTTTGGGACACTTTAAAACAATACATTGCCTTTTGATCATTTCTGTGCTAATCAAGCCATTGTTTGGGCCTCTGGTCCTCAGACTTCAGTACGTGTCAGAATCCCTTAGAGAGCTTGTTGGAGTGGGTCGCTGGGCCCGCCATCGAGTCTGGTTCTGTAGGTCTGGCGTAGAGCCCAAGACTGTGCATTTCTGACAAGGGCCCAGCCGAAGGCGATGCTGCTGGTGTGAGGGCTGCTTTGAGAACCCCTGTTTCAGGCAGAAGCTCCTGTAGCTCCGTCTCTGACTAGAACTCAGTCTCCAGTATGAAAAAGCTTTGGGGGCACATATAACAGTAACTGACCTTCTACATGCTCATGGGTAATGCTGTTTGATTAGTTAGCTCATGAAAGTGTTGATTATCTGCTAAATGTAAATACTTTGTGACTATACTTGCTCAAGTAGCATGTCGCACCGTAAGTAGAGAAGCAGGTTGCTAATTAGTTAAATACTGGTCATGAGGTCAGTGCCTGCTGGAAGTGTGAGTGATGATGAGTTTTTAAAGGGGAAATGTCCTTTAAATGAGAGGGCTAGAATGGGGGTACACGTGAGGATGTGGGATGAGCAGACCAATGGGTGTACAGATGGACGCAGGTAGAGATGAGCAAGGCATTTCTTACAGTTTAAAGGTGAAGCAACATTTAGAGGTCCGTGGCAACATTGTGGATAGAGCAGTTAGTGACTTAACATGTTGAAACCTTAGGATAGGTTTTCATATTCAGAGCATCTCATATTTGGTATTAAGTGAAAAGATTTATTTTTTTCTCAAGGGCATGTTTTAAGTCTCCAGTTTTAAAGGGGAATGGCATCAATGTCTCCCTTGCCTCGGATTTATTTGAGTGAAGCTTATGTCCCTTTTCACCTGGGTGTGCCTGATGCGTTGCCGCCATGAGGCCCGCAGTTGGCAGAGTTACATGCACGCCTGGGGCTGACTGGCTGAGTCCTCACCTCGGTCTGCTCTTAGTCACACAAGTGCTAGCCTCATACTTAGAAACCCAGCTATCAGGGCCCCTTCAGGAATATTTACTGATGAAGCAGTAGCTGGTAGCCTTTATAGTCATGGCCTCCACCTGTCTGATCGTTTTGATTTAATGAAGCCCTCTGCTCCCGTTGGATCTATGTAGGAGATTGCTGTAGGCCACCTTTAAGTTGGAAAACTTTGTTTGTTAGCATGTATGGCACATGTAAGTATTTTCAGTTTAAGCTATATCAAAAATATTTTTTTTGAAAATTTAAGAAGATGCTTTACTTCCCCAAATACTTCGTGAGATCCTATTTATAGTTCATTCTGTGAATATTTTGTTACCATGTCATACTGATTCCATTTGTCCTTAGTTTTTATAATTTGAGTTCTTTTTATAATTTTAAGTTTCTACACAGGTCATTAAGAATTCAAGTAACATTTTCTTTTTATTTTTAAAAAATCTGTGAAGACCAGAACTTGCCCGGCCAGCTACGACTCTGTATCAGCACAATTTGACTGGCATTCTTGAAACTGCAGTTCGAGCCACCAACGCCCAGTTCGACAGCCCCGAGATCCTCAGGAGACTGGACGTGAGGCTGCTGGAGGTATGGCGTGTCCGGGCTCTGTGCAGTCCACGCGAGCAGTGCGCTCGCACTGAGACCACACCTGCCCCCGATGCTTTAAGGCATGTCTGGTCTAGTGAGTGAGAGGTGTTACTGAAGGATTGCAGAGCCTGAGTTTGAATCCCGCCCGTCACCTGTTATGATATCATCTTTGACCAGTCACTGCACGTCTGTACCACACTAGGCCTCGGTTCTCACCTTACGGAGGGGGCCCCTCTCAGGGCTGCTGGGCAGAGAACACGCAACACTTGTTACAGTGCCTGGCGGCGCACCGTGGAAGCCTAGCGAATCGTAGGGCCTGTTCATGGTGACGTTGATCGGAGGCGTAGAGAGGATATAGAATGATAGTAGCATTTATCAAAGTAGACGTTTTTAGTTTCAGCTCAATAGGTGTTTCTTAGGGGAATGAGTATCATAAGCCTCAGACACCATTTGCTTACTTAGCAGAACCTGTTTGGTTTTTTTGTTTTTTTAATGTTGACTTTTAAGGATTTGGAACATATAAGACAGTGGGGTTTTGTCATAAAGAAATGGTGATGAATTTTCAACACATTTTACAGTATTCATTTTAAATATTTCATTCATCCCATACTATTGGTAGAGCACCTACTGTGTGCCTGTTGTCTCAGTGCTGAGGACCCAGGAGGCGACAGAAAGGTGCAGTTCTCTGCTCTCATGTAGCTGACACTCAAAACTGTTGAGCAGTTTTTAAAAGTTGGGCTTTATTTTTTTGCCTTTTCTTTGAGGATTCGACAATTTCTTTGGCATTAAGCATAACACTGGTGCTGGAAAGTCCTGCAGCTGTTTGTTTTTGCTCTTAGGTGTCTCCAGGTGACACCGGATGGGACGTCTTCAGCCTGGACTACCACGTTGACGGACCCATTGCAACGGTGAGATTCTGGGTGTTTTTATAATAGTCACTGCTGTTTACATTGTTAAGCATTTTGTTGTTTTAGAATTGGCTTTCTTCTATAAGGACTTCTAATTAAAGTTATCTCTTGACATCTGCAATATACTTGGTGAATGAATACTTAAGCCAAAATTGTGTGTGTTTTAAATAGTCATTTATGAGTGCTGAAACGCTGTATTATTGGTATTTTAAAAATTCTCACCATTTGTTCTATCACAGGTTTTGGTAAGTATTTAATAAATGGATTATTCATTTTGTTCATTATTCCTAGACTGTAGCAACTAATTTACAGTAATTCGAAAGGAACTATAAATGTACTTTAGGGGAGTTGTGTGTTTACTACTTAGATACAATTTGATATTTTGTATTCATTTGAACTGATGAAAAATTATCTGTAGTATTGTTCATAGTGCTTTTACCGTGCTTAAAGGAAAATACTCTTCCTTTTAACAGTTATCAGATCGTGAAAGATTGACTAATAGAGTTGTCTTTTTTGCACCTGCAATTAAAATGCCCCTCCTTAAGTGCTCATTTTTTCTTTATTCAGACTTGCATAAATTCTTCTTGATCAAGATACCTCTTTGAACTTACTTCAGTCATTTTTGTATCTGAAATATTGAGAAAGGACATTAATTTTTTTAATTATTGGGAAAAATATTCTATGAAGAAGTAATGTAATTTGGGTTTAAAATTTCTCCTTAGCAGTTCTTGCAGTTTTGACTCCATGGCTGTTCCTGCCTCTCAAGGTATAAGTCAGTCTCCTTCTAGAAAACTTTCACCAAAGCCACACTCGCCTTCTTTTCAGTTTGACGCTGACAGATTTACTGTTGACAGGTGCCTCTTTCGAGTCCACTGTGAAATAGTAGCTACTGGTGCAGTCTTCTACAGCTCAGCTACCAACGTGTAAACTTTGCCAGAGCAAGTCTACCATATTTTAAATGCGTTAATAACTGCTCTCAAATTTAATTTTTGGTCAAATTCAGATTTGTTTTTTCACCTTCTTTTTGTTTTTTTCTCTTAAAATTTATTTCTTAAAAAGATAAACAATTGGAATTTTATTTAAATATCAACCTCATATAATAATTTTTATGGTTTAGCAAGACATACTTCAAAAGTGATATCTTTACCTATCAAATGCAAATTTTGACATTTTGAAAATTTATCTTCATAGTTTAAGAATTTAAATTTGTCTTATTAGAGTAAACATAAGCTAAGTTATTAAAATATTTAAAAGATAAATACCTTGGCCAAAACTATAAATCAGTAGTTAAACAGGTTTTTGCAACTGATCATGAATCTCAAACTCCATATTTTAAGCATACTTATTTTTTTAGAGAGACAGCTTAGGATTGGGCTGGCCAAGGGCAGGAATAAAATGTTAGTTTTTTTCACCTTTGACTTATATCCTAAACAGTTTTAAATAATTTTAATGTACAAAATAAGGTATTTTAACAAATTATTAAATTAGAAAATTTCATATTACCTTATTAATATTGTATGCATTACATTTTTTCATAGTGTAAAAGATATGGTAAAATCAATCATATAGATTACTTCACAAAACGTTAAGTGCCTTGAGTGATCAATAAACTGAAAATGGTCTATTAATACAATATTATTTCATAATATTGCAGCTTTTACTAGGGAGTATCAAAGTTAGTGCATTACATACCTTGTGTATAAACGATTGATCATGCAATATCATATATTAAAAATTTTAGATTTTTAAAGCTGTAGTAGAAAAAGTCAAAGAACGTTTACGTTATATGTTTATTTAAAAAATAAATTTATGGCTAATAGGTGCCAACTCCAGTGGTTTGGTGGTACAACCCGGGGAGGGGGGCTGGAATGGGAAGGAGAAGGGATCTCATAACTGATTAGCAAGTTCTGCCAGAGATACCACGTGGGAAATGGTCTCTTGTGTGTCTGGTCTTCTATGTCAGTCTCAGGGTCAGTCTGTGTCATGGGTTGGTGTATTTTCAGCTACGGCCTTACCTGTCGCCATATTATTGCACAGCTGCAGGGGTTCAGGCTAATATGAGAAACTGAGATGCTTTTTAACTATCAGAGGTTAAATGTTACGCAGTTTTATACAGAAGATAAAAACAGGGCTATTGCATTTAAAAGTATACTTTTAGAGTCAAATTTTGGGAGAAAGTGGGTTTTCTGCTTTTTCCCTATTAAATTTAATTTACATATTATCCCCTTTCTATTCTCATTAATTGAGATTGTCATTTTTATACAGAATTTAGTTATAATAGGTACATATCTTAGTTATATAATTATATCTTATATAACAGATGTAATTTAAGCTTTTTATTAACTCTGAAGAAGGATGTAGAAAGATCATCTTTAACCTTTTCTTTTTGACAGTGGGCAGGATAAAATCCATTTGTTTCTGTCATTGATCTCCTGACATTAAAGGAGGTGTCAGGAGCTTATTTGTGTAATTTTTTTTTTTTTTAAAGATTTTAAAGATTTATTTATTTATTTATTTTTAGAGAGAGGAGAAGGGAAGGAGACAGAGAAGGAGAGAAACAGCAATGTATGGTTGCCTCTCATATGGCCCTCATTGGGGACCTGGCCTGCAACCCAGGCATGTGCCCTGACCAGGAATCGAACCGGGACCCTCTGGTTCCCAGCCCGCGCTCAATCCACTGAGCTACACCAGCCAGGGCTTATTTGTTTAATTTTATCTGAACTTTATCCTAAAGTAAGTGATGAAGGGAAAGAACATATACATAGCAAAACTAAAATGTTGCAGGATGTTTTCCTCTGTATAAATGTCGTGGAACGAGTTTCTTCCTCTGAAACAGTTAATATTTCTAGAGAACTGTTGGTAAACTGAATTTTTGTAAATCAGGTCACGTTAACTGAATTCTGGGAGCTCAGTACTTAAAGGAGTCCTATAAGATATCATTGTATATAGCAAAGATCTGATTAATTTAGATCTTTAGATCAAAAGATCACTTTAATTGATTTATGAAATTATTTAATTTGGTCACCCTTCATGTAAACAGGTTCTAGAATGTTAGTGGTGTAAGTAGATCAGCAAAGTAGATAATCTCTAGAACATTCATAGTTGGTGTTTGAGTTTCTTCAGAGCAGCTCCTGATCACTGCTGTTGAGACAGATAATCATCAGTGTTGAGCACCTACCCCACACTGGCACAAAAAAAAAAGTCATACAGGAGAATGAACAGATAGTCCTTGTAACAGGTGAAAGGTGCCAAAAATATACGACAAGGTAAAACATTCTACAATTAAATGCTACCATGTAAGGCTCAAGCAGTAAGTGTTTACGCATCTGAAGAGGGAAATTGGTGAGACGAGGGAAGGGTGTGGCCTTTGTCCTTAAGCGACAGGTGGATTTGGGCGGAAGCAATGCCGGAGTTGGGCAGCAGTGGGAGTCGAGGCCCAAGGGCGTGAACGAACAGGTGCACTCCAGAGTGAGAAGCAGACTCCGCCGGAGCAGGGCCTCCACCTGCTGCTGAGGCCAGGCCCTGCTGGGACCACTTATTTTCGGTAGCTCCTGTAAACGGCCTCTCCGTAAGTGAGGCCACTTCACACGTGCTCCGGGCATTAGAGAGGATGAAAATGTGCTCGTGTCCGGGCTGCACATGGCGTTGGTGTCAGAAAAGTGTTTGGCTCAAATCTGCAGAAAACCCTGTTCCCCTTATGCATGGGACATGCTTACACTTGAAAATTATGTATGGTTTATCGGACATTCAAATTTAACTGGGTTTCCTGTGTTTTTATTTGCTAATTCTGGGCATCATAGGAGGGAGGTGATATAGAAAGTAGGCCTTGCCCAGTTCCTACCCACAGGGCTCATCCTCCCTGGTTGTGAAACTGCAGTCTATTTGCTGTAAAATGGTCCTCAAAAAGCAGTAAGTAATAAGTACCTGTGTTAAAATAACCTGGAGGCCTGTTTCCAGACTAGAGATTCTCCTGGGCCCTCCCTCCCCGATGTTTGCTACCCTCTCGTGTCCTTCAGGTGGACTGGGGTAGAAAACACTGCTGCGCATCTGGGCTTGTTGTGAAGATTCAACATTTTAGAGCAGTGTCAGGCTGGGTTTAAAAATCCCGGCACACCATTGACGAGCTGTGGGACCGCACTTAGGCCTCTGTCTCCCCATCTGTAAAACTGGCATAAAAACATCTACCTTCTGTTATTGTGGATTTACTTGGCATGCTGCATAGCACGTAAAAAATCATTGTAGTAGTAACAAAATGATAGTTTCCTAAAATGTACCATAGTAGTTGCTTACAGACTTCTTAGAATCTATTGAAATTGATTGTGTGTCCTCTGGCTTTTTTGTTAAGAAAAGAATTACTGAGACCTGTGCTGGGAGAATCCTTATGTTGCAGAATATCAGCCTGTCTGCTGTTCTTTGTAGGTGTTTACTCGAGAATGCATGAGCCACTACCTGAGAGTATTTAACTTCCTTTGGAGGGCGAAGCGGATGGAGTACATCCTCACTGACATACGGAAGGGACATATGTGCAATGCGAAGCTCCTGAGAAACATGCCAGGTAAAGTCCCCTCAGAAAGGAGTTAGGGTGACCATGTCACAGCCGGCGTGTGCTTACCAGCAGCTTAGCAGAAATGAAGGTGTGCTTAAAAGTAATTGAACTGAAAAGTGATTCATTATTGTGCTTTTGGATTGGGCTTTTGTGATAAGGTTCGTTTGTAATGTTGCTTATCTTGGCTTCAGTGCAAATCAGGGTAAAAAAATTGAGTCAAGTTAGATTTTTTTAGACCGTGAGATTTATTTTAGAATCACATTTGTTTTTCACTGTACTGTTTATATGTGTACTTTAGTTTTTTAAAACATTACTTTTAAGGAAAGAAAGCTGTTTAATAAAATCACTGGCTTATTTACATTCACTTAGTGTTTTAATTAAAGTCTGTTTGGGAATTGCTTTACTGTTTTGTTTTGGTTCATGAACCAGGAGATGGAAATATTTTATAATATTATTTTATGATTTAAAAGCTATAGTAAAAATTCTCATGTCAGATAGTCAAAGTTTATTTTAATGCTATAAATATTGAATGTGATTATGAATAATTTTGAAATCTTTACTGGTATATTGAATTTGAATTTGGTTAAAGCCATTAAGAAAATATTTCAACAAGTATGTCTCTAAAGAAGAACTAAACTATTACACTCTTAATCATTTAATTGGTGAAAGGAACTATTTAAAAAGGAGCAGTTGTTTGAAGAAAGGCGTACGTGACCTCTGCTTGCTTCCTAGGTCAAGGCTCGTCCTTGAGCAGCTCCCAGAGTTCCAGAAAAAGGTTCCCCAGAAGGCTGGGCCCAGGGGTGCCTGTCTGTGTGTTGACACGCGGGGTCGGGAGTGTCTGCTCAGTGTCATGTTTCCTCTGTTCCCAGCAGGTTTTCTGCAGTGGATCGTGACACTCGTGCTCTCGGCCTCGCTTCCCCGGGACTTGTTTTACAGAAAATGATCATAGAGAACCTCTGAAATAGCTGAGAAGGAAGTGAGGGGGACGTTTTCTTTTAAACACTGTAGTGGTTGTGAACAGTAAATACTGCCTTCAGCATCCACTTCCTAGTAAACGTGGGCTGGCTAGCACGTGGGAGCCTCTTGGAGGGAGACAGGAGGAGGAATCGGTTGTGGAGAGAACCTCACCCCGTCTCCCGGCCCTGCATCTGTTAACTCTTCCCCATTTGCTCACGATCCTCCCTCTTGCGGTGTGTCACAGGATTACTCCTTATTTCACTGGGTGTGCACTTGTACGTTATTCAGTTTGTCTGCAGTTCTCCTTCTCTGTATTCTTTTTAATACCGTTGAGTAGAGTACTTCCTAGCTGTCACTTCTCTGCGCCAGCATCTTTCTTATTGTCTGATTTAGATCGATTCAGTGTGATGCAAATACTTTGTCATTGTATCACTCTTCTCCTTTCAAAATAAGCATCAGTATTATGTTTAGTCCTGGGAAATCTGAGCTCTGTAACAATTTTAAATATTAGCTGGTTGTGATACATCTTTCTGATTTGAATATCGGCTTAGCAATGTCTATGTGAATTTGCGTTTGTCTTGTATTGAATAATCAGCAATGAGCTACCTGAAGATAACTAATACATTTGTTTGATTAACTTTCTGTGTATGGGAAAAATATACATATTTATCTTTTATGAAATTAATAACTTGACTTTTACTTGATTCTATTATATGGAATTTGGTTTAAGCTTCTCTCACTAATCCTTTTTCTTTGTCATTAAAACTTCTAAAATATTTTTAATAATTTATTTCCTAATGTGTACATAATTTATTTTTTCTTTTTCGTTGAATAGGTATGGGTTTTTTTTGTTTGTTTGTTTTGTTTTTACTCTTTTTCCACTGATAGAAATAATGCCATAAGCTTCTTATAAATTTCTATTTTATAAGTCTCTGAATATTTCTTTACAGTAGATAAATTGGAAATGGAATTGCTGGGCTAACAGGTGTCAATTTTAATTTTTATATTTGCTAATACTTAGTGTTTACATTTTAGCCCTGTTGGTACATACTGTTTGCTGTCAGGAAAGTCGTACCAGTGTACTCCACGTCCTCGTCAGCGCCGCTCTCAGCGCTTGCAAGTTGTCCGCATAGCTGCTGCCGTCAAGCAGGTCGTCAGTTTGATAGGGGACAATAGAAGTGCACTTCCGTTTTTTAATGCTTTTAAAATTATTGATCAGTGTAAATGCTTCCTCCTCCTCATCCTTTTTCTCCCCGCTCCTCCTCCTCCTCCTTCTCCTCTTCCTCTTTCTTCAGGAAAATGATGTTTTTCATCCTTGTTTTCTCTGGGGTGTGATGTTCTTGCCTTTAGTGCAGAGGCATCAAACTCATTTTTACTGGGGGCCACTTCAGCCTTGCGGTTGCCTTCAAAGGGCCAGATGTAATTCAGCTCCTTAACAGTTAAGGAGTAGTTACATTCATACACTCCTAAAATTATTTCAGTCCTCTGAAGGCGACCGTGAGGCTGATGTGGCCCCTGGTGAAAATGAGTTTGACGCCCCCGCTTTAGTATATAAGGAAGTGTTTTAAAGTTGTTAGTGGCCAGGCAAGTTCATACACAGAAACCAACCAAGGAGTTAGTCTTGTTAATACAGCAAATTTAGAAATGCCCTACCAGTCATCAATCTGAGGCAAAAACATGGAAAAGAGTCTATGAAGTGCTTCTGTAAACACGTTTGGAGTTCTGTATACATGCACAGCATGTGCAGAGAGTTTGGTCTATGTGCAGGATCAGTAATTATCACACTAGGAGCTATTTGAATAGTAATCATAAAAATAAATGGGTTGGAGTAAATAGTTACCCGTGAAAATGATGTGCTTAGGACAAGGGTTTAGATAATGGTCTATCTACCAAGATGTTTATACCCATTTTTATATATTTGCCATTCAGTTGGACAAAAAATAATTGTTGATACTAAAACGGTTTAAAGATCCTTTCCAGTGGTGTGGAATTTTTTTCTGTTATATTCAGTTAGTCTAAAAAGCATCCCTATTAATGGAAACTAAACTTGTATTTCAAATAACATTTAACAAAATGAAGTAGAGAGATACAGGTGAGTGAGTTTGTATTCTTCTTGACCTTTGTATATTGGGGGAGGGAGTAACTGGAGGGCCCCCTCCCCAAAAGAGTGGTATTAAAATAATCTCCTCTTTGGGCCTTACTAGAAATCAACTTGAACGTGGTGGGGTGGGAGAGGTGGTCTGCTCCCTTGTGAGTGACGTGTTGCTGTGGGATTGCTAGGGCCTGTTGCTGGTTTCATCGATGGGTATTTGTCCTCAGTGATTGATGGTGGTACCTCCTCCAGTTGACACACTGTTCCGGACTGAGTGAACGAGCTTAAAGATGAGGAGGCATTTGCTTCTTTAAAAGTTTCCTTTTGTCTCTCTCACTGTTGCACGTCCAGATGAGTAGTAAGTAGTCCTGAATAGTGACACACGTGCGAGACGTTCCCCTGCCGGCCTTGGGAGCCGCGGGCTCGTTTGCCTGCCCAGGTCCCGGGCTGCATTGTCAGGCCTGGTCGAACTCCGCCAGCATCAGGCTGTGTCCTCACGCTGATTTCCTAAGTTCTGCCTCGGTTTCCTCATTTGGGGAATGGGCATTACCTCCTAGGGTAATTAGAATTAAATCTGTAAAGCACCGAGACCAGTGCTGCTCGGGAGCGCCCGCGTGGCCAGTCGTCGCTGCTACTGGCCCGGTGATAGCAGCCACCAGGTGGTGCCTGCAGGGGGCCGCCATCCCGAGCAGATGCTGGACTTGGGAAATGTGGCAAATCCTGGTTCTTACCAAGATCCTTCGAGTCCTTAGCCTTGAGAAATAAACCAGATGGGCAGTTCGATGAAGTCAGTTTTAAATATGGTAGCATCAGTTATAAATACAGGTCGAAGGAATTATGAAATTGTGAGGAAAAGGTTTTAGGGTATTTTAAGACAAGAAACTTCCATAATTTCTAATAACACTTAATGCTGTTTACGGTACATCTCCACACCAGCTGATGCTTCTGACTGAAGATGTCTAAACCACAAGGTCAAGTCCTGTAAGAGCCATTTGTGTTTTTAAATCAGAGTGGAAATTCCTTCAACAACCTTTAGAGGGCAGTAAAGAATTACAAATGAATGTAATACTTAGCTCTTAAATAAACTAAAGGATAGAACGGTCATTTTTGATGTTATATATAAAACTGTCTACTGTTAAGTTAGCCTAGTGGGAGTTGTACTGTATTTGTGTGTTTATTGGACCTCAGTGCAAATGTTGCTTTGCTTTTGGGATTCTTAGAGTTATATAATTATTTGTGGGTCAACCATATAAAAACAAGTACTTACATTTTAACTTTGTTTTAAATGTATTTCCAAGGTGCTGGGTAAAGAGAGTCAAGGGGTGTTTCAGGTGTAAGTTGTTAAATTGTGTTTTTTTAGGAATTAAAGGATCAAATTATACCTTGTGAATTTAATCTGCTTATGAATCGGGTTCGGGTTCGTAGTCAGTGAGAAATTCCGAGATGCAGCATGTAGTGTTGGCTGGTTTCGCGCGTGGGGACGAGCAGGGGCTGCGGCAGCACTGGGACTCCAGACCTTTCTTGCGTGGGCCGTGTGAGCAGATTTCTCTTCCACAGGCCGCGTCCTCCCAGCGGCAGCCACACGTCTCTTCGCTCTCGGAGGCTGTATTGGGGAGAATGCCATTGACATGCTGGGCTCCTTTTAGACACAAGAAAAGATGATTTTTCAAGACAAAACATATTTGGTAGTACTTTAAGACTATAAAAGAAAACACATTTTAACATAGTTAAATTTGCCTTGGTCATGGAAACCTTGGGAAAAGAATGTGAATTTAGATGAATGCAGACTACCTGCTTCAGTTTTGAGGATCTAAATCACCTACTCAGTAAATAATTATTGAGGGCCTACTTTGTGCTGCCTCTTCTTGGTATCCGGTGACAGATAGGGCAGACAAGGTCCTGTGGTGAAGAAGTTTATTGCCTACCAGGGTAAGATAAACATTTAAACAAGAACTTTAATTCACTGTGATTCGCCGTTTGACATGGAAAAGACCAGGTGCTGTGGGAATACAAAAAGCAGACACCTGACAGATGTGGGTGGCATTAAAAAGGCTTCCCAGAGGCGGTGACACCCGAGTTGGCATCTAGAAAGGACTACATTAGTCAAGGGAAGAGTGTGGGAGGGGGAGTTGTAGGTCAGCGATCTGTCAGAACTGTGTTCAGAAGGCGGCTGAGGGGGTGGGGCCGGAGAGCTAAGCGGAGATCTTGAAGGCTGTTGGTTTGACTTTAATGGCAGTGGGAGCCATCGAAGGCTCTACGCTGAGGCTGACATGCTTGCATTTGTGTTTTCCAAAAACTCCTCTGGCATCTGGAGAAAACTGGATTTCAGGGTGAGAAGAGAGGTCAGCACACCAATTAGTTGTAATAATGTGTGAGGAATGGCATTGACCTTGATGAACACAGCAGCTCTGGGGCTGGGGTGAGTGGATAGATTTTTTGAGAGATGGAGGAGGCTTCAGTGTGCAGATGACAAGTATAGCGGCAACCTGGCCCCAGACTCCAGGAGCTGGTGGGTAGAGGTGTCACTGATCAGGCCAGGGAGTGCCGGAGGAAGAGGATGCTTAGGGGTGATGCTCCCATTTCAGATACATTGATTTGAGATGTTTTTAAGGATATATGCCGCATATTTGGTTAGATTGACCTGAAGCCCAAGATCTCCAAACTGGAGATAAAGACTTAAGACGTAATTAACTTTAGATGATACTTGAAGCCACGGTCTTAATGAGGTTGCCTAGAAATAGAGCGAGAAAAGTCTTGGAGTAGAGAGATTTGGAACAGGACCTCTAAGGGAGATGAAGAGGAACCACCAGAAAGATAGCAGAGGACTGGAAGGAAGTAGTTTCTCTGAAACCAAGGAGAGGATTTCAATAAGGAGGGAAGGTGAAATATGGCCTCAGCTGCAAGAAACCAGATAAGGCTGAAAATTGTCCTGTCATTTCAGGGTGACTTTGACTAGAAGCTGACCAGTAGCACCCATTCTGCAGTGAGAGGGTGATTGGGGGCGAGGAAGGAAAGGCAGTGGGTGCTAGTCACTCATGCTAGTCAAAAAAAAGCTCTCAGGTGCAGAGTTTTGTTTGTTTAAAGGGTAGTTTTAAATACTGATGGGAAGAAGGAAGTAGATGTTGAATCCTAGAAGGAGAAGGAGAGAAGGAGAGAAGGCTGGAGCACAGAGGTGAGGCTGGGATTAGCTTTAAAGCTGTAAGGCTGGGAGTGTGTGGGCTTGGCGGCCAGAGGGTGGGGGAGGGGTTCCCACCTGGCAGCTGCTTTTCCCTGTGAGGGCCAGTGGAGAGAAGGACAGCGAGAGCTGAAACAGCTGTTTTAGGGTGAGGGAGGGAAAAGGAAGGATTTTTCGGCCTCACGGAGGATTAGCTGAGGTTGGATGCCGTGAATTTTAAGTTGACACCAACATGCCGTGATGTTTTTTTTGTAAATGTTTTTGTTTTGTGGTCTTTCATTTGTGTTTTCATTTCCAAATGTGAGTGACATTAAAGACTCTAGAAGATTAATCAGTAGGGGAGAAACTGTACACTCAAGTAAATTGGAGATTATAAAACAGAATTAATGAATCAATCGCTGCATGTCTATATATCAAACTGTCTTAATGCCAGAAAAAGTTCTCGTTTGCAAAGGAGTTTAACAATGAAATGGAAAAAAATGTTAGTGAAACCTGCTACTAGAAACCAGTGTGTTAGATGTCTGAGTATTGCTGGTTTGATTGTCGGTATGACTCCAGTGGAACAACTCTAGAGGAGACCCCAAGAAATATAGACTGAAAGGAACAAAAAAAATTGAGTTTTCACGGAATTGAGCTCCTTTCATTGTGCATAGAAAACTGACTTGGAGCTAGGTGGAGAGTGGCCGCAAAAAGTTTTTATGCTTCTGAAGTAAACACAGGGTCCCCCAGAAATAGTGCTGGCGGTAGTCTGGTTACCGTTTTCATAAGCCGTCTGTCAGGAGTATACAAAGACGTCTCCAGTCTTGTCAGTGATGTTCAACTTTCTCTGGTAGAAAAATGTCAAGATGCAAAAGTGTAAACTGCATAGGTATTCCCAAGGCTGAAAAACAGGTTGATGGCATTCACTGTGAATACGTGCAAAGCAGTGCATTTCAGGAAAGCCAGAGTGCATTTAGCCGCCCGGTTCAGAGACACCGAACATCACAGTCCTGAGACCTGAGTGTCGCTGTGTGAGGTGTGCCAAGACATTGCTCAGTTTGTTTCCCTTTAAAAAGCCCAGCAGATCTATGATAAAATTAAAAACATGAAAAAAGAACCTTCCACAGATGATATCTAAACTACTTACATAACTTTGTCACAGAACAAAGAAACCAGATCACACCCTAGAAGGACCTTGAGGGCCACGGTGTGTTGGCAGGCCTGCATTGCTGAGTGTTTTAGATGTACACAGACGGTGCTCCAGGCCAGGCTGCCTGGCTTCACGGAGGGAAGAGCTAGCTCTGGGTTAAAACCCAGAATAGAAATGGTGGTTACTGTAGAAATGGTAGTAGATGGTAGTTACTTCCCTGAGAAGCTTACTGAAACCGTAATATGGATGATGATCACTTAAAACAGCATGTATTACGCTCTTTCACATTGAAAAGTAATTTTGGTTAAATAGGCTATGAGTATTAGACTAGAAACCTTAGCCCCATTTGGTAGTTTTAGTAGAAAAAGGTACATTCTTCAGAATTCTAGGCTTACAAACGAAATGTGAAGCGTATAACCTGTTCTTTAGAGGAATATTTACCATATTCAGAGATTACAGATTCCTGATGGCGTGCAAGACATCGGGTGTATTTGGAGTGTGCTCTGACATTCCCTGGTGGCCAAGCGGTGTCTTCACTTGCTAAAGAGTGCATGCTAAACCCGGCCAGCAAAATCCAGTGTCACTGAGTTCTGAACTTGCAGAAAGGAGTAGTTCTTGAAGTATATATCGGGACTGTTATTTTTTCATACCCGTTTATATATTTTACTTCCACACTACTCACTTAAGAAGGGACAAGAATGATTTTTCCAATAACTGCATGCAGTAACAAGATTGATCTAGCTAGCTAATTAATTAAAGGCGATCGGAGTGGTAACAGGACTATGTCAAGTCTGACCCACATTAAACTCTCTTTGTAGTCCTTCCTCCGTGGACCCATCTCTGACTGAACCCTCCTGTGCAGCAGCGTCCCATCACACTCTGGTGGAGTCTTTGAACAAAAAAATTAAAGATGCGAGCAGAGATTGGCTGCTCCTTGGTGACCTTCAAGCCTTTTGATGGTTTTATAATCTCGTAAAGAATAGAAGCGGAGTCTGGGCTCAGGCCCGCCTCCCTACAAGGTTCATGTTTTTCTCAGGTGACAAGGTCACATTCCGGTCCTTAAGGAAATGGCACTTTTGTTTCCTAATAGCTAGGGAATAGTAAATGTTTCATGCATAGTGGGCAGACTAATTGTAAAGAAGCCATAAAATTGAACTTACATTTATTCAAGATATTGCATTATTGTAAGATAAAATTTTTCTATTTAATTTTCAAATACAATTATTTTATTTTACGCCATTCTTTATTAGGTCCTTATATTCTATAAAGTAATATATTGCTACTTGATGAGATAGCTAAGTCTTTGTTTAGCTTGAATAGCACAGAAATTGATTATGTAAAGGTTGTTTCTTGTTTTAAGGGGCCAGGAGTTAAAGCTAGTGATTTTTTTTTTAAGATATATTGCAGATATACGGGGCAAGAGCATTGTGTTGATTTTAAGTGTACTTCCCTGCAGGGTCTAACATCACTTCTTCGACTCTCTTGCAGAGTTCTCTGGGGTGCTGCATCACTGTCACATTCTGGCATCTGAGATGGTCCATTTCATTCATCAGATGCAGTATTACATTACATTTGAGGTATATTCAAATCATTTGCTGATTTTAGTTTAAATAAGCCATGTCTTAGGACTCTGTGGTGTTCTAAGAACACAAGCTTATCCCTAAGTGTTGCATTGTTGTTCCTAGGTGCTGGAGTGTTCTTGGGATGAACTCTGGAACAAAGTGCAGCAGGCCCAGGATCTGGACCACATCATCGCAGCGCACGAGGTGTTCCTGGACACCATCATCTCCCGGTGTCTGCTGGACGCCGAGTCCAGGGTAAGGCTGAGGTGTGGCTCAGAGAAAGAGCCAGAGATAGTCACAGTCTCGTTTTCTTGGATTCCCATCAGGTGGAGAATCTTAGAAATTGTCTGGAGCCCACATTAGTAGTGATGAGGGCAATTTTATTGATAGTTTTCTGTTCGAGGTGCACTGTTTGTGAGCAGAATTGGAACAATAGGGCTGAAACGAGAATGTGCTCTAAAACAGATGTCAAAATAGCAGAGAATATAATAATGCCCATTCATTTCCTAGGTGTAATACCATCTTCTTGTGGTTGTTCAAAAGAGAAAAACTAGTCATGAGTAAGGGCTTTGATTTGCGGAGGGGTAATGTGTGAACAAAATAAGCCAACTAAGGCAGTGTAAAAACAAAGCGATAACCTGTCTGAATGTCCAGGAGAATGATGTGAGAAAAGGCAGGGCCCTCCCAGCTACACGCTCGTTTCTTAATCTGGGGGTGATGGTCTTCTCCATGTTTGGCCTTCAGTAAGTCAGCGTCTGGCGGCATGAGTTAGAGAGCAGGCTGTTTGTCTGGATAAACCCTAAGCATTTCCTGGGCCCCACACTTCTGTGCTAACATTCCTGTCCTTAGACCTCTATTCGACAGTTGCGTGTTCCATGTGGCTAGTCTGCTGGGAGTTTTAATATGAAATGTGGGGAAACAAGGAACACTTTGTTTACACTTGAACAATACATTGTGAAATAGGAGGCAAAATTTTAAGTGCTTTTTGACATTAAATGTGCAACTTCAAAGGAATTCTAGGATTTGCAGAGGGCTGCTTACTAGTAAACCTCCAATCTCTTCAAGGATCCTTCTATGGAAAATGAAGTGCTTGAAAGAGCTTTACTTTTGTCTAAATTTTTAGTATATCTTGGTTAACTAACTGTGGCTGGGAAAATAGATATTTGATAAAGAGTTATCGATCACATGTGTAAAAGAATTGCTCAGGTCAAGGATACGTCTATATAGAACAGTTTTTATAACTGTATTGAAGTAATGGCACGAAAGTAATTGAGAATACTCTGAATGTAGTTAGTAATTTAAGAAATGCACATCTCAAACCGTTTAGCCTCTGTGACTATTGCTAAACCTTGTCTTTGTGAGGCTGAGGTCATAGAAGTTACAGTTGCTGTGAATTGTGTCAGACACGTTTGTTTTTCAGTGGATGAGCATCCTCAAACACTGTTAACAGATTCGATGTTTTTCCTGGATGCGAGGCGTTCGCTGTCACGTGCGTCCCGAGGGTCCTGGTCAGACAGCGCGGGCTCCTCGGGCAGATGGGTTGAGGTCTTGGTCCCACTTCACAGCTTTGACCCCCAGTGTTCTCCGTGTCTTAAAAGGGCGCAGTTACTTATCTCTGCTGCAGAGGCTTGTGAGAATTAAATTATGTAATTCACTTACACTCTTCATCATAGTGCCTGGCACGTAAGTGTCAGTTGTTACAGTTTTTAAATGATTGAAAGTCCTCTTGTGTGTGTGTGTATTTTATTGAGGTTTATGATTGTTAGACTTACTGCTTTTCAGAAAACATGGAACTAAGGGTTATACCCACACTGAAAGCAGGTCTCACTGGTAAATATGGAGCACTCGTGTAACTGATAACGCAGGAATTGTAACCAACTTACATGTATGGCCGTTCTGTATGAAACGAGTTAAATAGACCTTTTGCCTCTGGAATTCCCACTGATATGAACAGAATGAAAGGGAGAAAAAATGTTTGCGGGTGACATTATTTTCTTGTGACGATGGAATGTTTATGTGTGAGTCGGTTCTGACTGACTTCCCCTAAGAAGTCCTCGTGCTAATGGCTTAATGATCGTTTCTGGAGTGATCCCTCGCTGATGGTTTCACTTTTCGCTCGGTGGTTTGTCTAAAATAATTACTATAGGAGTTTTGTTTTTTAAGGACCCTGATATACAGTGGTGGGCAACAGGAAGTTTACAGTTGTAAGACAAATAAATAATGCAATAATTAATAAACAATAAGACAAGAGTAAACTGTTTATTTACTCACACCTGTAAACCTAATTTTGCTTGCCCTTGTATTAAACAATCTGTTATTGACATAAATTAAGTATTTTTTATTACCTCACTTATTAAGAAAAACAAGGCTGTTTCATACACATAATTCTGAAGTTGTAGGTTGTGGAGTGACAGTCGCAGGTGTGTGTGTACATTTTTGCAGTTTTTATTTGTGCTTTGCTGAGAAACACCGAGTCACACAGTAGGTCCCGCAAACAGGCATCGCCACGGAACGCACGGTTGTAGGTAACCCTCCACAGACAGGTGCTGACAGAGCCCGCACTGCATCCACAGCTTGAAGTAAACAGCAGTAAATACCTCACAGGTTAATTAGTTCCTTCAAAAGTAATGAATTTTTAGTTCACTACAATAAAGAAACAAATTAGAGGAAACAAATATTTATTAAAACAAAATATTATACTATCTTCATCTTTTGCCTTTAAAAAAATAAAATACAACCCTTTCAAAAGAACAAACAACTTTTTTTAATATTTATAATCTTTATTATATTTTTTCCGTTACCATTTAGCCCCCTTACGTCCCCCTCCCGCAGCCATCACCACCCTGTTGTTCACGTCCGTGAGTCCTTTTCCTTTTTTACTCGATCCTGCCACGCTCTCCCTGCCCCACACCAGCTGTCATCTGCTCTCCATCTATGAGCCGGTCTGTGTTTTGCTTGTTAGAAGAGCAAACAACTTTTAAAATAAGCACAGCGGTTACTGTATGAATCTCAGAGCTGCCTGACCAGAGGAACAGTGGGGCACGGTCGGGTCCTTCTGCCAAGTCTGCACGGTTTTCGTTCCCCACAGGTGCCTTGTGGGAAATTACCAGGAGCATGAGCTGTCCGTTTTGCAATATCTGAGTTGTCTTGAATTAGGTTGCTCTGTAATTTCAGTTTTGTTTTACTTAAGCCTCAGACACCAGCTCAACTGTTGGTAAATGAAGTTTGAACCCAAGTATTCCTGTTGCCTCACGAAGGGAAGGATTTTGCAGGGCCGAGCCCACACCCATCAGACAACAGGGATGGGGATGGCGTCGCAAATGTCTTTGCCATCTCTGAGATTGTTTTCAACCACAGCGTTAGTCCAGCCTTATCGTGTCTTCCCGTCCATGAACTTGGAGCCTCTCGAGTTTTCTAGGTTTCTCTTATGCTTCTCAATAAGGTCATTTATGGGTTCTTCTCCCGTAAACGTCTTGCAAATCTTTTGTTAGATATTACTTTGTGGAATTTGTCTGGTCTATAGGAATGCTATTCTTTTCTTTGATATCTTATCCATTTTTTTATTCCATTATTTTCTAGATCCTCTTAGATCCTGTTTTACTCAAAGAAAGACAGTTCTGTGTCTTTCCACAGCAAGTGCCTTCTGCTTTTCCCTGCCTGAGGGTCTTAGCTTAGGTTGCCAGGAGCACCCGTGGGCCTCTTTGGCGCGGTGCCGACGTTCAAGAGATGTTTTGTCGTCACACTGTTGACAGTGACGTTTGCCCAGACATCTGATAGGACCTTTATCAAGTCCAGGTCCTAGTGTGTGTAGATGTTCATATAAATCATGAGTGGGTGTTACATTTTCACACATGGCTTTTTCTCTCTGAGCTATTGAAATCTTTTTTTCTTCCTATGTTAATGGTAAAAAAACCTCAAAACCTGAGGTGGCAGAGGATAGAGTTAATCCTCTTCAGTTGGGGCACATTGTTGTCGTCGGTCCGGGAAAGACCTCGTGTTTGCTGGGCTCCCCACCTTGACCCTCGCTGTTGGCGCCCGTGTCAGTGTGCCCGCTGTATAACCTGGGGGGGGGGGTTGTATGTACAGTATTTTGCATGGACATATTTTTCACTTCCATAAATGATTTCGTACTCTAGACCTCAGTCTGCCTCCTTCCCCTTCCCCTGCGGCACTTGGAGAAGGAACGACCGAACGCGGTCGCTGCGCTGAAGAACACCGCAGCCATGAGCAGCGAGCTAGAGAAACGCGCTGTGGCAGCGATCTGTTTTCCAAACACGCAGAGTTCAGCCTTCTTTTCACTCCTGCTGTAAAATACAACACCTGTTTAAAAACCTTGCTTAATGTCTTAAAAAATGTTTCATTAAGAATTTCCTTTCTTGTAGTCTCGATGTTTTGGTTTTGTATGAATCACCAAACAAAAAGAAAAGAAAAACCTTAAAATACTTTCATTCCTTTCCTTTCTAAACTGTGGAATAGTCCAACTTCTAACTCATCTGCTCCCTACTAACTTTGAAACCTGGGACAGCACTTCGAGTGTATCAGATTTCTGTGAGGTTTGGAGGTGATCTGCGTAGAGCGCTTGGGGTGTGTCAGACAGCTGTTGCTATGGTAATACAGAATTATGGGATTTTGCCAGGACCCGGTATAGTGCTGCTGCATAGTAGATGTTCAGTAAATGTTTAACAGTGAATGACAACTGATGAGCGTTTTGAGAATGTGAGTTGATACCTTGTTTTATAGTATCTTATTATAATTACCAACATTTTGTTTGAAAAACTTAGTGATGAGTATGTTGAGGCTCCATTCATAAAAACAATGTCTTATTTCTTTAGACACTTTTGAACCAACTTAGAGCCGTGTTTGATCAAATCATTGAACTTCAGAATACTCAGGATGCAATATACAGAGCTGCCCTGGAAGAGCTGCAGAGACGATTACAGTTTGAAGAGAAAAAGAAGCATCGTGAAACTGAGGTATGGTTTTTCTACCAGCGGATTTATCAGTTTAAATAATGAATGTATTGCCATCATAGTCACAAATGCAACCAATAATTTTCATGCTGAAATGTTCTTAAAGCTGAGACTGCTCACACCCACACTTGGAGTCCTGAGGAAGCGCTGTTTTAAAGGAAGTGGTCACATCACTACCGTCATGTTTAACAAGTAACAAGCAGCATCCACGAGGATCACAAATCTCTTGCCGCTTTTCATGAGTGTCGAGGTGCTGATGTTTGTCCTCATATGTGTTGGTACCCCTCAGAGTACGGCCCCGACTCTGCATTGCTTTATTGTTTGAAGCTGGTGGATATGTATATACATACATGAACCAAATTTTTGCTCTATGGCTCTTTTCAGTGACCTTACTAAAGTGTTTTATGTCCTCCATGCCCTTGAATTATGAAGAATTATTGAGCAAGTTTAGCTCTTTATGAGATTTTTTGTATTTGATCTAATTTGTATAATCTCTTACTTTTCCAAGATGCTTACTTTTGGGATGCTGACAGTTTTTTCGGTTAATACATTTTGATTAGTTTTATTCTTGAGTCTTTTTCCCCTTAAAGTTAGTGATAGAGGGTCGTGTTCAGCTTAAAAGATGGACAGTTTGGAGCACAGGTGGTTTGTCCTGGATGTCGTAGGAACAGGAGAGCTTGCCTCATCTGCGCTGTGGACAGCGGCGGTCCGTGACTAGGAACTGACCGAGTCTGCGTGCACAGAGGCGCCCAGCCACCGGGCAGACTGAAGTTGGTCACCTTCACTCACTGGCTCTGTGCCTTCTGGTGACTTGACTTCTCTAAGATGTAGTTCCATTTTTGTAAAACAGGAGTGAGTTACTAACGTACACATGGTAACATATGTCAATTATCTAACAGGTAGTCAGTGTTCAGTAAACTCAAGCCACTGCTGTGATTTTTAAAACTGCCCCATGCACCAGAGAATTACTAAACTATGTAAATCTACAAAAATCGGTCCTTAAGATTTTCACACTTTGATAATAGCATAGTGGCCAGTTGTGTGGGAGCTGATTCTTTCTCCAGATAGTTAGCCATCAGTGCCGGAGTTGGACAAGATCCACATAGTAAGTGAGGTTTATTCAGTGTATTTTATTCAGATATGCTTAGGGATACTGTAGGATATCTAAAAGCTGAAGCTATATCTGAGAAATTATTTTAACTGAGTAGGCAAAATGATTTATGAAGCAATCATTTAGACCTAAGATCCACTGAAGTTTTAAAGAGATGATGCAAAAAGACTCACAAAAAGATTTCGGACTTCTGAGATTGCTGAGTATAATCAACCCTGAGTCTGATGGAAGTGGTTCTTCTTGCTTCTCTCTCAGCATTTTCCCCCTTTTTTCCCCTCCTGCTGCTATTGGGTAAAGTTTCCCTAAGTATCTGCTTTTCTTTTCAGAACTCCTACTTTTATAATGATATTTTAAATTCAAATCTTGGATTAAAGGGCTTTCTTTCTTTAATATCTTAAACATTGGACTCTTGGTTTCTAGCAGCATACGCAGTTATTTGCTGTCCAATGACACTCACGCAACACACAGAACACGTGTGTACACACAACTCCCGGAACAAGAATCCGGGCGCCCCCGCTCGCAGTGTGGCACCCGCACAGGCGCTGACCGGTGTGTCGAGTAGTACGGACTCCGTGTTGTCATGCTCCCACATGGTTATGCCACCAGCTCAAAGCACAGGTAGCTTCATTGGTCCCACTTTTTCTTTTAATTTTTAGGGGTAGCTGTCATTTATAAAACGAAATTGAATTTAATTGTGTAAAATAGTTACCTGGATCCAGAGTCAAATCTGCAAAACAAAGCATTTAGACAAGTCTGGTTTTGTTGCTCTCTGTCGGGAATGTGGGCGTGAGACACCCCGCACAGGGTATCACCAAGCAGTAATGTATCAAAGGATAGGACGGTACAAACAAGTTTCAGTTCATTGCAAGAATACAGAGCTCTGTTATCGTTCTAATAAATGTATTGTCATTCACCACATTTACAGACGAAAGGAGGAAAATTGTGATCATTTGAATAGATGGAGAAAATCATATAATACCAAGTAAAATTTGATAAAAAGCTTGTGTGAGAAACCTGCAGCAGAACATGCTTACCAGCCCAGCACTGGACGTGCCTCCCTGGGGGCGGGACGAGGCCTGGCGCTGTCACCACTCTCGTCAGTGCAGCACCGGCGGTCCGGCCAGGGCTGTAGATACAGAAAAATCCAAAGTAATCTTTAGGTAAATGACTAGAATTCATGTCAGTTTATCAAGGCAGCAGGAACAAGGTCAGTATGCAAAAATAATTGTATATCTTCCTGTCCGCAACCAACAGAGTGAAAATTTAAAAGAAATGCCAGTAATTGAACATTAAAATGTAATAAAATACATGCAGATCCTCTGTACAGAAAACTGTAACACGGGCCTTGGCAGTCTGAGGCCTGCAGGGCAGATCTGGTCTCCGTCTGTTTCTGACAATAGTTTCACAGGGACAGTCATGTCCTGTCATTTACGTGGTGCCTGTGGTTGCTTTTGTGCTGCAGCAGGAGAGCTGAGTACCTGCTGCAAAGGCCATACGGCCCGCAAACCCTAAATATTTGCTCTGTGGCCCATTACAAAAAGAGTTTGCAGACCACTGCCTCACTGAGCGATATTATAGGGACTCTAGATTAATAGACGAATGTATCAAGTTCATGGACTGGAGAATTGATACACAGATTTGTGTAATCCTAGTTCTAATCCAACAGTTTGTTTAGTTATTTATTAGTAGAAAATGATACGCTAATTCTAATACTTAGTGGAAATACACAGGGCCTAACATAGTAAAATAATTTTTTTTAAGTAAAGATAATATTAAACAAGGACAAAATTAGAGGATTGATAATTGAGTACATCCACATACTCAGGACTTAAAATAGCAGTAATTAATGATGTTGGCTCAAGGAAGGGCAAGTCAATGGGACAGAGGAACATCCAGAGACCACCCCACACAATTAGGGATCATTAATTCCCAACAGAGGTGATACTGAGAACGGAGGGGAGTGCATCATCAGTGAACAATGTTAGGTAACTGTGTCCTGATGCTGCCTCACACTCTCACACACACACACACACACACACACACACCCACACACACACACCCACTAGGAGGTGGGTTGTAAATCCGAACATGAAAGGTAAAATGCTGAAGCTTTCAGAAGGTAGCATAGTAGCTGTAAAAGAGATGAGAGATTAATCATTGCTCTACAATTAGTAGTGTCTATCAGAGACTCCTTAAGAATATGAGAAAGTAAACCTTTAGAATGTGAGAAGATATTTATATAAACATGTCAGCTTATCCAGATGTGTAAAGAGCTTCTATAAATCAAGAAGATAACCCCACTGAAAATGGGCCTTATATGCATGTAAAGGTACTCACTGTCATTAACATCAGGCACGTGAAGCTGTAAAACCCAAGTGGCGTACATTATGCCGCCAGCAGAATGACTGAAATGTTTACAGTAGACAACAGCGCGTGTTGGTGCGGACATGGAAAACAGAACTGCCACGGCCGGCCGGTGGGGGTCAGTTTGTCGAGCCACCTCGGAATTCTGTTCGGCCTTTGACTAAAGCCGAGTTTAGGGACGCTCTGGCCCGGCATGTTCACTCTTAGTGTGTGCTCATCAGGAATCATTCTCAAATACTCCAGGCCTCCTTCCTCATAGCTACAGGGTGGGCAAAAGTACATTTACAGTTGTCCGGGGGGATAAATAATGCAATAATTAAAATAGCAATGCAACAATAAACTCTGCTTTGCAGTATAGCTGCAAACCTGTTCTTGCCCAGCCCCGAACGTTGCCTCCGGGAGGAAGGCGGTGGCAGTGGGAGGGGCTGCGACAGGCTCCCCTGGGCGCTGGTCGGTTCTGTTCCCCTCTGGGTGGGGTGCCTGGGCATATGCATTTCATGACAGTTGATCGTGCTGTCCACTTAGGATTCTTATACTTTTTAATATGTATTATACAGAATAGAATAGTGTATTTTAAAAATTTGTTTGCTCTGGCTGGGTAGCTCGGTTGGTTAGGGTGTTATCTTGATATACCAAGGTTGAGGGTCCCATTCCCGGGCTGGGCACACACAAGAAGCAACCAATGATGCATCAGTAAGTGGAGCAACAATCTGATCTTTCTCTTTCTCTCTCTCTCTGTCTTCTCTTTCTCTCCCCCTCAAATTAGTAAATTTAAAAATTGTTTAAAAAATAAAAGACAAAAGCTGATAGGGGAAGAAGAGATAGGAAGTAATGCGTTTTATAATTTCATCATTTTTTAAAGCCCAGTGTTGAAAGATAAATTTTTAAAGCTCACAGAGCAAGTAAAACAGGTATAAATACATTAAAAGATATAAACATGAAAATGTCTTCTAAAATCAGATGGCCGAAAGAAAGAGAACACTAATTATTATTGCTCAGGTGAGAGTGTTAGTGCCATTTAAAGTAATAGATTACGAAAGTGATAAGACTTTTGAAGATATAGTTAATAATAAAGGTAAGCATTAGAACAAAAATGTACATCTTGCAGGTTAGTAGAAGAATCACACGTAACAAAAGATTTCCACCCTCGGGTAAACCAGAAAGCACATTGTAAATATGGCGACAGAACTGAGACTGACATTCCGTCCTGCCAGCACAGGCCGCGGGTTAAACCCTCTAATGAAAGGACGGGACGCTCAGGAACAGACAGTGTGTGGCTGGTCCCTCTAAGAGGACTGGATTGCCCGCGGCCGAGGGCGGCTTGTGAGAGGACGGAAGGGTCGTGCGTTGCCTGGGCAGACCTACCCCCCGGCTGGGCGCTGGCGGGGTAGAACAGATGCTCGGGCAGACTAACATAGAAAGAATGAAAAGAATGGACAAGGAGCACTAAGCAAATGAAATTCTCTGAAGGAAAGCAGGCTGCACTTCGGGGCGAAAAGCAACAACCAAGAATGAGGATGCCTTGTGTGACGAAAGGTGCGAGTGACAACGAAGACTGAAACAGTGTAGTATCGGTATTCATAAACAAAAAGTAGGACAGACCAGAGGCAATGGGCCCAAGCGCACCAACGTTAGAAATGCAGTTCAGTTTCTCTTAGACTGTGAAAGCTCGGGTGCACATAAGTATGAGGTACATAATTTTGAAAATCCCCAGTGTTTATATTAATAGAATGCATGGCAGTAAGTAAACTAAACACCCCACTCAAGACATTAGAAAAACAGCAGTAAATTAAACCTAAAAAAGGCCAGAGGAAATATTTAGTAGTGACAAGTAAAGATTAGTGAAGTGGAAAGTAGTGAAAGGAAGTGAATATCATCCCAGAGCGCATTCTTTCTGCGGGGCCCAGGGACAGGTGGGGAAAGAATGTAAACCATTCACTAATCTAATAGATAATGGAGGAGGAAGCGCAAATATGTAGAACAAGTGAGGAAAAACCATCTACATACCTGAAGGAAATTAATAATTTTCTAAGGTTTCCAAAATGGACCCCAGGAGAGAACAAATTCTAAACGGAACAACTGCTAAACCAGAAATAAAGTTGAGTCGCTCCGCCACCTGAACCGTGCTGGGCCGGGCAGCTCCGAGACACCAACCCTCCCAGACCCGTCATCAGTGATGGACTCCAGGGCCCTGCAGATTGCTCTCGGCGTAAAAAAGGAGTCTCCAGATCCTGGTTATGAAGCATTGTGAAGCTGACACCAAATGGGAAAAGAAGATCAAATCTGGATCACAAATATCAATGGAAAAAATCTTACCTGAAATATTGGTGGAAAATATTTAATAGAATATTAAAAGAATAATTCACCAAGACTCAGTTTATTTCAGGAATGCCAGCATTCAGGAAATCTATTAATGTAATTCACTGTGTCAGTCGATGAAAAGACTCCTTTGATAATTCCTTCTGTGCTGCCTGAAACGGTATTTAGTCAAACTCACCATTGATTGAGAACAGTCTTTTGAAAGTAAAGTAGGTGGCAGTATCTCCAGTACAAAAAAAATACATCATGCTTGGAGGAAACGGTAGAAGGCATTCCCATTCCAGTCCAGAGTTAACGCGGCGTTTAAGGGGTGCCAGCCTGGGACCGTCTGGTCCCACTGTTGTGTACACTGTGTGTGTTCAAAGCATATGCGAGATGATGGAAAGAGACAAGGCTGTTTGTTACAGCACTGTTAGTAATAGCAGAATACTTGTTTGTGACAAATTCTCTAAATTGTTACATGTTATAAAGTATAATTCTGTATTTATTAAAAACAATTGGGGAGGTTCTGTGTTTACTCATGTGTATTGATGTATTTCCAGGGCCCATTATTAATTGGGAAAGAAGTAAGCTAGTGACAATTTGGCATCAGAAAGCTCTTAGCAGTACAGGGAGGGACGGACAAAGCGGCGTCCCCCCACTCCTGGCATTCCGTCTCAGTCCCACTCCTCCAGCCCGATTTTAACTTCGTTTGGTACTTCTGACTCTCCAGGGCCAGTGGGGAGTGACAGCGGCAGAGGAAGAGGAGGAGAACAAGAGGATTCAAGAATTTCAAGAATCTATACCAAAAATGTGTTCCCAGCTGCGAATATTGACGCATTTCTACCAGGTACATATTAGAGTAACAAAATGCTGTCCAGGTCACATTGGTCATTTTCTGAAATTGGCCGTTGGCTGTCAAAATGATTAAAAAGAAATTATTTCAGTAACATAGCTGTGAGTAGCACCCACAGTGGTTCCCGACCTCGGCTGCGACCTTCCCGGAGATTCGGGTCTGAGTGCCCTGTGGTGCAGCCGGGTCTCTGGTGCCTGGGATGGTTCCAGTGTCGTCAAGGGTCGGGGGTCGGGGAGGGCAGCTCTGGCAGGACCCCTGTACGTCTCTGCAGCTCAGGCTTCTCTGTGAGCCTGGAGAGACCAGGGCTCAGGGGCTCTGTCAGTGCGGAGAAGCTGCTTGTGGTGACGCTGCGTTGCCAGGGCAGCGGGGGTGAAGCTTGGGGAGAGCAGGCCTGCAGCTGCTGCTAGGAGAAGCCAACGGGCGGGGTCCCTGTGAGCTGCTCTTTATTTTCATTTTGTGGGTCTGGTTTCCGACGTGACCTCCTTGTCAGCGAGATCTTCGTGTTGAAAATACAGATGAAAGATTTTCATGAAGAATTTTTCCATTCAGTTGCTAATAATTAATTAGAAAGACAAATCAGACTTTTAAAAATTGTATTTGTGCATGTTGTAGTCATGTGGTTCCAAATTTAAAATGAAACATCACCACACTCTACCATGGGCATATAGTTTGCTTCCTGGATCCTCGTAGTTTTTGAATTTTACATTTTTCTCGAGCGTACCTAAGGGGGAAATCTGTGCCTTTAGCAAGTGGTCTGCTCCAACATTGACCTACTGTTGCCTTTTTGTTGAAAACATGTTTCGTAAGTGGTGGTAATGACTGTATTATATTCTGTGCAGAAATACCTTTATTGGATTGTTTTGATAATGAAATGCCCACTTGACCCCATGTTGTATATATAATATGTATTTATATTTCTTAAAAATGGGCACTGAATAATTAGTTCCACACTGCTGTCTAAGATAGTTGCACAACCGCAGAGGGGTAACATGGAACTTAAAACTGGCCAGTGCTCATTTCTAAAAGGGACGGTGATGGTTTCGCATTTTCCTGATGGATTTACTACATTTTTAAAAAAATAACCTTAATCGGCATAGTTCTGGTTTCACCTCTGTTACAGCCTTAATCTTCTCCATAAATCATTGCCATTCAGATTTCTTTTCTCTCTGTGTTGGTGTCTGCAGTGGCGGGGCGTCAGCAGCCGGCCGTCACGGACTGCGTGTGAATGGACAGCCAGGGTCTCAGCCCCGTGGAAGGAAATAGTCCTCAGGTTTCCTTGTAGTCAGCTTCACACACATCATGTTCATCACTTAACAAGAAGTCACTGTATACATTTTTAAATAACTGTATTTTTCAGCTACAGTTGACATACAATATTATGTTAGTTTCAGACATACAACACGCAATTAGAAATTTATGTTTTTAACAATGTCATTCCTTAAGGAACTTTCTTGTAAGTCTTCTGTCACCTAGCAAGACAGAGTGATATGCACACGCGTGCACACTATACGCTTGCTCAAGTGTAAAATTGCTCTGTAAGTGTCTCCACACACACCAGCTCTCCAGAAACTCCCCCAGAAGCAAGGAGAGGGAAAGCGGCCGCTCTAGAGTTTGGAAAGGATTGACACGGATGGTGGTGTTTGGGCAACTTTTTCCATGCAGATAAGAGCTTTTCCAGACCCCGAAGTGTGGAGAAGAACAGCACTTCTTGGGAGAGATAAACAAATGTCTGCCAGCTGTGCCCTGTAGGCTCTGGAACCTGACAGGGGTGGGGTTGGTCCTTACCGAGGACCTCCTTCAACGCTGAATGGGGGCAGTCAGTAATTCTGTCGTATTGAAGTCTGAGTAGACTTGACATATTGTTATCTTTACGAAGCGCCTTTGGTAAGGAGGTGACCCAGCCACACTCTGCCCCACCCTTTAGGATGGTGACTGTGAAAGCCATTGGGACCTTAAAAATGGGGTGCAGAGCATGTATCCATTTTATGTTTTCAATTTACTTTCCCACCAGGGCTTTGTGATTAAATTCTCTTTTATAACTCATATGAAAGGTGAAAAGTGTAACACTGAAGTTTTAAGATGAAAAGAACAGGATGTTTAACATCAGTTGCTTTGCTGTTTGGATTATTCTTGTAGAACTCAGGGCAAAATGGAAACATCTATTGGTTAGCTCCCTTAGATAATATTTATTGGCTGCCAATTTGTGTTTGTAAAAATGGGCATCTCCTCTGAATGTGGCTTCCATTAATTAGTTGGGTGTAAACTCTGGGGTTCCCAGAGAGTTTCTCATCGCCCAGGACACTGCCATCGTGGGTGTTCGCTGGAAAGGAGATAATAACCCTGAATGGGATTAAAATGGAGGACACACGTTTTGTGAATAGTTCCGTCTTGCAATGACTGTTTTATTCTTTCTGTTTCTTTTCAGGGGATTGTGCAGCAGTTTTTGGTCCTGCTGACGACCAGTCCTGATGAAAGCCTCCGGTTCCTTAGCTTTCGGTTGGACTTTAACGAGCACTATAAGGCCAGAGAGCCCCGACTCCGCGTGTCCCTGGGCACCAGAGGGCGGCGCAGTTCCCACACCTGAGCCGCCCCTGCCCTCGCAGGGAGCTGCCGGGGCTGTTAACCGCACTGTTGGATATAACATGCACATTTCAGTTCTCAAGGCAACTGGCATGCTGCGGGTGCCACCATTCCTGCCCACACATACTTCAGTGTTTCAATGGCATGGCGTGTGGTAGAAGCAAAGTCATGTTTTTATACATTAGAGTTGAAAATATTTGTAAAGGCACTAAATTAAATAGGCTGGTTTGCACTATTCACATTTATTTTTTAAAGTCTTCATATTTAAAAGATACCATACTTTGTTGAGGCTTCTTAAGCTCTCCATGATATAATTTATATTTGTCACTTTTTAAAAAAAAAATCACAGTTTCTTTTAGAGAAAATTAGGGCAATGGATATTCATCATTTAGGATGGTAATGTCATTGGTATTTTTTTAACATCCTCATTAGAGGTAATTTTTGTTAATATAATCAAATGAAATCTAAACAAAACGTCTCTACTAAGAAAATAAATAGAGCATTTATTTTGTTTCTTAGTGTTGTAAAATATTAACCTCAATGAGAACCTTTATATCTTAGTGCATTTACACGTTATTCTTCTTTTCAAAGTTTACATTTTTTTATATTTAGTTTACTCTTTCAGATAACTGCTAAAATAGTGTAGAGCAAAGAAAGAGTGGTGTGGGACAAAAACATCCTTAAACCCAGATTTTTTGAAACCATCAGCTGAAGCAGTGTGTAAATATGGATGACTAGAAAGTTAATGAAGTATTTTATTTTCAAAATTCTGATAAGCATTGGGAAGAAATTGACTTGAATAATGAAGATTTCCTTTTTCCTTGCCTATTTTTTCATTGTAAATATTTATATACTACTGACCAGATGTTGGAGGGAAATGTTTTTGTAAAAATACCATATCAAGTCACATAAATCTGCCTTTATTATGTTGCTTACGTGAAAACTTAGAAAATTAAAAGCAATTATCTTTCACACGTATTGGTTCTTTCTTGACAGTCTGTGGAGACGCGTCTCCTGGCCAGAATAGAGGGGCAGCAGAGTTGGGTTTACTGTGCTTCGGTAGGTGAATTATTTCGTCAGTGAAGCCAAGATGTGCAACTGTGTGGAACTGTCACTGTGGAGCCGAAGGGGACGCCACCACTCGGTGTTCTCATGGCGCAGGTGACCTTGCAGTCTGTGGGTTCTGTGCCTGCAGATCTGACAAACCACAGGTCAAAGATACCGAACTTTAGAGAAGTCTCGTTGCTAGCATGTGATTAGACCCACATGGTTGTGTCTGTGCTGAACACGTGCAGACTTTCTTTGTTGTCTTTATTCCCTGGATAATGCAGTATAATTATTTACATAACATTTACCTTCCACTAGGTATGATAAGTAATCTAGAGGCGATTTAAAGTGTACAGGAGGATGTGCGTAGGTTGTGTGCAGATACTGTGCCATGTTATGTAAGCGACTTGAGCACCCTCGGATTTGGGGGTGGGAGGGGGTTCCGGAGCCAGTCCCCACGATACCTAGGGATGACTGTACTTCTAGTTATTTGATATCCACATTGGATTCCTTTGGAGTCCTGGCTATGCAGAAGGGAGTCCATGCTGAAGGTCAAAACTTCTTAGGATATACATTTTATTTTAGTATAGAAATTTATAAAATCAAAACTTTGAAGCAGGTTTCTCTATGACTTTCCCAGAAATGATGGTGTACTGTGTATCTCCAAGAGAAATTTCCCAAAGTGTTTTGACCTTGGAGCCTGCTTGTATGTTATTTGAAGCTTTCTCCAGAGATAAGCCTCAGTAGAAACCACTCCAGAAAATTCTACTTTGGGGACTAAAACTCCATCTGAATTTAGGAGCCATCGAGTGATCAGGCCAGATTTGTGGGTTATGGAGGAGCTTCTGAGCAGGGGGCCCGCTGCATGTGCAGCAGGAACTGGGGCAGTCCTGGCGGGGGCAGGATGCAGGTCTCACGCAGAACAGAGCTGAAGGGCTGGAAGACAGAGCTCTGAACCACAGCAGGTCGGGCAGCGCAGGGGTGGAGGTTAAATGGGGCCTTGGAGGAACCCATTTCAGACCCACTGGAGAAGTCACTAAGGGACAGGCAGGCCTGTCACAGAGCAGGGTCCCATCAGCCAGGGTCAGCAAAGTCTTTATGAGTGGGGGGGTCCCACAGTTCACAGTTGAGATAGGAGAACCCACCACAGGGGGTGAATCAGCTCTGGAGGCAGATGCCCCTGGATTGGCCCTGGGGGGGTCACTTCTTCACCCAGAGAGTGGTTCTCACTCCAACATGTCAGGGCTGTAAGGATTAGAGAGAGTGTTTGCATAGGGTCTGGCTCATAGTAAGTTCTAAGTAAATGACACTCTTATGTTCTGGTAGAGTGAAGTCTCTCCTGGGCAGCTCAAGTTAGCTTTAACCTCGCTCTTCCGTCATTGAGGATGCCTCTTATGCCCAGGAAGTTCGGTTCCCGTGTCTGAAGGCACAGATGTTCTCAAGTTGGAAACACTCGTGTCCCGTTGGGTTAATAACAGGCTTGACTGAAGAGGGGAATAGGCCTGCCTTTCCTCCTTGTGTGTGCGTCACCAGCAGTATTCATAGCATTGTGATTAATCCTATGGAGAACGTATCCTCCAGACTTTAGCGTATAGACAGAAGGGTGCATACAGCCAACTTGAAGACGCCACTAACTGGGAAGAGAGCACTTGCACCGAACAGCCGAGGTCCTACTGAAGCACCAGGGCTTCCCGGCGCCATTGCCTTGGGCTCCTCTGGTTGCAGTGGCCCCTGCGCAGGAGGGATGGTTTACATTACAGTCCCAGCACCTAATGCTCACTCACCAGGCACCTCCTGTAGTTTACCTTTCCCTGCACAGCCACCTGGAGGGTGTTTCTGGGCCTGTGTAATTTGGGGACACCCAGGTTCAGGAGGTGAAGTGGTCTGAGGTCACCTGGCCCAGTGAGAGCAGGCCTCTAGGTCCTAAAGCCTGTTTGGCCCCACCCCAAACACTAGAGCTGACCCCAGGCACTAGAGCTGGCCTCAACCAGGCTGGGACCTGTGTAGGTGCCCAGCAGGACAAGCCAGGCTGAGATCCAGCCCAGCTTCTCCCACCACACTGGCCTGCTGCCTGGAGGAGGTGTCAGGAAGGCACTGCCACTCCAGCATCCTCCTGCTTTGCGGGGGAGGGACTTGAGGGCCTCAACACTCCGGGCCACCCAGCAGAGTGGAGCCTCTGCCCTGCTCAGAGCGCCTCTCCAAGCTCAGTGAGGGGGATGTGTGGTCGCTGCGGGGATCCCGGGGGAGGAAGGAGAGAAGCGTCAATTACACACAGATCTCTCTGCACTCTGAGAATATACCTCAGCTTTCCAGAAAATTGAGTCAAATGGTATGGAAATTTGGCTAAGTGATTATGGATATTGTTCTGTGGACGTGTTGCCAGGTGTCTCTTCAAGAAGAGAAATAAATTTGTATTTCTCTGCCTTTATTACGGGTTTAAGGTTTTAATAAAAATGCAGCCAGGGAATATCGCATAGCAACTTGCCTGGAGCAGAGGTTCGTGTTGCTGACCAAAGCTTCAGACTCGTGTCTCGCGTGAGTTTGCGGCTTCCACTGGTCATCTAACCCTGTCACCCCGAGGGACCCTGCAGAGCTGGCAGCCTGCGTTTGTCCCCCCTACGGGATGAAGGCCCAGCACCCCATCAGAACGCCTTTTAGTGTGAAGTTCAGCTCAGAACTTGTATTATTTTTCAACCGAAAAAACAAAATGGAAGGCACACTTTATTAATATTTAACACATAGAGGGATGCTGGTGGTATGATGCAGCTGTATGTAGGAAGGACACTGTCAGGGGCTGTCCCAGGAGGAAAGATGGCCCCATGAAGGACAGGGGTCACTCTGATGTGCTTTAATTTTTTGAAGAATATTTTTGCTAAATAAGGATATCTAGGTTCGCATTTTCATCACTTTAAACCGTGTTTCATTATCTTCTGCCCTCTTTCATTTCAGATAAGAAGTCAGTGGGAGTTTTTATCTTTGTTCTCCTCTCTATAACGGGTTTTTTTTTTTTTCTTTCTGTTTTCCAGATTTATTTTTTATCCCTGATTTTCAGCAGTTTTACTAGGATGCGCCTTGGAGGGTTTTCTTTGTATTTTTCCTACTTTGGGTTCACCCAGCTTCTTGGATTTTCATTTTCTAATATTTTGTCAATATCCTTGCTCATTATTTTTTTAGCATTTTTTATTATACCCCAATTTCTCTCTCTCCTCCCTCTAGATTCCAGATGCATGTATGTTGAACTGTTACTATTTACCCAGAAATCTTAGAAGCTCTATTCTCTTTCTTTCCCCACTCTGTTTTTTCCCTTTTGTTTCTGTTTGGATGATTTCTTTTCACATGCCTTCAAGTTCACTGATTGTCTGCTATGTTGCTTTCCGTCTTCAAATAAGCCCCGAAAGAGGGTTCTCTAACATCATATTTTTTTATTTCTAAAATTTCCATTTGGTTCTGTTCATGGATGATATTCACATATTTTTTTAGGGTTTCAAACATATTTGTCATAAAGTTTCTCTCTGAAATTTCAATGTCTGAGTCATTTCCAGGTTTAGTTCTATTGACTATTTTTTCTGTTCTTGGTGGGGTACATTTTCTGCTCTTTGATGTGTTTTGTACATTTGATTTTACCAAATTTGCAGATCTTCTTGGTGAGGAGAAATGGCCCTCAGTCTGCTAATGAGCAAATATGTTCAACAATATTAAGACACTCAACCCCTTGCATAGTAAAACCTCACTAATAATTTTTTTATTTTTTTATTCACAATAATATTTTGATGAATGAGAAAGCAGCTACCTTTCCAAAGAAATGTGTCTGAAGAGAAAACGTTTGAAAATGAATGTTTAGAAATGTTATTATGTGGTTTTGTTGCTAAGCATTGTGTATGTCTTCTTTTTTTTTTTTAAGAAGTTTGGCTTAGAAGCTGAAAAAACCCCTTGGAAACATAGTTTTAAAACTTGTTTCAAAATACTCTAAGCAAAGAGTTTCATTTGATTGGATATCCATTTGTTAAAACTCTTAAAATTCAACACATTCTAAGGAGTCCGCTGGACAACAGCCGACGGTTATCACAGGGACAGAAATGCGCCACCCCGTTCACACAGACACCCCGCAGAGCTGGTGCAGGGGTTGGATAACGGGCCACGCAGGCCAGAGGTCCAGCCAGGGACACACTTCTCCACTTGGATCTTTGGGTCCTCGTGAGGAATCTTCTTTCAGACACGACAGGAAAATCTGGTGTCAAAATTAACTGAATTTAAACATCATGTCAAATGGGGTACTGCAAAGTGCTAACTCGTGTTTCATCAATAAAGAAGTATATTTAAACACAGCACTTCCTCAAATCATTGTTATTTATACCATACATTAGTAAAAGCAAAGAAGTTGACTGACAAGTTTAAAATTATTTAAAATTTTAAATTTCATTATATATCATTCCTCTAAAAGTTCTATGTTCTAGATTGAATTTTGTTATATAATATATGAAATGGCCCTGGCTGGTGTGGCTCAGTGGATTGAGCGTGGGCTGGGAACCAAAGGGTCGCCGGTTCGATTCCCAGTCAGGGCACATGCCTGAGTTGCAGGCCAGGTCCCCAGTGAGGGCCATGTGAGAGGCAACCACACATTGATGTTTCTCTCCCTCTCTTTCTCCTTCCTTTCTCCTCTCTCTAAAAGTAAATAAATAAAATCTTTTTAAAAAATGTGAAATATACTAGTCATTCTTGTATACAACGTGTAAATAACTGTACGTGCTGTGAGGATCGATTCATGTTTGAGGTTTTAAATCCTGGTTCTTTTTTTTTACTTTTTTTTAAATTTATTTTTTTAACTATATTTTATTGATTATGCTGTTCTTGCTAAGAAGTCAGAGATTACTATTTGAGATCATTTCTTAATTGCACTGTCAATAGCACTGGTGTTGGTAGGATTTGGAAAGATGCTGCAGATAATTTCCTAATAACAAAGTGCCAGAGGCAGCACGTGATTCGTTTCCTTAATTAAAAAAACATTCAAAGTTTTCCCCGTGGTGGAATTTCGTTCGCTTGCATCTCAGACGTTCCTTGGCTGGAGAGAAAGAAGAGGAGGAGAGACAGGGAGGACACTTTTCGTCCTGTCACTGCCGGAAAACCCGAAAGTTGGAGAGGCGTGGCCGTGGACCCGTTCCCAGGAGGCCACCAGGGCTCCATTACAGGTTCTTCTTTCACTGCCTGCGGCCTTCGTACTGCTGATGCTCCTGGCACAGTGCCGGTTGCTTCGTCCGCGTTCCGCAGATTCTAGCAGAGGGGCCTTTCTATTAGTGCAGGATTGGGAGAGGGTGCAGGAGTGACGAGCTCATGGTCTGATTTCTTTCCTCCACGTGCGAGAAGAGGTTCTTAGGTCCTTTGTGCCTTTATCGACTTCTGTATAATTTTATTTCTGGGATTCAAGACCTGGGGGAAAAGCCATAGGACAGCAAAGTGTCTTGGTCACCAGGGTACTGTGCTCTGGGGACGGGCGGACCTTGCTGCCTGGGCTGGCATCTGGGTCCACATGACGAGCAGAAGGTCACAGCTGAAGGCTCACTGGCTGGCTCCTGGGGGCCCTCAGAGTGGCACCCAGAGCTCTGCTCACCTCAGCAGGACCTGGTGACAGTCACTAGTGCAAATTGGGTCCCAAAAGCACAGACACGAGTTCACACTAATGTTCCCTCCCCAAGAAACCATTGTTTGTCTTAGTTTTTTTTAAATTTAAAGATTAGGTAACAGGATAAAGCAAGTTTAGCCCTCAAGTTCAGTTCCCCGTAGCCTGCCGCTTCGCTTCACCATTGGGGATGGAGGCAGATTGGGCACCTGCGGGCAGTCACATCGGGGCCCCCCCAGCCCCTGCCGCCCCTCCTGCCCTGGGCCCCCCATCAGCATCAGGGGCTGCTCCACCTGGATGTGCTGTGTCAACTAGGTTCTCACAAATAATATTTTAAACCATCAGTCCAGGAGCTGATATATATTTTAAATAATAACCTGCAAATATTTTTATTAATTTCCTCTAAAGAAGGAAGAGAAACCTTGCCTCAGTTCCAAGCGAGGATGTGGCTCCTGGCCTTGCCCAAGCCGATGTGTTATCGACCATGCCGTTGGCTTGCCTGCTTTATCTGCATGCCCTTGCTCAATATTTCATGTCACTCTGTGGCCTTTTGTGCCAGGATCCAGGCAGCTGCGAATATCCATTCATTACATCCCCAGAAACTCATTGTTGATGTTACTACTCAGCAGTTTATAACGTTGAAAATCAAAGACGGTTTGGTTAACTGACCTGCTCATGAGCGGCCACCTGGCCCAGAGGGGAGGCCAGCACCAAGCTGTGGGGTCGCTGGTTCCTGCCCTTTCTTGCTTGCTGCTGTGGGCTCATCACCAGGGCCTCTGTGTGCTTGTCTTCGATGGCCACGGGCTGGACTCCCTGAAAACACGCTGACTCAGGAGTGCAAACGTTGCACGAGGGGCGAGGCCCAAGGGGACCGGGCAGGTGAACGCTGGGCGAGGAGCAGCCTTCTGACAAGCTCTGGCCAAGCCTGGTCGTTGGAGAGTACGGCATCAGGCGGAAAGGGCCAGGCCCTGTACCACCCCTCTGCTCCGTCACGACAGGTCATCCCAATGGCTGAGGCCGGTATGAAGGCACTGAGACCTGGCCGCTGTTCCCAGAGGGGTCTGAGCTGGGCTCTCCTGCGGGCCGTGGGCCATGGCTGCTTCGGGGTGCACCACCCCACACAGTGCAAGGAACGCCTGTCTTCCTGAGGGGAGCTGATGGCAGGGGCAGTGGGAGGAACCAGCCCTAACAGAGCAGGTGGACCCAGTGCCCTCCTGGTCCTTGTCTTTACCCTGCTGCATTCTTTCTAAATCCTTGATCTCAGCATTGCCTTTGCTGGGTTTGGCAGCTTACCTGGTGGTATCACCAAACCCACATTCCTGAGGGGCTGAGCCCAGCTAACCACACGCTTCTCAGGTTGCTGCACCTTCCATTCCAACTGCCCCAGGGGCTGTTGGGTCCTACATGCTCCTCCCACAGCCCGGTGTCCCCTTCTGTCCAGGCTGGTTCTTCTGGAGGATGGCAGTGTCTCCTCTTGTCCGCTCCTCCCTGGACACCAAGAGCTCAGAGGCAACTGCCACTTGTAGTCCAACGTTGCATGTGAGATAGGATCGAATTAACATCACCCAGCAAGGATGTGCTAACTGAGGGGAATTTGTGTGTCTTTTATGTTAGGGACCCCAAAATATGTATCTACATCAAATCCCTGGAACCTGCCAGTGTTACCTTACTTTGAAAAAAGGTGTCTAAAGACGTCATTAAGTTCAGGCCCTGAGATGAGATCATTCTGGATAATCAGGGCAGGGCCGGAACCTAATAGTGTCCTCCTGAGAGACACACAGATGGAGGAGGTGGAGGCCTGTGAGCGCAGAGGCAGCCACCGGGGTGGTGCAACCACAGCCAAGGAATGCCTGGAGCCTCCAGGAGTGGGAAGAAGCAGGGAGTATCCTCTCCAAGAGCCTCCAGAGGGAGCACACCTTGAGAAACCTCAAGTTCAATCTTCTGGTCTCCAGAACAGTGAGAGAATACATTTCTGTGGTTTTAAACCACCCACTTTCCGATAACTTCCTATGGTAGCCCTAGGACACATATGGGGACACGTCATTCTTATCCATTAAAGACTGAGCAAAGGCTGAGGGACAGAGAGATGGACTCTACTAAATATCTTCTATTTGCCACTCCAGACACACAGTGCACCCTTGTCCACCAGCCCTGGCCCGGGGACACTAACCATCTCAATAAGCAGATCACATTAACAGACTCCTGTACCTTCTGTTTCCTACCGAGGGTCTCCCTGTGGGTGGTGTTCCTCCATCAAGCCCACACCTCCCCCCAGGTGGCCCTCACCTGCATCTGGAGCCATCTGGGTCCTGCCCTGGTGGCGAGGGGTCTCTACCCCTGCTCATTGAAGGGCGCCTCTCCATCCCCATCGCTTCCCTATCCCGCTCTGCAGCACCCCCTGTATCCCACTCTCAGGTACCCACATTTGACTCTACTTTCTGCTCCCTGATGAGGTTCTGATTGGTTCATCTATCCTGACCACTCAAGATTAAATGGCACCTGGACTTTTGGACACACTGAACATAATTCTAGAATGAGTTGCATCTTCTTTTCTTCCTTTCTTTTATTCCAGGTGGCAAATAAAAACTGGCACAGCATCCATGGATGACTGAACTATGAAGGCTTCTGTTGACTTTCCCCGTCCTGGGGGAGGGCTGGCGTAGAGCTGCAGCTGCTCCATTCACTCTGCGCTGCTCCCTCGGTGGTTGTGGGAGGTCTCTGGTGAGAGGGTGGGTCAGGCAATTCTTCAGAACCACGTGAGGCCACGAGCATCCGTAAAGATGCTGGTGGTCCAGTTTGTCTTGCTTTTACAATCTTTCTGTCTTGCCCTGGTCAGGTGGCTCAGTTGGGTGGGGCATCATCCTGAACACAAAAGGGTTGCAGGTTCGATCCCCAGGCCCGGCACCTATTGGAGGCAATTGATTGACAGTTCTCTTTCTCTTTCTCTCTCTCCTCCTCTCTCTAAAAACCAATGAGCATATCCTTGGGTAAGGATTAAAAAAATAAATAAATAAAGTCTCTTCCGCCACTTTCAGGGTTCACACTCCCCCGGCTCCAGAAGAGAGAGTGGCAAGGCCTGCCTCTCTCGGGAAGCTTGTACCGGACACTTCAGAGACAGCAACGCCACACCCGCGGTGGCATCTAAATCCTACGTATCCAAGCAAAGGTGTTTGTGAGCAGGCAGTGGGCACTGCAGCCCCCACTGCACATGTCTGTCCATCTGTGGACAAGCTGAGCACCAGCTGGAGTCGACTCCAGGTTCCGAGGGGTGTGAGGGGAGCTGCCCTTCCACCTGTCCCCAAGAGCGTGTGTGCCCGGGTGGAGAGCAGAAAGAGCCGCGGTCACAGTGCACGCCTTCTGTTGTAAACTTCCTGTACCACTTGGTGGCTACTCCATCCCTGAACCCTCACACTGACCGATGAGACTGACCACAGGAAGCATTAGCACCTCTGTTCTCTATGGAGCAGTGTGGGGGCTGGGGCGGCCTAGGGCGACTGGGGCTGTGAGGCCCTGCAGGGGCGCAGGGAGGTGGCTGTTGAGCCACCAGTGGAGATGTACTTCTTATAGATACTGTGACAGACAGTGCAGCCCAGCTCCCCCTCCCCAGCGGCATCATTCCTCTCGTCCTTCTCAGCTGTATTTCCTTTTCTTCTCTCCACATCAGGACACCCACCGTCACTCCACCAGAGGGCCTCCCATTGCTGCTTTCACCAGCTCGTCCTCACGAAATGCTCCCCCAGGGGAGCAGGTGGGGCCCAGCTCGCCCTTCATCTGCCTTCTCTCTGGGGCACCTGTGTCATTTCTAGGGGTTGCATCGAGCAGCTGAGCAGCTTTAGGGCTCTGTTGGAATAACTCAGCATCTTGTGGTTGCCCCGCCCGTCCAGATCTTCTGGACTCTTCTGCCTTGTGCAGTGGTTCCCCACCTCCCGCCTTCCTGCAGTGCCAGGATGTGGAGTGGAGTCCGGGATGAGATTTCCACTGAGTTCTTCATCCTCACACGTGAAGTTTGGGTTGCCCAGGGCAGGTGTGATCTGATGGCTGCTTCTCTTATTTTTATTTTCACCTCCTCCCTGACCCGTACACTCTTTGCCTTCAGCCAGGGTTTAGGAGGTTTGCTGCAACTTAAGAATGATATTCTAGCTTGTTCAATGCTGCAGCTAAAGACACACAGCTGGTTAGTAAATCAAACTTAGTAAATAAATAAACCATTCTCTTTTAGGATTGTCTTTAGGTCTTATTTCTCATATCTCCCTTCATTAGAGGTTTTATTGTCATCTCTTTGGCTCAACAAAGACAACAAAATCTGCCCTGTTAATGTTGTAATTGAGGTCTATGCAAACATATTGCCATGGCCATGAAAAAATGTTTGCTGTCTTTCAGCTGAACACACAGTACATTTTTAGTTGAATAAGATCCAGCTGAAAGGCATAAATCAAGGGTTTAAAAATAGAACAAGGATTGCAAAAGCTTAGTATGTCAATATACTAGTGAAGTATTAAATGACAACAAAGCAGAGATTAGACTGCCTAGTGTTGCTGGTAAAACTCACTTTGACCTCCTTAATATGTTATTGTGTTTACATTTATTTCTCATAAAAAACTACGGAAAGTCTTCTGAAGGATGAGTCAGCACTGGGAGGTATAGATTAACAAAGGAAGTAAGAGAGTAAAATAGTTAGCATTTTCTTTATTCAAAAGCTAAAATCTGCTATTTTTTGTGTCCGTGAAAAGAAACAGAAATACTTATCTATGTAGTGTGGCTTAGGCAGAGTTCAAGCATGGAGCCCAGTGGACGCATCTTGGCCAGGATGGCATTCCTGGCAGTGGACGCTAAGACATGTGACGAGAGAGGGGAAAAATCGCTCCCCTAAATCACTGTGATTAGCTTATGTTTGCTGAATTAGTGCGTGTCTGGAGACGGGGTGGAAGTCAGTGAAGAGAGTGTTGACGAAACACTAGATTAAGAGCAGAGATCAAAAGCCAGGGCTTGAAGGCCCCTTGAGAGGGACCACCTTTTCTGAGAACTGGCCCGGAATTGCATTTGTGGAATCCCACCACCTTAAATCAACAGATCGACAAATATCTATCGTTATAAGTACAGATGTTCATTTTCAAAATTTCATTTTGCGTACAAAAAATCAAAAGCTTGTAGACACTTACTGACTTATCCAAGGGTCACAGAACTATCCAAAATTCAAATCCAGGTCCCCATCCTGGGCTTGCGGGGATACAAGGATGAGTCAGACCAAGTCCCCGCCGGGAGGGACTTTGGTTCAATCGCAGAGGTGGGAAGTGTGTGAAATAATTGTAATAAGAAGGAGTAGACAAGTGGTAACGGCCGAGTGACACCAAGTGAAATAGAGATTCAGAGGAGTGAGGTTTGCTAGGTGCTGGTGGGAGACTGGATCGGACTGGATTTGGGAGGATGAGACTAGCGCGGCAGGAGAGGGGGAGGGCACACGTGGCGGTGAGGGAATATATGTGGTCCTTTTAGCAACGAGGATGGTGATGCAATGGTTTCCAGAGTTTTTAATGTTCTGCATTACGACCATGTCTTGACTGACAGCAACAGGGTCCAGAATCACGAACGATAGTAGCTCTCATTTGCTGAGCATGTTTTCTGTGCTCCAATCACATGCTAAATGCTTGAAATTCATCATCTCTTTCAACTTGCCCAACAATCCTATTGTTTTCCCACTCTGCAGATGAGGAGCACCAGGCTCAGGCAGGTAATCACCTTGTATATGGTCACTTGGATTCTAAGGGGTGGGGCAGAGTCTCACAGTCCAGTCTGTCTGGCTCCAAATCCAGGGCCTTTGTCACCACATAAAACCACCAGCCTACCCAGACCCCTCATGGTGAGCTCTGACTGGTGTCCCCATCCCTCTGGTGCAACCCAATGCCTTGGTGCCTGGAGAGCTTTGTCCAGGGCCAACACATTCATCTGTCAGTGGTCTGAACAGTCTCATTTTCCAGTGGAGGTGGAAGGTGCTGGGGGTGAGGGCTTTCAAGGGGAGGATGCATGTCCAGGACAAGTCCTTGACCACCGCTGTCCACTCTGTGGCCAAGCCCGAAGCTAGGGATGTCACCCACCTAACCTAGCGTGGACTTCCCCAAGGGCATGGTGGTGGTTATTCTCAGACGAGCCATGGAGAGGCGGTGTAGGACAGTGATTGAGGTTCTGGACCCAGGAGCCAAGCCCACGTGGCTGTGCCTCTGGCCCCATCCTTCCTCAGCCTGCATCTCTGCAGCTCCAGGCCCCATTGGTTCATGGGCGAGGCAGTGAGTCATGGGGTGATTGATTTCACATGCCATCTCGGCCAGGCCATGGACCCGCATGTATGGTCAAATGCTAGTCGGGATGTTGCCGTGAAGGTGTTTTTACTTGAGAATAACACTTAAATCAGTCGGATCTGAGTGAAGCAGATCACCCTTCGTGACGTGGGTGGGCTGCAGCATTTCACTGAACCCTTGAGAAAAACACTGAGTGTCCTGCATAAGATCGTCCCTCCAGATGGACTTTGGAATTCAATGTTCCATACTCTTCCCAGGTTTCACCAAACTCAGCAGCCCCTCAACTGAGTGAGACAATTTCTTAAAATAAATCTTTCTCTCTCAGACACACACGTATCCTATTGGTTGTTCTTCTCTGGAGAAGGCCGGCTAATACAGGTAATGAGAGTGGGAGGGTGTGTGTCCCTTGCAAGGCACAGGGAGGGTGGAATGGGCAATGTCAGTAGGCGCTGGCAGGTGGGCAAAGGCGGTGGGTGACGGTAGCGGGTGACGGCAGTGTGTTCCTACAGGTCTGTGGGACGCAATCTGCCAATCTGAACAAAGACCCTCAGACAAGTCCTGGCACATACATAGTCAGCCCTTGATGGTGGCAAGCGGGGGTGTCAATTTCTTATTAATGATGGCTGCTATTTTCTTAAGCTTGTTTTTTTCATTTTTCATGAAGTCCTAAGTTAACGCTTAGAACCACCGTGAGCTGAGTGTCATCGTCTCCTATTTTGAGTTTAAAGACCGGGAACCGACTCTGGGGACGAGGCAGTGCGAAGGACATGGGTGGTCCACACCGAGCTGGGGTCGTCCGGCTGTTTGTCCCCCTGGGCCAGGCCTGTTCCCTGCGAGGTGTGTCTGCCAGCCCTCTGCCGTGGAGGGCTGGCAGAGCTGCTTTATGAAGCTCGATTCTACGTGATTTAGATTCAAGCAGGTAGAGTGCATTCTGAGTTGAAAAACATCATGTGGGATCTTTAGCTGAAAAACATTTTCTAACAAATATTTCTAAAGTGTATTTGGCCACTTAAAAAGTAATGTCTTTTTTTTAAAAGGGTGTTTGGGCTTGCCACTTTTAGTCTCTTAAAGGCTCAAGTGAAATTTTTTTTCTTTCACATAAAATTATGCTGCAATTTAGTCTGTCACCGGAAGCAAACCCTTTTTGGGGTCACAGAGGAGTTATTGAGGATGAAGGGGTAATGCTGGAAAATGGACCCCTGTGCACCCACAGACCTGGTTCTAATGGGAGTCGCAGAAGAGCTTTGAACTCCTGGCTGCAGATTTCAGTCCCAGGAGTCTCAGAGCCTCACTTGGGGCTGGGCCGTGAGACAAGGGGGCAGCAGCCACACTGGTCATTTACATTTGAATAACTTAACATTAAATAAAATTTAAGACTCGGCTCTCAGTCACACTAGCTACATTTCAGGTGCTCCTGGGCCCCAAGCAGCCAGTGGTTCCCGCACTAGGTGGTGCCCACGGAGAGCATTTCCTTCAGTGAGCAATTCTCCCAGACAGTACTGCTCCAAGCCGGCCAGCTGTGCCCTCGGGCCAAACCCGGCTCCCTGCCTGTTTTTGTAAATAAGGTTTTATTGGGACACAGCCACGCCCATTTTACAGATTGTCTCCGCTGCTTTTGCTCTGCTGTCTCTGAGCTGAGTGGCAGCAGAAACCAGATGATCTGCCCAGCCTGAAATATTTCCTACCCAGCTCTTTGCAGAAAGTGGCTGCTGATGCTGCTTTAGACCACATGTTGTAGGTTGAGCTGGGCGCATCTGTGAGGGTGGCATGATGGCCTGCCTCACGCTGGCCACATGGGACTCATGAGCACTGGCCTCACCCAGGGTACAACTGAGTGGACAGGTCCAAGATATGACATGGCAGAAACATGATGGTCTCTGCGTGGCAACTCAGCGCAAGTCACAGAATGTGTGGGGTGGTAGTTGTAGGGACAGATGGCTTCATGTGTACACACACACATGCTGCATACACGCTCACATATGTGGCATGCACACGATGTGCACCTGTGGTGTGTACACGTGTGTGCGCGTGTGTGCGTGTCATGGCGTGTGCATTCAGCCAGCTGGTGAGCAATGCTTCTGTGGCGGATGTCAGTGAAGCTTCCAGAGGCTGTTTCCTTTTCCAAGGCAGAGAGAGAGAGAGAGGACCCCACAGAACAGAAACTACACACCCCCTTTTTTTTAAATAAGGAAAAGGCCACTACATTATTTCCCAGAGACTGTGGGAATAATAGGCCTCCCGGGTGACTGTCTCCTGGGGAAAGAGGCACTTTATTCCTATCACACTGGGAGACAGATTTCTCTCTGCAGGGCTGTTTCTAGAAAACGTAGTTCACTGTAGCTGTACAACCTCTGGAAGAAGAGAAAGCTGACTCTTAGAATCAAAGTGATGACGATGGTGCCCAAGACTGACGGCAAAGTCCTCCAGACCAACGGTCGCATGCCGCGACATGTTGAGCTTGGGGACAGCGTACGGCTGTAAGGGGTTTGTTTTGGTCTCTTGGAGGCTGGACCGAAGAGAGAAGCTGCCGGCCCGTGAGAGACACAGTGAACCACCACGTTCAGCCTTGCTCCTTGCGGGAGGGCCTTAGTGCGGGGCACGGCAAGGGGATCGCAAACACCTCTTGTGCGGGAATTACAAGAAAGCAACATCTTTTTGAGAAGTGGATTATATTCCTGGAGTGGGCTTAACTGCGGAGTGCACACTTTTGTGAATAAATCAGAGGGATGTGCTGATGTGTATTCAGTTAAAATACCAAGAAGACCCAGACTCTGAGTCAACCACATGTAAGCACATTATCTAGATTCTTTAAATGACTACTTGAACTACTTTTTTTTTCAAGTTATTTTTTTCTTTATCTAGAGTTTTCAGTTTCTCACTAAAATCACTGCAGGGTGAGAGAATGCTTTGGGTCCCTTGGCCTCTGAAAATGTGATTCTCAGAAAATGCAGGATTAAAATCAATTCATTTAAGCACAACCACTGGCCTGAGATGCTGACTTCTTAATGGAGGTAAATTCCTTTGGCCAAAAGTTCAGATGTATGACTGTCCATCAGCATTTGAGTGTATGTTTTAGAAGCATAACAGCCTGAGGCAGTGGCTCTCAACTTGGCAGGTGCCAGAATTGCCAGTCTTAGGGCGGGACCCTAGTACTTTGTGTCTAACAAGTTCCCTGGAATTGTGGATGCTACTCATCCCGGAACCTCATTTGGAAAGCCACCAGTCTGCGAGACAGAGCTACCAGGTAACATCCTGACGCCTGCAAGGAGGGAAGGGTTTTGCTGAAAACAGGCAAAGCCAGAGCATCTGCATTTGGAGCTGGGGAGAACATAGATAAGAGCAAACCCAAAGGGAGGTGGGTTTGTGCGTGGCAAAGAGTGTTGCAGGAGCATCGGGAAGAGCAGAGGTGGCTCAAAGGCCTTTGCAGCCATTCTAGCACGTTGGCCGGGAGTTACCCCTCAGTGTCTCACCCTCCACAGGTCCAGCACTGCGTAGATCTGGGTGGTGCCAACGAGGAACCAAAATAGGAAGAGCAGCGATCAGCCATATCCTGAACTCTGTGTAATTTGTTGTACATGTGCCAGGAAGAGAACAGTAAGACCTGGGCGATTAGAAGAAGTGAGGGAGGGGCCTCAAGACCAGAACAGGTACCCCTATGACCTTGGCAAGGTATTTGCAGAAAGAAACTGCTCAACATATACGTGGTGAAGGAATGAGTATGTACATGAATGAATTGCTGGCTAGAAGCTCTACCAATGAGGAAAAATTGGAACTTAGCACCAGAATCACAAATAATTATACCTGCACATTATTTGGAATTTTTCTTTTGTATTTACAGGCTATAACCTGTCAGTGAACTACACTTCGTTCATTCTTTTATTTGGGTTTCTCAATTGTTTTGTTGTTCTTAGAAAGAGCTTATTTAGAATCCATTCCCATACTATTAAAAATAGATCCTTAAGTGTAAAATTACATGACATTGCATTTTGATCAGGTGTATCTGGGGAACCACTTATGTTTTTACCATAACAGGGAAAACTTCTTACCTGCTTTCTCATTGTTCCTTTTGTAATTCTTAGGGGATGCTTCTAGATGACAACAAATTTCTCGTATGCCAAAATAAAACGGATTCTTTCAGTCTTTTTTATTTTTTTAAATTTATCTCATTTCAATCTTCACATCTTTACTTGGCACACAATAGCAAAGTCAACAAACTTTCCTCCTTTCTTTGGGACACATGCCGAGCAGACACTGAGACACATTGGGATTAGAGTCTAATGACTGTACACCTTTAAGACTCTTAAAGAATGATGCCCAGTCTAGAAGGGGATTCTGGGTAGGCTGGCCTGTGGCGAATAGGGAACAGTGGGTGATGCAGAGAAAATCTTTCCCTGAAATAACTCAAAGCATTCCCTCATGATAACCAATAGTATCGTTAGATCAGAAAATATAGAGACAGAATATTGTTTTGTGCTATTTTTCTAAATATAAAAATAGACAAGCCTTACAAATCTTCCCCATAATATTTTTTTTTCTTTCATAAAATATTCTTACTGCCCAGGATAGATCAATGTTTCTCAGTTTCACTTCTGGAAGTGGTGAACTAATTTGTAGCAGACCAACTATCCCACTGAAAAGAACTAGAAAACCTAGACAAAATACAAATGTGTACAATTGTAAGCGACCATGAACTCAAGGGGTCAAGATTCCAGAAACGGCAGATTCACTGTTGTGACCTTCTCACTCTAAGCCCATTGTCCCTTAAGGTCTTCGTTCATTCTTACGCAATCACAGAGTGGGTGAGAAACACAGCAGAAAGCAGGTGCTCAGAGGTTTCCAGTAGTTTCCCTGGGCCAAGAAGACAACATTTTGAGTTCAGGACTTGAAGTGCCAGAAAGAAAGCATGTGAAGTACAGTGAGTCTAACTCACTGAGCTGCTTGTCCTCTCAAAGCATTTTCTATTCTAAGTCCTTAGATGAGCTAAGGTGAGCAAAAAGTGATGGCCATGTGACCTTGGCTAAACAGTGAAATGGAGCTTCAAACAGTCTCATGGTGTAAAAATAAAAATAATATTCAAGGGCCCAGGCAAACTTTCTGAGATTTAAATTAGAACCCCATTAGAAATAAAGAATAAGAGGAACTGGAAATAGATCAGATTTTGCAAAAACTAAAACCTGTTGTTAAAATAACTCAGGACAATCTATCCTTATTCTAGTTGGATTCCAGAACTAAAGGCTCTCTGGGGTCTCTGCAGCTTTTCACAATGTCTAGCATTCAGTCAAAAAGCACCAATCATACCAATGGCCAGGAAATAGAAACAGACTTTCAAAGATTTGGAGTTGTTGAATACAGATAAAAATAACTATGACTAATATAATTCAATAAAACAGATGGCAAGATGGTGAGTTCACAGAGAAATGGAATCCATAAAATAGAATCAAATGGAAATTTTATGATTAAAAAGCACAATGATTAAAATTTAGAACAAAACAGGATTAACTACAGCTGAAGAGAGTAAATTATTTGGAATTAGTTCAGTTGAAATATCAAGGTAAAAGCCAAAAAAAAAACAAAAACAAAAAACCCCATCAAATAATGAAAAATAAAAAGAATTTGAAGAAACATAAAGGACACAGTAGAAAATCTAATTTATAATTGGAGGAGAGGAAAAAATAATAGTGCAGAACCAATATTTGAAGAGATAGCCTAGAATTTCCAAAAATTTACAAATAAACCAAGCCACAGATTCAAATATCCCTATAAACCCCAGTTGTAATAAATGTAGTGAAAGTACATCCAGGCACATCATTGTAAACCTGCTGAAATCAAAAGGAAAAGAGAAATTCTTAAAAAAAGACATTACTGTAAAAGGAACAAGAACACTGACAGTGACAGCAGACTTCTCCATGGAAATGATGAAAGTCAGAAGGCAACAGAAACTCATCTTTAAAACAAAATAACTGCTAATCTAGAATTCTATATTTAGTAAAACTATATTTCAGAAATAAAAGACATTTTTAGACAAATCAAAACCTGATTATATATCTATCACATGCACGTTAAATGCTAAAATGAGTTCTTTAGTCATAAGGAATATACTATCAGTTAGAAGTATTAAGAATGCATAACACGCCCTGGCTGGTGTAGCTCAGTGGATTGAGCGCAGGCTGGGAACCAGAGGGTCCCGGTTCGATTCCCAGTGAGGGCACATGCCTGGGTTGCGGGCCGGATCCCCAGTGAGGGCCATGTGAGAGGCAACCATATATTGCTGTTTCTCTCTCTCTCTTTCTCCCTCCCTTCCCCTCCCTCTAAAAATAAATAAATAAAATCTTAAAAAAAAAAAGAATGTATAACAGAATAAAGACCTAAGAAAAGGGCAAATATATGGGTAAATCTAAATGAATATTAACTGTATAAAGCTATAGCTGTAATGTCTTGTGACATTTAAAATCAATGTGTAATTAGACCAGGCTGGTGTAGCTTAGTGGATTGAGCGCGGGCTGGGAACCAGAGTGTCCCGGTTCAATTCCCAGTCGGGGCACATGCCTGGGTTGAGGGCCAGGTCCCCAATGAGGGCCATGTGAGAGGCAACCATACATTGCTCTTTCTCCCTCCCTTCTCCTCTCTCTGAAAATAAATAAATAAAATCTTTAAAAAAAAATTAAAAAAAAATCAATGTATAATTAAAATTCATGATGAAATTAATATAAAAGATAGTAAGTGGGCTTAAGTATTCTCTTGTATTTGCAATTCCCAAGAAGCAGTGAAAGTACTAATTTATTTTTATTATAATAAATCTAGCATGTGTACTGTAATCTCTAATATGCCAATAAAGGTAATATTTAAAATGTATAATTAAGAATCTAACAGAGAGAAAAGTGGAATAAAAAATACTTGATTAATACAAATAAAGTGATGAAGGAGAAAATTTGGGCAAATTGAAAACTAGTAGTGAGATAGTAGGTGTAAACTCAGCTATATCACTAATTACAGTTAATGTAAATGGATTGAGTGATCTAATTAAAAGACAAAAAGATAGTACAAATTAAAAATATGTCCTTCTGCATAAGGGTACACTGCCTAAAAAGATATACATTAAATATAACATACAGAAATGTTGAAAGTTTAAGGATGGAAAACAATATATCACAAACAGTAACCAAAAGAAAGTTGGTGTGGTTATGTTAATATTGAATAAAGTTGATTTAAGGCAAGAAAAAAATACTACAGATAAAGAGAAAAATTTTACAACAATAAAGGTTTTGGTCCTCCAGAAAGCTATAACAATTTAGTCTTTATGAACTTAATAAACACAACTTTGAAACACGTAAAACAAAACTGACAGGGCAGTTAAGGAATAAGCCCCTCCCCATCACAGTGGGGCTTCACACACCACCCTTAGAAACGGGTAGACCAAGTGGACAAAGATCAATCAGTAAGGAGAAAATTTTGTCACATAATTGACACTGTAGGACACCGCACACTACTGCACAATACACATCCCTCTCAACCTCCACATGAAACAGTCACCAGAATTGGTCCTGTTTGATATAAAGCAGGTCTCAATAAATTTCACAAAATTGAAGTCATACAGAGTACGTCATTGTTTGTTTAAACATTTTTCCACCCCATTATGTGTATTGGGTGGTCACTCTGGCACCCAAAGCCATGGTGCCCATATGCACCCACTTGCGCTTCTTGCCTTGGGAGGGTTAAGTCTCCTCCATGAAGTGCCTGTCCAATTAGACTCCAAGGCCCGGAACAGGGTTCGCTTCCAGCTCAGAGGAACATCTTTACCACTTACTAACTACAAGCCTATTCATCACTTGGTTTTCCCTAGGTAATACTGATATTTGTTAATCACTTTAGTGTCTCAGCTACACATTAAGCCCCCTGAGAGTAGCAGCTCTATGTCCCCTATGGCAATCAGAAGTGGGCCTGGACTCTTTGACTCTCAGTGACATTGAGAGCCAACATTTGACTTGACCGTTTTTGATGTTATCGCCGAGAGGAGACAATTTGATGCAAACAATTAAATCATTAAAGTTTCAGCTTGTGAAAACCATGTAATCAGCGATCCCATGGGATCAGGAATACAGTGAAGGCGGAGAAGCCAAGTCAATAATGTTTTCATATTCTGTTTTATCTCGGTCAGTCCTGCTCTGTCTAAGGGCCCCTGGGGACAAGCACTGGAAGGTTCTGCCTAGAAAGAATGATGCTATTGACAGTTGGATCATCTAGCAGGAAGATCCTGGCCTGTAACAGAGCTCTGGGTCCACTGCAGTGGTGGTATGACAATGAGTCACCTAATATCTGTGAGTGGAGACAAAGTAAGGAAGACACCTCCCTCCCAGCAAGCACTGTGGTGAGGGTTCAGTGGTGTTATGTGCATGGAAACCATTTACAAGTCATAAAGCACTCTGAAAATATTTTGTGAGATTCAAGCACAAAACACAAAAGTTTCAGTTGCATGAACAAAAGAAAACAACACTGGGCCCTGGCAGGTGTGGCTAAGGGGACTGAGTGCTGGCCTGAGAACCAAAAGGTCACTGGTTTGATTCCCCGTCAGGGCACATGCCTGGGTTGCGTGCCAGGTCCCCGGTGGGGGCATGTGAGAAGCAACCACACATTGATGTTTCTCTCCCTCCCTTCCCCTTTGTCTAAAAATAAATAAATAAAGTCCTTTAAAAAATAAAACTTCAAAAAATTTAAAAAATAAAGAAAACAACACTGAAATATCCCTTTATTGGCAGAGGGGATGCAGAATGGTGTTGCAGAAATAGCATAGGATTGGAAATCAGAGATTTTGTATCTTGCCCTGCCAATGACTTACTTGGTGGCTAGCAAGTCTTTTGACAACTTCTCTCTGCCTCAGTTTCCCTCCTCTGGGATCATGTAGATGGATTAAAGGTCTCAAGTCTCTTATACAAATCCCCTATTCCTCTGTGTGACACTTGATGACACCAGGGAAAGAGGATAGGTCTCTCTTGAGAAGAGGATATAGCCAGAAATTACAAATAAAATGGCTTTGTTTAATTCACGTTCTAACTGCCTTTGAAAAAGATGTTTTAGAGTGAGTACCAATCCATCACTATGATTGTACCTAGGGACAGGAGTTCTCGATCCAGGGTTGTTCTAAGACATGATTTATGAACTTCTCCAGATCTGCCTTTCTGAAAAAAAAAAGGGACAACCACATCATGTTTTAAGTAACTCTTTTCAACCTAATCACCTCACGAGTTGAGCAGAGGAGTAACTTGTCCACAGGCAGAATGTGTCTGGATTAAAAACCTTGTACACAGACATGTTCTGGTCGCCATGCCGCTCCCCGCTAACCCCCCAAATGCTGTAGGGTGCACACCCCACTTGAAGCACACTTTTACCTTCCACACCACAGACACCTAGTATTGGCTTTCCCAAGCCTAGTGAGAATTAAGATGCAGTGCCATTGTGTGTGTTTTGCACACACTTGTGCACTTTGCAGGTGCTACAGCTGCAGGGAGACATGGGAGGGCTGACATTCAGGCCTTCATGGATAGCATGAATCTCTGGGGTTAAGTTTCCTTAAATCTTACTCTATTAAAAAAGAGAAATCTTTTGATGCTTTTTCTCAGACTCAATAAATAGGTTGTCATTTCTTGTTTCCTTAAAAAACACATGAAAAGAAACCCACATACCCTCTAGCTTAATGTTTAAATAAATGAACTCTACTTGTGAATACATGAATAAAAGAATTTTCCCATTAGACTTCAGCTGATTTCTCAAAAGAGACCTTACAGGCAAGAAGGGGCTGGAAAGAAGTATACCAACTCATGAAAGGCAAGGCCCTACATCCAAAATTACTCTATCCAGCAAAGCTTTCATTTAGAATGGAAGGGCAGATAAAGTGCTTCTCAGATAAGGTCAAGTTCAGGGAGTTCATCATCACCAAGCCCTTATTATATGAAATGTTAAAGGGATTTATCTAAGAACAAGATAAAAAATATGAACAGTAAAATGACAGCAAACTCACAGTTGTCAACAACCACACCTAAAACAGAAACAAACTAAGCAAACAACTAGAACAGAATAGATTCACAGAAATGGAGATCACATGGAGGGTTATCAACAGGGGAGTGGGAGGGGGAGGGCGGGGAAAGTTACAGAGAATAAGTAGCGTAAATGGTAGGTAGGAAACAGACAAGGGAAGGTTATGAATAGTATAGGAAATGTAGAAGCCAAAGAACTTGTATGTATGACCCGTGGACAAGAACTAAACGGGAGAATGTGGGTGGGGGGTGTGGGACAGAGGAGAATAAAGGGGGGGAAATGGGACAACCGTAGTAGCATAATTAATAAAATATATTAAAAAAGAGAATTTTCCTTGTACCAAATGGTTAACAATACATACATACATGTATATGTATGTTTTTTATTGCTAAGGATGGGGTGGATGAATGTGTTCTCATTCAGTCAGGATTTCCTGCTTTACGGAGATCCCTCGCTGACCGCCACGCTGACTGCTCTCTGCTTTTTGAGACTCACTTGTCCTCTTCAATTTATTGGAAAGAATTCCTGTTTGGAGAGAGGAGATTTTCTTGAGACATTCAAAGTGTTCTGCAAATTCCCATGAGTGTGCATTTCAGAGCCTCTCGCGGAGGTCCCACAGCTGCAGAGACTAGAGAAGCCTGAAACCAGCTTCAAGTACCTCTGTTGCTGTGTGAACCGGAAACAGATGGCGAAAATAGAGAGTCCTGGGTGGGAAATGAGGCCATTTGGCCGCATTCCATGGGTAAGGCGCAGACATCACCTTGGAGATGCTCAGAGTATGTTAAAGATGCAAGACAGAAACATCACCGCGGTCAGGGCTCACATGGGCATTATTTGCATGGAGGGAAAAGTGGAAGTGTGGGTTTAGGTGAGGCTGGCAGTGAGTGAGACGGAAGAGAGAGAACAGGCAGATTCTTGAGGAGCAAGAGGCCCGGATGGAGGAGGAGTCTGTAGAGATGTAGGAGGAGGGGGAGGAAAAGAGAGTGGAGAGAGGAGAATCTGACATGTCAGGCTGCAGTCTGCTTGCCCCAGCTAGTCTGTTTCTTTTGATGTCTCATTTCCAGTGCATTCTGCCTCAAAACCCAGTTGGAGCCTTCTCAGCTTTGAGGCACTGGGTGGTGCCCTCCTCCCTTTTCTTGTCTAAGCATTGTTTGGGCCCCAATCCCTGTATGCCTGCGCTGCCATTCGAGGAATTTCCATTGCCTGTCCCCAAACATATAGGTGCTGGGATAACTTACAGGAGCTTCATCAAATGGAAAGGCCCTGTCTTTAGCCATTTCAGTTACGGGAGAGTTTATTGGTCTCATGGCAGAACACTCAAATCCCAGAGAACTGAGAATTTGACAAAGTCTATCTTGAAATCTGCACCAAAGCAGCAGAAATTGGCAGATGACAGAACAGTTGGTAAATCTGCAGCAGGCCCACCACCACTAACCTCCCTTTCTACCTCCGGTTGTGTTGGGCTGGCCCTGCTGTGGGAGGGTGTGGAGCACGTGAGGCCCGAGATTTTGTGGCCCCAGGACTGGTTCTGGCCCTGGGAAGTCAGAGGTGGGGAGAGTTGCACTTCAGAGCAGCTCCTGGCCTGTGCCTGATGACATCTTGTACAAGGAGAGGTCTTCCGTGATGTGCCCGAGACTCCATCCTCAGTGGCATTTAAAGGACAAGATGGCAGGCTTGCCACATTGAGGGCGATCAGGGGCTTGGAGGGGCCACTGATAGGAAGAGTCAGGACCCCGGAATTTCCTGAGGCTGGAGTGATGAGGCACATCTGACCCTCCCTACAATGTGAGCTCCATGAGGGCAGAGGTGTCTGTGTCTGTGGTGATGAATCCCAAGAACTTAGAACAGTGCCTGGTGTGTGGTAGGTGCTTAATACACATTAAAGGTTGAATGAAGGTGACCAAGTCTAAATGTTTGGTCCTGCACTTTGATCTACAAAAAGTCAACTGCACGTGGCTTAGCAACAGCCCATTTCCTATATCATTAGAAGTTTTTATTAACATTAGCTTGAAATTAATTGTGTGATGTGTCCCCAGAACCAATGCAGTCTTAGGGCATGTGGACAGGAGTGTGGGATGTAGAATGCTGGAGGTGTCGAGCCATCAGTGTGACTGCAAAGTCTACCTCAGAGAGGCTGAGTTGACAGAAGGACTGGCCTGGAGAAGAGGTTCAACGGTGTTCTGGAAAGTTCTGGGGAGAAACATGGAGGCAGAAGCCACAGCGGAAATGCAAGGGCTAACTTCAATAGTTAGGAAGTCACATTTGAAAAGGCAGTGGAGGAGGGTGAGAGGTAAGGGGCCCCCACTGATATGAGACTCAGCCCCAGGTGGGAGGCCACCCACATTGAGAGGCTGGTGTGACAAGTGGTTTGGGGACCTTTCTGGGCCTGGTTACAAGGAGCAGACAACCACCACAATGTGGGTGTGGGACAGCAGCTTCACATGTCCTGGTTTTTCCTGGAAAAGAAGAACCACCTCTTGCTCAGTTTGGCTGAGAAGGAGAGGAGACACCCATACGTAACCCATGACTCCTTGAATCTGGTTGTGATGGGCCAGGTGTCCCCACATTGACAATGACCAGGAAACTCCTGTGGGGCTTATAGCTGTTCTACCCAGGGACTGAGTCACTTGCTCTTTCAGAGAGCTGTTCACAAGAAATGGGCATCTATTGAGTAGATGCTTTACTTCTCTCCATACCAGTAAAGTAACCTCAGAACCAAGAGACACTTATTTATTATTCTAGTTTACCTGAATATTTTCTAATATTTTCAAAGATTTTGTCCAGAATCGATAAATTTTCATTGTGATCATTTTTTGAGTTCTTTGTTTCTGTGGAAAAAAAATAAGTACAATGACCAAGCTCTGGTAAATAATTAAGGTATAATTCCAAATATCTTTTCAACTTTAGGAAACCATTAACTTTGAGGAAGCAGTGTTCTGTTCACAGAATACTCAATGGTGGTGCAGCCTCAGGGGAGGCCCTGCAAACATCTTTTCCTTCCATGAGCCCAGAGCCAAGAACGTGTGGCCTGCGTTCAAGCCCTGGGTGGAGACAGGCACCTTTGTACTGTCTCTCTGCACTGTGAGGGTATGCTGGCCTGGGTACTTCGTTGGGTGTAGGAAGGGCCCCTCGTTCCTAGTGATGAGCACTGGTTCCTCCTGTGGAGCTAATATTAGCTCCTGATCGCTTGCTTGGACCCTGTCCTTGGACCTGGACCCATTTCACAAGACATTACTCTTCAAAAATAGGTAACGTCCCATCCTTCCTCTTGTCAAGTGCTTTCTACCAATAATTGTGTGGGACTGATCCTGCCACTAGGGAAGAGGTGCAGAGTGTGGGGTTGCACAGAGCTGGGAGAAGCTCTGCGTGTGGCCTGGCCCCAGGGCCGACTCCAGGCTGGCAGAGTCAGGGTGGAGGGGGGCCCACTTTAGAGTCAGAGCCACTCCTTCTCCCAGAACGACCTTCCCTCAGCCCTGCGCTGCTCTCTCACCCTCCTCCTTCCCTACCCTCCTGCTCTCAAAGGGCATCCAGAAGACCCACCTCCCTTCAGTTTCCCAAAGCTCCACGTCGGTACAACTTGGAACCCCTAAGGAAAACCTTTAAGTTTAGCACGCTTATATTTGTTGAGCGCATGAATAATTAGTTGGGTCGTCCATTGGCCTGTGGGTTCTCGGAACACAACAACCTGCTGTTTCCCCGTCTGCACTTAGGTGCTCAATAGGTATTGAGTGAGCGAATGCATGAATCTTTTGTTAAAGCTAATGTTAATAGGAAATTCATGACTATGGCATAAAATTATATGTGCCTCCTGGGACACTTAGATTTTAACAGAGCCCAAAGTCTTGAACTGAAGTTTCAGCACAGTCCAGACATCAGGGATGGTGTTGCGGGTGACGAGGACTTGTCAGACACGCCAGCAACCACACAGGGCGAGTTGGCTATTCTGACAACAATAAAGGGAAGATGTCTGCGGATATATTTTCCTTCAAGCTGCTTCAATATAACTTATTTTAAGGTATCAAATTTATATTTTTAAAAAGTATTGTAAGCCCATGATACGATTTTTAAGTAAAAAAAAATAAAAAACCATCTGTGAAAAGTAAAGCTATTTTCAATAGTTGACCCCTCATTTCCAGTTTCCTCCTGGAGGTCACATTTGTTACCATTTCCGGTATGTTCTTTCAGGTATAATCTATACCATGGTGATTGTTTCCAAGATTATACTTTCACTGAATACTTATATATATATTCACTGAATATATATATACACACACACATTTATATATGTATTTAAATAGCTTAGGAGACTTTGGTAGATAATTCAGGCAGGTAAATTGACAGATGAAGCAAATAATTGATTTACGGAAACATATAATTCATCAGTAAATATACACATTTTATATCTTAAGTTTGCCATTTGTGGACTATAACCATTAGCCTTGAGAGTCCCCAGTAAGCGCACCATGATAACATTACACTGTCCCTATGTAGGTGTGGCTCCACAGGAGCTTATGAGTAATAAGTAATGTTTGCTTTCTACTTTAGATGAGACCCTGGGAGGGGAAGAAGCTTTGCCTGAGGTCACTGAGGCGATATTTGGCTCAGCTGGGAGAGACCCGAGGGGTTTAGAGTCTCTGGTACGTGCTCCATCCAGGTCACCCTGAAGCTGCTCCCAGGATTGAAATGCAGCAATTTTATAGCTACAAAATCCCAGCAGACTTAAAAAGACATGAGTAAAAGTCTGATATTTGAACTTTTGTGTCCGGACAAAATGAAGTAACAAGGACCAGATTATCCTCCCAAGTTAATTAAAATACTAGAAAAAATATAGAAAACAATTATTTCCCATACATCAGACAACAGGCAACGTGGTCTTCATGCTGAACATTAAAAACACCAATGAGAATCAAAGCAGACCTAAATAGAAGGAGTCATTCATGGATTAGAAGACTGAGTATTGTTGAGGTGTTAGTTCCTGCCAAACCGATCTATGGATTCATAGCCATCCCAAAAAAGTTTCATCAAAATTTTTGGTAGAAATTAACAAATTATTTCTTAAATTTATATTGGAAGGAAGAGGGACCAGAATAACCAAAATGAATTTGAAAATCAAGAACCGCAGGGCAGGATTCATACTACCCGATTTCAAATCTCATTATCAACATGCAATAACCACGACAATGATATCTGAAAAGAGTAGATCTTAGATCAATGGGACAAAACAAGGGTCCAGAAACAGACTTATATATACACGATCAACTGATTGTCAACACATGTGCAAGGGCAATTCAACAGAGAAAGGTGAGTTGTTGTTTTTTAACGAACGGTCTTAAAACAACCGGACATCCATATGTAAGAAATTAAACCCAGACAAAATAATCCATACCTTTCACCATATACATAAATTAGCTTAAAATAGATCATAATCCTAAATGTAAAACCTATAACTTTAAAATTATTAGAAAAAAAATATTTGTGGTCCTAAATTGGGCAAAGATTTCTTGTATTTGATACCAAAAGCTTGATCCATAAAATGAAAATTGATAAATTGAACTTGATTAATATTAAGAATGTCTGATCTTGGAAAGACACTGTTATGCAAATGAAAAAGCAAGCCATAGACTAGTAGAAAATATTTTCCAATCAGATATATGAGAGAGGACTCGTATCCAGAGAATATTTAATACCTCTAATCAAAAGTGGGCAAAATATTTGAATAGACACTTGACTAAAGAAGAGGTACAGATGGCAAATAAACAAATGAAAAGATGCTCAACATTATTAGTCATTAGGGAAATGAAAATTATTATTACAATAAGATATTACTGCAAACCTATTAGAATGGCTTAAATAAACAAAAAAGAAAAAAAAAACAAGAAAATATCAAGTGTTGAGGAGGACCCAGGTCAACTTGAATGCTAGTAGAAATGCAAAAATCTGTTTGATAGTTTCTTATAAAGTAAAACATAGTTACATACCTCTAGCTATTCACCTAAGTAAAATGAAAATTTATATTCATCTAAAAACTTTTATGCAAATATCTTTGGAGGCTTTACTTGTAATTTTCACCTGGAAACAAGTCAAATGTCATTGAAATAGTGAACGAATAAACTGGTTACAGTAGAATACTACTCAGTAATAAAAGGAAATTAACTACTGACAGACACAACAACATGGAAAAATCTCAAATTCATTATGCTACTTGAGGAAAGCAGACTCAAAAGTCCACATAGTAGACAATACCCCTTATATAGCATTCTGGAAAAAGCAAAATTGTAGGGACAGGGAACAAGAAGTATCTTTAGGACTGGGGATGGTGGAAGGAACTGACCACACAGAGGCATGGAGCTTTGGGCACTATGGGCCTTGCTACCTCGTTTGCGGCAATGGGGCATGAATCTAAGCATTTGTCAAAACTTGCAGAGCTACAGAAGTAAAAAAGATGAATTTCACTGTATGTAAGTTATACCTTAATAAAAACAAAAAATCTAGTAATAATAGCTAATACTTCTATGAATCAAGCCCTGCCCCAAGTTCTTGATCTATATGAATTTGTTTAATCCTCACAATAATCCCATATGTTAAGGTATTATTATCCCCAGTTTACAGATGATGAAACAGAGGTTCAGAGAAGTGAAGTTACTTAACCAAGATCACACAGGTAGCAAGGGGTGGAGCCAGGGTCTACCCTGGACTGGTTTTACCCTGCACTGTTTCCCACATCCCCATGTCCTATAGAAAATTTTCCATTTGCACTCCCTTTCATCTGAGGAAGACATCAGGAGGGTTAGTTGAATTTCCATTGGAATATGGCAAGTGCTATTAAGAAGCCAGTTCAGATTAAGCTAAACATGATCAAGCATTAGGAAAAGGTGAAACTGCACGATCAGTGGCATCTTGTCACTTAGTAGTGTAAGAGAACTATTCCAGCCCAGAAAATACCATGAGTGAGTTTCCAGGAGGTTCTCCTGCTGTGGTGGCTGGAATTTCACAGTAAAGATGAATTCTTTGGCTCTCTGCTTGAAAACCTCTTTCTCTCATAAATCCAAGGAAAGTCTCACAAGAACAGTGTTATGGAGCCAATACTTGTACATCTTTGGGGAAGTCCGTGGTAGAGAGCTCAGTGCTGCCCTGAACAATGAGTCACAAACACTTGGCATTGCCTGCTTGTGGAGTGAACACAAACCAACCGTCGTGAGCCGGCCCGTGCTGGGCATTTTGTGTTCATTTGGGGAGAAATGGTTCCAGGGACTGCGTTAGACCAATGAAATAGCAGGTAGTGGACCATGTTTGAACTGCACAAGCAGTAATTTTAATGGTTCAATGTAATACATTGGTCCTCAAGGATGTTATGATCTACTCATTTCTTCCAATTTTGAGGACCCTAAATCCCTGCAACCATTGTTGGCCAGAGACAAATAGGATGACTGTCTTCAAAGGTGATAATTAGTCTACAAAGGATATGGGTTTGACTTGTAATTTAGACCAATCACAGCAAACTTTGGGGGTCTTGGGTGATGAAGGAGCAAAAGTCCATTTTGCACTTAACACTGTGCGTTGAGGCGATCTCCCGGAAGGGAAGAGAAAGTCAGGAGAACTGACGACCCAAGAGCACTGCAGCAGAGGTGATTTTATCTTTGGCGACATGAAAAAGTTCAAGATTAATCTGCTCACACAGGCTGGTGGGCATGCCTATTCCGGGGAAGCCAAACTCTGGAGGGGGACGGGGGCGGGGCACAAGGGCTGGCGGTCCCTCCCTTGTCACAACCGGGAGGCAGGAAGTGCCGGCTGCGGGCTTCTCAGATGGAAATCATTTCACGCGGAGAGCACTTGAAAGGTAAAACACCGCCGCATTGTTCTCTGGAGGCGACGTTTCTAGCAGGTTAACAGCGCAGGTGGAATCCTCCCGCAGAAAGACAGTAAGGATGCGGTAGGGGCGCTGGGCGCCACGGGAGTTAGAAAAACCAAGGACCAGTCCTCAGAGCTGCTCATCACAGCTCTGGGTGGCCTCCTGGGAACTGTCTGGTGCAGGATTCTCCAGGTGTCTGGAAAGGGGCACGAGTCACACCGTTTATCGCAGGTCCCTAGACTCTGACCCCGGGGCTCACTAGGGGTGAATCTCAGGATCTGAGGATCCCGTCTGCCTCAGATCCTGCATCTGGAAAATAGGCAGAGGATTGCTGAGGGGTTCCACGGGCTAATTCGAACACAACAGTGCTGGGCGCATAGAGAGAGCTTCAAGGCAATAGCTTTGCCGTTATAAATGGTTACTGCTGTTACAGAAGAACAATTGTTCATTCTTCCTCCTAATTATGCATTATTGAGAATTATGCATTCTTTGTCCCTCTGCTCACTCATTTATTTAACAATTTTGTCTGTGGCAGATACAAACTTCTAGGCCTGGGGGGTAACATTAAATGAATGCTTCCTGGTGTCTCTCCCGGAGGGGCTTACAGTCCAGCAATTAAGTTGCAGATATTAAGTGTTGCTATTTGCTTTATGTCCACTTCTACTTATGTACATGGAGGAGGATTAAGGGCAAATATAGAGAGGAAAATGGACAACCTTAAGCAGGATGATGCTTTGAATGAAAATATTTGCAAAAAACCACAGGCTCCTCTGGTTTCTCCCAAAGGAAGAGTAAAAATTACTTGAAGAAACAGCTTTTCAAATAAAAAGATTGTCTTAGACAATAAGCTTCTTTTCCCCCAAATTAAATCTATATTTATAGCTATGTCTGTATCTATATCTATAGTTATTATCTAACTATCTCATCTGTATGGATACATGGCACGTAAGTTCAGGCAGTGGATTTCCTAGTAAGAATCTGCTAGTTCTTTGGAGGGGGGTATATTTCCATAGCTCCTTGGGAGAAAGGAGGACATTTGGCAGTTGTCAGTTTTATCATCATTGATTTTCACCCACTCACTTGAGAAGTCTTTATGGAGTGCCTGCTGTATGAAGCCACACTGGGTGCAGCACAGCACCTTCCTGAGCAGCGCCTGCCTTGGGTCCTACTTACGGTGCTTCAGACCTCTGGGGAGTGTGGGCTTTGCAGCTTTTCTAGAAGTTGTCATGCTCATCTTAGTCTGAGTTTCTGAGTTCTGATGAAGGAGTCACCGTCTGGGATACGGCTGTTCTCTCAGTGCCTGTCGTGTGGATGCAAAATCTGTACTTTTCTAGGATAGAGAAGACAGTGCTAGTGGCTTCTGACCCTAGTGGTAAAGGCTGCGAACCCAGGCTGTTCCTTAAAGAACTTCCTGCTCTGCAAAGGGCATGCACAGTGCCTGTCTCGTGAGCTTGTTGGGAAGACAGCACACGACCCAGCGTGTGAGAGCGTCAGTCCTGTCCAGAGCCCGCTGTCTCCCTCCTCATCACTGCGTACATCCACATGTGGCCCGAGGGCCGTCACAGGCTCCACGGATTTGTGGAGTTGATTCTCTTAACACAAGGTACCGAAAAGCACATTGAGACAGTGTTATTTTCATTATTATTACTGCTGTTACTTGCAACAATGTGCTAGTTGAATTTCTATGTACATTTTTCTGTCTAGAACAATCAGGTTCAGTGCAAATTAAATAAATAAATAAAAACAACACTTTCAGCTCAAGTACATAGGAAGAGAGCATAGGAAAGAGCAGAGGAAAACTGAATGCTCTTGGTGTTACAGCATAGAAGCAATCTGACAAAATTGAACAGACGTCAATTTTGGCTCAGAAGTGAGAAGAGGCTGAAAGTCGCTTTCTCTGCCAGACCACAGCCTCTTCAGAGAAATGCCGGGATGATGAGTTTGATACTGTAATGGGTTCTGGACACTGATCACTCAGAAATGACCTTCTGACCAACTAGGTGGGTCTTTCCTGTGGCGGCAGCCGCCGCCATCGCTGTGGGGACCACATTTTCAATCTCCTCAAAAATGTGGGCACCACTTGCCCTGAGCAGGGCTTGGATGTCAGGGGCCACATGTGACCACAGGAAGAGAGAATGCAGGAAAGACAATAGGGCTGCCTTGATCCTCACTCTTAATTAAAATAAAATGGGAAAGTATTTACTTTTACTTATTTTTTAATGCAGTCAGCATTTAGTGAGGAAGTTCCTAACTATTTCCCAGACGGGCAAACGGTGTTAGGGGCCGCCCTCAAGTTTATGTGTTGGAGTCCTGACCCCTGGTACCCGAGAATGTGACCTAATTTGAAAATAGGGTCATTGCAGACGTGGCTAAGATGAGATTACACTGGAGTAGGGTGGTTGTAATCCAATATGACTGGTGTCCTTATTAAAGGGGAAAATTGAGACACAGAGACACATAAACACAGGGAGAATGCTGTACAATGACAGAGACAGAGACCAGATGGTACATCTACAAACCAAGGAACGTCAAAGACGATGGGAAAGCCTGAGAAGCCAGGGGAGAGCACGGAACAGATTCTCCCGCATAGCCTTAGAGGAACCAACCTGCCGACACCTTGGTCTCAGACTCGTGCCTCCAGAACTGAGACAATCAATCAATTCCTATTGTTTAGCCACCCCGTCCGAGGTACTCTGTTACGGTAGCCCCAGGGGCAAACACAGATGGATAAATGGGTTACTACTGCAGGTGATGCGTCTCATTTTTGCTGAAAGCTAACAGTGCCCTGGGAGCACTGGTCAGCTGGCAAGGAAGAGGGCTTTCTGCGGGAATGGAACACCGTGGACTGTGCCCTCTGCTAAGTCAGCCCCAGCTCCAACGCCAGTGCAGTCAGGAGACCCGCTATGCACACGGGCAACGTGCGGCAAACTTACTCTCCCAGATCTCAGACTTTCAGAGATGAGTGAATCCCCTGAAGCAGCAGCTCCATATCCTTTAGCTCTCTGCCCCTGGGAAGGGAGTTGCATTATATTGTGACCAAGTTCCTCTCTCGCTCTCTCTCAACAACAGTTTCATCAACACATGCACTCTATTTTTACTAATCTTCTGTTTTAAATGTGCCAACACAAACTGATTTCACAGTTTGCTCACGGGTAGCTAACCATAGCGTTGTTGAAAGCCACTGGCTTGCTGGAGCCCCTCCTTCCTTTGGAAAGGTGTCTCACTAACCAGGCCAGGCTGAGGGGAAGCCAGCTGGTGTCCTAACTCCCAAGAAGAGCATGAGCTTCTTTCTAGTTGTAGCCATTTCATTGTCTGACCTTTTCTGTTTCTGCCAGAGTTTCTCTTTGTCAATTGCCTTCAGTGGACATGGAGAAAACACATTCTTATGTTTTCTTCAACCGTTTTTCCAGTTCAATTTCTCCATAACCACACATCTCTTTCTAGTATATTACTTTCCTGGCTTGTTTCCCCAACAAGATTCTGAGCACTTTGGGGTGAGGTGTGGACCCCAGATCCCAGCACCTTTTGTGACATACAACAACTCTGTCAAATTGCATTTCAGCTGCTCGTAAAGTTAGGACAACATGATGGAAGTTTGCCTTTTCTCCATGTTAACGAATTTAAGTTTTCTCCACACAGTTCCATTGAAACATCTTCACCAGTCTCTTGCTCAAACGAGTGCCAAGGCTTCACGTTTGCTTTTAGTTGTAAGACTTCATTCATTTATCCATCCATTCATTCATTTATTCAGTCAACAAACTCCTGCTTTGGACAAAATGTTGGGTGGCATGGAGGACACAGTATTCCCAGGAAGCCACATGCTACTGGCGGCGGCAGTGGACATGCAAAGGGACTTTTGCAACCCAGTGTGACAGGCACCAAAACAAAGCACCAGCATTGCTTCTTCCCTCAGGAAACTGAGGCCCCTACCAGCTCCCCCTTACATCTTTCCCTGAATTTTTAGGAACCAAGTTAATTTGGGAGCTGTCTTAACACTTCCATTTGGCTTTCTCAAAAAATTAAAAGGTCCGATTCAGGCTGTTGGAGGAAGTAAGAGGAAGCAAAGCAGTAATTGTAGATAAGGCCCCGAGGGGCCCTTTGTCAAGGCTCAGACTCTGTTTCTTTGACCAGTCCCCTGGAGGGAGGGCAGAGCTTCATCATGCAGTTTTCTTTTCATTAAAAGGGCCAAACCTCTGACACAATGTTACTAGCTCTCCATCAGCAATGTGTGCTACTCCATCATTCCATTTGCCTCAGACAACTAGCCGGTTCTGGAGGACCACCTAGATCTCTCCTGTCTCTGGTATTTCATCATCCTTGATGCATTGCAAAGTCCAAAACAGACTGTTGCAGAGCAAAAAGAGAGGGAATCAATGCCTGACTAGGAAGTAGAAAACATTCTATTAGCGTAATGATAATTTTCATTACAAAATGAGGGGAGAATTCCTCACCAACTGCTCATCATGTAGACACACTTAAACTTGCCCAGACCATTTGGCCAGCATGCAGAAACACCTGTTTGGAATTAAAGGAAACCCAGCACTCATGGTATGTTGGGTAAATTGCAACGAGGTAGAAATTGCTTCACTATTATTGTTTTACTCAGGGGATCTTTGTTTGGATTTATCCCCATAGTTATCAGGATTTTTTTGTGTACTACTGCTTCTTACATTTCCTTTCTGCATTCCTCCTGCATTAAATCCTTTATGAATTTTTAATAAAATTCTATCAATGTGTAATTCACATTTTTCTAGCAAATGTCAGTCACATAGTGATGTAAATCAGCTTAATTTGTCCATTAAATTCTTTTTTTTTTGCAATTCTCCTTAGAGAACAAGATCCAAATAAAGGCTGTATACTTAAAATGATGCTGATTAAAAATAAAGATTAAAAATATAGAAATAGACAGGGCTTCCAGCCAAGATGGAAGCATAAGTGGACGCACTGTGCCTCCTCTCACAACCAAGAGGAATAACAACAATTTAAAAAGCAAAATAAACAACCAGAATGGACAGAGAATTGAACTGAGTGGAAGTACGACAGCCAAGAAGTTAGAGAGGACACGTTTGTCCAGACCGGTAAGCGGGGTGGAGCTGTGCAGAGAGTGTGCGCAGCTAGATGGCAGTTTGTGGGGAGAGACTCAGGGCGGGCATGCCTGACCAAAAAGTGGCCCAAAAAGCGGCCAGTGCACCCAGAGAAGCCCAGGGGAAATAGTGGGGTGAAACTGGTGGACTGGGCGGCCCCTCACTCGCACATGCAGATAAACCAGGAGAAGGAGCTGGGGAGCGGAACAGGGAATGCTTGTGCGGACTGAGGCAGCAGTGGAAGCAACTCCCAGCCACACAGGAGAGCACACTGGGATAAAAGTGACTGGGAGCCGGGAAGAGCCAAGCAAGCGCCATTATTCCCTCCCAGGCCACACCCTCTCAGACAGCATCAAAACACAACGAAGGAGGTTACCCCGCCCTGGTGAACACCTAAGGCTCCGTCTCTTAAAGTAACAGGTGCCAAGGGGGAAAAAAAAATGACCCAAATGAAAGAACAAAACAAAGCTCCAGAAAAATTACAACTAAGGGATGAAGAGATAGCTGACCTATCAGATGCACAGTTCAAAACACTGGTAATCAGGATGCTCACAAAATTAGAAGAAAGTTGGTTGCAAATAAATGAACAAATAAAGGATACACTAAAGAAAATGAGGGGAAATGTGCAGAGAACCAATAGGGAAGAGAAGGAAACTGGGACTCAAATCAATGGTGTGGACCAGAAGGAAGAAACAAGAGTTCAAAAAAATGAGGAGAGGCTTAGGAACACCCGTGACATCTGTAAACATCCCAACATCCAGGTCATAGGGATGCCAGAAGGAGAAGAGGAAAACCAAGGGATTGAACACTTATTTGAACAAATAATGAGAGAGAACTTCCCCAATCTGGCAAAGGAAATAGACTTCCAGGAAGTCCAGGAAGCTTAGGCAGTCCCAAAGAAGTTGGACCCAAGGAGATACACACCAAGACACATCATAATTACATTACCCAAGATTAAAGATAAGGAGAGAATCTTAAAAGCAGAAAGAGAAAAGGAGACAGTTACTTACAAAGGAGTTCCCATAAGACAATCAGCTGGTTTCTCGAAAGAAACCTTACAGGCGAGAAAGGGTTGGAAAGAATTCTGTATTTGAAGTCATGAAAGGCAAGGACCTACATCCAAGATTACTCTATCCAGCAAAGCTTTCATTTAGAATGGAAGGGCAATAAAGTGCTTCCCAGCTAAGGCCAAGTTAAAGGAGTTCATCATCACCAAGCCCTTATTATATGACATATTAAAGGGACTTATCTAAGAAAAAGAAGATGATCACAACTATGAACAGTAAAATGACAACAAACTCACAACTATCAACAACGAAACCTAAAAAAAAGAAAAACAGAAACAAAAATGAGCTAAGCAAACAATTAGAACAGGAACAGAATCACAGAAATGGAGATCACATGGAGGGTTATCAGCTAGGAAGGGGAGGAGGCAAATGGGGGAAAAGGTACAGGGAATAAGTAGCATAGATGGTAGGTAGAAAACAGACAGGGGGAGGTTAAGAATAATATAAGAAGTGTAGAAGCTAAAGAACTTATATGTATGACTCATGGACTTGAACTAAGTGGTGAGGAGGAATAGGGGTGGGAAGGGTGTGCAGGGTGGAGGGTAATAAAGGGGGGGGGAATGGGACAACTGTAATAGCATAAGCAATAAAATACATTTTTAAAAGAGAAAAGTGAGCCTGGCTGGTGTAGCTCAGTGGATTGAGCGCGGACTGGGATCCAAGCGGTCCCGGTTCAATTCCCAGTTGGGGCACATGCCTGGGTTGCATGCCGGGTCCCCGGTGAGGGCCATGTGAGAGGCAACCACACACTGCTGTTTCTCTCCCTCTCTTTCTCCTTCCCCTCTCTCTAAAATTAAACAAATAAAATCTTAAAAAAAAAGTGAAATTACATTTATAGATAATAATATAGTACATCTGGAAAAACCCTATAGAATCCATGATAAAGCAAAGTCAAGCAATAAAAGAATTCTATAAGACAGCAGAATAAAACATTAACCTACAGAAATCAGTAGGATTCATATACACAAATAACAAGTTAAAATACATAATAATAGAGACAATCTCATTTGTAATAGAAACACAAAAATTGAATACTTAGGAATAAAGTTAACATGAAATATACAACAAGGAATATTTTTAAATTATCCTCCAAAGAGATGACAGTAGAGTTGAACAAATGGAAAGATGTCAACTCTTCTTCAATAGAACAAGTCAACATTGAAGACACCAGTTCTACCTGTTATTTTAGAAATGTAATGCAATCCCAGTAAAAATACAAGTTAAAAAACAGAACTTAGACATGTTGACAAAAAAATGAAGAATAATGAGGAAAACACTGAAAAAGAAAAACTAAAAGGGTTACTAGCCTCCAAGAGTTTAAAATACGCTTTAAGTAAAACAAAAGTGGGGCCAGCGCATTAATAATCAAGCGGAGCACTTAGATAAGATTCATACCCCAGGAGAGATATCCATACATATAGAAATTTAGTGTAAAACAAGCATGATATTGCCCGTTGTGGGCAAAAATGGACTTTGTAAACAAATGGTACTGGGACGAGTGGGCAGCCATGTGTACAAAGGCAGAAATTAGAAACACACCTGCACCATACCCTAAGAAAACTCCAAATAGGTAAGGGATCGAAATGTTACAGAGCAGACCAAGCCGTGTGAGCGGTGGGGCAGACACAGCGGAATGCCCTCAGCGGCCGTGTAGGGAAACTGTAGCAGTTTAAGATGGATCATTTTGACTACACAAAAATTGAATTTGTTTGTATGAAAAAAACCAGAAAGTCAAGAGACATCTGACAAACTCAAAAAAATATTTGTCACATATATCTCAGACGAAGGTGTAATATTCTTAAAATATAAAGATCGCTTACATTGAGAATGAAAGACCAAAAACCTAGTGGAAACAATGAGATGTCATGAACAGAACATTCACAAAAATGATATAAAAAAGACTATTAAAAAATGAACACAGATGATATAAAAAGGGATTAAACATATGAGAGAGTCCAACTGGCCCCTAATTACAGAATTGCAAATGAGAACGACGCCGGAAGACCGCTCCTCATCCAGAAGAGTGGTTGGAGGCCCAACGCCAGGGCAGCACCCGTGGGGGCGGCCGTGGGGAGAGGACGCTCGTGCACCGTCTCTCCCACTTCCTGTGGCGTGGAGGCCGGGGCGATTACCAATTCGAATTTACCATTATTGAACATTCCGTCCTTTCTGCTGGAAGAGACATGTGACTCACCAGAACCCTCAGGACTACCGGCTTGGTAACTGTCTTTGACACTGGATCCTTTGACGAAAAACATGGAAGAAAAAGAAAAGGAGACGCATATTCTTGATTACACACTTATGAACATTTTGACCCATACTTTATTTTAAAGGGTGAAGTTGAAACGCTAATATTGTTTTTCAGTTTTATTGGAAAATGTGTTTTGGAAAATTATGTAAATATAAAGTCAGACACCATCTGACTGTTAAGATTACATACACATTCACTCATTTTTTGACCCAGCCATCCCAATTCTAAGAATTTACACTGGAGGTACATCATCGATGAGAAAGTACATATGGACCAAGGTCAGACTCATGGGGGGTGGGGGTAGCTGGCCCTCAGCCCTGACGGAGGCTGGAAGTCTGCCTGTGTTGGTGGTCTCCAACCCCTGGCCGCCCCCTACAACACCCCTGGTCAGGACCTGCCTGCATCTCCCTTTGGCCCCTCTGGGCTCCTCACTAAGCTCTAGACTCAGGCAGGGGAATTATTGGGTTGCATTTACCATTATTGAGAATTTTGTCCTCACTGCCAAGTGAGAGTTGTGAATTATCTGGCAGTTCATGATAACTATTAGGAGCACCTTGATAATTCTCATCAGTGCCAGCATCTTTGAAGAAGAACATGGAAAAAAATGAAGAAACGTTTTCTTGATTACACACATAAAACATTTTGGTCCATACTTTATTTTAAAACATTAGGGTGGAATGCTAATAGCGTTTTCAAGTTCCATCGGAGATGAACATTGGAAAGTTAATACGTAAACAGAGAGTGGGGCAGCGTCTGACCGCCTTGCACCCAGCAGTTTGGGTCTCAGCAGATGTTGGGTGAGCTAATCCAAGAACTTGGAATTTACATCTGGATGCAAAATTTCAAGAAAATGCTGAACTTCCCCGCTGCTTTATGCATTTTCATGCACTGCATGTAGATTTTTAGTATCCGGCACTCTCCTTAGCAAATGTCAACCAAATATTCTGTCTTAGTGCTCAGTGTGCCACTTTATTTATGTACATTTTGAGCAACATGAAGCTGCATTTTTGGAAAAGCACATTCTTTGCTTTTATTCACTACTAGCAGTGTATGTAGCCTTGGGCACGTCCTTTTTGAGAGCCGAGTTTGACCCCCTCGAATGGGGGTCATGGTCTCTGCCTGCTCTCTTAGAAGCTTAGGTGAGCATCGCACAAGCTGGCGTATGGAACGTTTCTATTTTCCTGTGCCCCATGTTTCTACAGTAGCTGTACCCACTTGCTTGCATGTGCACCCCAGAGACCACCCTAAAATGAAGGGAATTTGTCTAGGTTTGGCCTCCTCAGTCTCGAGCAGATTACAGAAATTGTTCGGGACAACGGCTTCTTTCACATCTCCATTTGCTTTTTCCCCACAAGTAGCTGGCCTTTAGTGCTTAAATGATGGAGTTGTGCATTTAATACCACAGACCTCTAAGAATACATGCAATTATAAGGGTTAAAAAATGTATACTTGCTTTTTTCCTTGAATATTTTTGTTGATAGCATTGCTGTTGTCCTGTGTGTTCCCGACCTGGATGATTTATTTGGATTCAATATATCTTGGACTAGAACTTCATCTTGGGAAAAGCACACAAGGTTATGTTAAAGCCAGTGATTCAGACCCACACCGTTTTGCTCTACACGGACTAACACAGTCTGTGGGGCAGTGACTGGGAACAGGACCTCTGGGACTCCAGGGGCGTGGGAGTTGGCTGTTTAAAGAACCTTGTCTGCGGTGGGGAGACCACTGTCTTCCTAAGTAATTTCTGGAAACCATTCAGATTCCTTGGACAATAAATATTGACCCCAAAGGTGCGAGGCTGGAAACCTGGCGCCAGGTGTCGGCATACCTTTCCGCCCCCGCTGCCATTCTGCCCCCTCCGAGCCTTTCCCCAAGCTGTCCCCCTGCAGGCACTGGCGCAGTGCCTGATTTCCACAGCACGTGGCATCGTTTTCCTCTCTTTACATCCTCTGACCTCTCCCAGGAAGATCATGACATAAGGGTCCAGGACTTTGTGTCAAACAGAGCTGAGTCACATCCTGGTTCTGCTCTCACCACAGTGTGACCTTAGTCACGTTTCTCTCTGACCTTCAGTTTTCTCTTCTGTAAAATAGCGTCTGTATTTCATTGGGCTTTTTATGAGACCCCCCAAAAGCAGTGAATATAGGAAACATATTCCTGAACTGTGGTGGAGGATAAACGAATAAATGAATAAATGGCAGGTGTGAGTTCCTTCATTCCTGCAGCACAGTGGTCACACTTTTAGTTTTTACCTGTTGAATATGATGTTAGCAATGAATTCGTCATATATGGCCTTTATTATGTTGAGGTATGTTCCCTCTATTCCCACTTACCTGAGAGTTTTTATTATAAATGAATGCTGAATTTTGTCAAATGCTTTTTCTGCATCAATTGACACGATCTCATGATTTGTGTCTATTTTGTTTATGTGGTATAGCAGCTTAATTGATTTGTGGGTATTAAACTAACCTTGCATCCCTGGAATAAATCCCACTTGATCTTTTAAATGTATTGATGAATTTTGTTTGCTAATATTTTGTTGAGAATTTTTGCATCTATGTTCATCAGGGATATTGACCTATAATTTTCTTTTATTGTAATGTCTTTGTTTGGTTTTGAAATGAGGATAATAATGGCCTCATAAAATGAGAGCTTTCCCTCTTTGCGAATAAGGATAGATGGTAATTATCCTTTGAATGTTTTGTAAAATTCACCCTTGAAACTGTCCAGTCCAGGACTTTTGTTTGTTTGTTTGTTTTTTTGATTGCCGATTTGATTTCATTGGTATTAATCCAGCTGTTCAGATTTTCTATTTCTTATTGTTTTAGTCTTATTTCTAGGAATTTATCCATTTCTTTCAGATTGTCGAATTTGTTGGCATAGAATTGTTCATTGTATTTTCTTATTAATCCTTTGTATTTTTCTGTGATGTCAGTTGCCACTTCTCTTTCATTTCTGATTTTATTTGGATCCTCTTTCTTTTCTTCTTTTTTTAAAAAAATATTTTTTATTGATTATGCTATTACAGTTTTCCCCTTTATCTTCCCCCTCCGCCCTGCACCCCCAACCCTCCAGCATTCTCCACCCTCCTTAGTTCATGTCCATGGGTTGTACATATAAGTTCTTCGAGTTCTTTGTTTCTTGTACCATTTTTGACCTCTCCCGTCTATTTTATGCCTACCAGTCATGCTTCTTCTTCCCTGTACCTTTTCCCCCATTCCTCCCTTCCCCGCCCACTGAAATCCCTCCATGTCATGTCCATTTCTCTGATTCTGTTCCTGTTCTAGTTGTTTGCTTAGTTTTTCTTTTTGTTGTTTTTCTTTTTTTTTAGGTTCATTTGTTGATAGTTGTGCGTTTGTTGTCATTTTACTGTTCATATTTTTTATCTCCTTTTTCTTGGATAAGTCCCTTTAACATTTCATATAATAATGGCTTGGTGATGATGAACTCCTTGAACTTGACCTTATCTGGGAAGCACTTTATCTGCCCTTCCATTCTAAATGAAAGCTTTGCTGGATAGATTGATTTTGGATGTAGGTCCTTGCCTTTCATGACTTCAAATACTTCTTTGCAGCCCCTTCTTGCCTGTAAGGTTTCTTTTGAGAAATCAGCTGATAGTCTTATGGGCACTCCTTTGTAGGTAACTGTCTCCCTTCCTTGTGCTGCTTTTAGGATTCTCTCCTTGTCTTTAATCTTGGGTAACGTAATTCTGATGTGCCTTGGTGTGTTCCTCTTTGAGTCCAACTTCTTGGGGACTCTCTGGGCTTCCTGGACTTCCTGGAAGTCTATTTCTTTTGCCAGATTGGAGAAATTTTCCTTCATTATTTGTTCAAATTTCAATTTCTTGCTGTTGTTCTTCTCCTTCTGGCACCCCTATAATTTGGATATTGGAATGTTTTAAGTTGTCCCAGAAGTTCAGAAATCTCTCTTCACTTTTTTGAATTCTTGTTTCTTCATTCTGTTCCAGTTGGATGTTTACTTTTCCTTTTTGTTCCAAATCGTTGCTTTGAATCCTGGTTTCCTTCCCATCACTGTTGGTTCCCTAATATTTTGCTTTATTTCATTTTGGGTATCTTTCATTCGTTTTTTCATTTTTAGACCAAGCTCAATCAGTTCTGTGAGCATTTTGATTACCAGGGCTTTAAATTCTCCATCAGATAGGTTGGCTATCTCCTCATTGTTTAGCTCTCTTTCTGAAGTTTTGCTCTGTTCTTTCATTTGGGCCCTATTTCTTTGTCTCATGTTCCTGTTAAGTTGTAAGGGGGCGGGGCCTTAGGTATTCTCCAGGGCAGGGCAACCCTCCTTGCTGGGCTGCGGCACTGCCTGTGGAGGAGGGGCCAGAGAGGGAACAATGGAGACCACCTGCCCGCCTCTAGCCCACTCTCCAATGAACTCCGGTATGAAACTGGGAGTTTCTCCCACTGCTGCAACTGCTATAGCTCACGGTCAGCTCAGTCTCAGTTTCACCTTCAGCTAGGCCCGCCTGTGTAGTTTGCTGCCTCCCCACGGGTTCTTACTGGTCTGGTTGTTCTGTTTGACTTTTTCTTTAATTCCTTGGTTGTTGGAGTTCCATGCAGTTTGATTTTCTGGCACTTCTGGTTGTTTATTGATTTTAAATTGGTTGTTATCCTTGTTTTGGTTGTGCAAGGAAGCAAAGGGTTTCTACCTACACCTCCATCTTGGCTGGAACTCTCTCTCTCTTTTCTTCCTGATGAGTCTGGTTAAAGGTTCATCAATTTTGCTTATCTTTTCAACAAAGCGGCTCTTGGTTTCTTTGACCTTCTGTACTGTTTTCTAAGACTCTATTTCGTTTATTTACCCTCTCGCCTTTATTATTTTCTTGTACTCACTTTGGGCTATGATTGTTCTTTTTCTCGTTCCTTAAGGTGTAAGGTTGAATTGTTTATTTAAAATTTTTCTTGTTTCTTGAGGTAGGCATGTATTGCTATGAATTTCTATCTTAAGACTGCTTCTACTGTAACACATAGTTTTTGGGTCATTGTGTTTTCATTTTCATTTGTCTCAAGGTAGCTTTGATTTCTTCCTTGATCTTATTGTTAACCCATTCATTATTTAGTGACACGTTATTGACCCCTCCATATATTTATGTGTTTTCAGTTTTTCCTTGCAATTAGTTTCTAGTTTCATACCATTATGATAGAGAAGATGCTCGATATGATTTCAATCTTCTTAAATTTATTAAAACTCATTTTGTGTCATAACATGTGATCTATCCTGGAAAATTTTCTATGTGCACTTGAAAGAAATGTACATTATGCTGCTTTGGGGTGAAATGCTCTAAAAATATCAATTAAATCCTTCTGGTCTAATTGTCATTTAAGGTCACTGTTTCCTTGTTGATTTTTTGCCTAGAAGATCTAGTCATTGATGTCAGTGGGGCACTAAAATCCCTGACTACCAACCGTATTACTGTGGATCTCTCCGTTTATGTCCATCAATATTCGCTTTATATATTTGGGTCTGCCTATGTTGGGTACATAAATGTTTACAAGGGTTATATCCTCTTGTTTGATCAATTCCTTTATTATGTTATGTTCTTCTTTGTCTATTATTATAGCCTTTGTTTTAAAATTGATTTTGTCTGCTATAAGTATTGCTACCCATCTTTATTTTAATTTCCATTTGCATGAAATACCTTTTTCCATCCCCTTACTTTAAGTCTGTGTGTATCACTCATTCTGAAGTTGGTGTTTTTTCAATCCATTCAGCTACCCTATGTCTTTTGAGTGGAGTATGTAATCCATTTACATTTAAAGTGATTACTGACAGGTACATAGTTATTGCCATCTTATTATTCATATTTATGTTCCTTTTTCCCTTTTCTTCTTAAAGAAGTCTCTTTAACATTTCTGTTAATACTGATTTCATGAACTGATGATGAACTCCTTTAGCTTTTTCTTTTCTGGAAAGTTCTTTCTCCCTCCTTCAATTTTAAATGATAGCCTTGCTCGGTAGAGTAGTCTTGGCTGTAGGTCCTTGCTTTTCATCACTTTGGATATTTCATGCCATCCCTTCTGTCCTGAAAATTTTCTGTTGAGAAATGAGCTGACAGTCTAATGGGAATTCCCTGGTAGGTAACTAATTTATATTTCTCTTCCTGCTTTTAAGATTCTTTCTTTGTTTTTCATCTTTGCCATTTTAATTATGTTGTGTCTTGGTGTGGGCTTCTTTGGGTTCATCTTGTTTGGGACTCTCTGCACTTCCCAGACTTGTCTTTTTTTTTTTTTTTAACTTTTTTTAATTGTTGTTCAAGTACAGTTGTCTCCATTTTCTCTCCACCACTCCCCTCCCACCCCAGCCATCCCCACTTCCCACCCTTGATCCTATCCCCCTTTGGTTTTGTCCATGTGTCCTTTATAGATGTTCCCGAAAACCCTTCCCCTTTTCCCCCCATTATCCCCTCCCATCTCCCCTCTGGTTACTGTCAGTTTGTTCTTAATTTCAATGTCTCTGGACAGCATGGATGGATCTGGAGAGCATTATGCTAAGTGAAATAAGCCAGGTGGTGAAAGACAAATACCGTGTGATCTCATGTATAAGTGGACCCTAATCAACAAAACAAACAAGCCACCAGACTTGTCTTTTTTTCTTCTCCGGGTTAGGGAAGTTTCCTGTCATTATTTCTTTAAATAGGTTCTCAATCCCTCGCTGTCTCTCCCTCTCTATACCCCTGTGGTGTTATGCTTGATGTTGTCCTCCTGAGACTTCTAAGCCTCTACAGCAGTGTAGCGTCACACTTCACCTGGGTGGCCTGAAGTGCTTACTCCCATGGGTAGGAGGCAGGGAGCATAAATGTCCTGACATAAGCTGGGGCTCAGGAGTCCATGCTCTGAGTCCCAGCTCTCTGCTCAGAGGACTTCTCTAGGCCTCAGTTTCCCAAATATAAAATGGTAGGTTGGACAGAGCTGTGGGCACTGTGTCTCTGGTCAAACGAACTCACGCAGAATGTGCCTGATCCAACTGAGATGTCCTCTAAGTCTCAGGTACATCTGGATTTCGATGACTCAATGAGATAAAGACTTAAAATATCTCAATAATAATTTTATATTGGTTACATGTTGAAATAATATTAAAATATTATTCATTTCACTTGTTTCTGTTTTTGAAAACTGTGACCACTATAAAATTGAAAATGATATCTGTGTTGCATTGCATTTCTCTTCGACAGCCCTGGGTGAGATCCATGCTTCCAGGTGGGGGATTTTCAACAAGTTCCCTAGGTGATGCAGGTACTGCTGGTCCATGGACCTCACTTTAAAAAGTGAGGCTCCAAGACCTTTCTTAGTTCTAACCACCTAAAATCCTACATCTTTCTTAATTTCTTGTGGGTTTGACTCAAGTGTAAGCATTCAAGCTATGGGATATGGGAACGTGATTCTAGCCTCAAACCAAACCACCTCCGCCTTGTGCAGTATGCACCAGGTTATCTGGGAAACTCCCATTGACAGTCACCCAACCCCATCCAGACACAGACCAGACGTTTGATAACAGGAGGCTCCTTACCAAATACTTCAGGCATATCCTCCTGTTTTATCGATCTGGGTAGTATTTTGGTAACTGGACGTAGTTGGGAAATAAAAACCCTAAGAGTTTAACAAATTTATTGAATTTGCACTGACTTCTCTTTAAATAGATTCAGTTTTGCAGAGCCCTGCACGGAGTTCCTGGGTTTGGGTCCTCACGGGAAAGTGGCAGGCAGGGTGGCTGTGAGGGCGGAGTGACACATTCGCCTGTGTGCTCTGAGCTGACGCCTGCGCTCCCAGGCAACACTCAGGGTGCCACGCTCCCTCTGGGAGAATAAAACACGTCCGGGCTCCTCAAGTGCCCTGAGGGGAGCAAATGAAGCGGGACACGGCAATCCTTTGGTAAAAAGCACTTTTATCTCCTTTAGGAACGGTTCCAGCAATGAGTGCACCTGAAAGCTCAGGCATATGATGTGGAGAAAGTGTGGGGTGCTGTGGTGCTGTGGGGTTCTCTAGCTGGGAGGGGCAGATCCGGAGGGACTGGCCACCCTGGTTTCTCCTCTTTCATAAGCAGAGCGACTCTGAGTGTTCCCGTTTACAGGTAAGAGCGTAGTCTCATGGGGAGCTGACCAGGCCCAGACGTCAGTCCTTTGTAGAACCCCTGGACTTCTGACCTCAAACCTCTCTGGCCTTGCTGACCTGAGCTAACCCTGAGGGACCTGGCAGTGTGCGGTGACTCAGAGCCCTGGTTTTCCCTCTGCGCCTACCACCAAAGGATTCATCCCACTCTTCTTTCTTAGAGCTGGGGTGTCTTCCTATTGGCATTCCCTTGACTCAAGGTCAGGGTCACCCTCTCCCTCCACCCCCAGGTAGCAGCAGGCTGGCCAGAGAGTTGACAACACCGCGAGGCTGGGCAGGGCCACCTTCCCCTTGCCGCAGCACAGAGCATTCAAGTGGCGTCTGCAGACGCTGAAGTTCTGACACTAAACCAATGACAACGCTGATTTTCAAATGGGTTTAATGATGGACAATCTGCATACCAATTGACTCATCTGCGCACGGAGGGCTTAGAACAATACAGGAAAACGATGTAAAAAGGTCTGTGCTGCAATGACAATCGCTTCCCAGTGTGCTGACCTTCAGTAAATGAAGCAAACAAAAGTACAGTTCTCTTTGGAGGAGACATTAATGCATCATTAAGAATGGGTACAGCTGCGGCGCGCAAGCACTTTGTTAAAAATATTCTTTTCATTTTGCGTCTGTCCCGTAATTATAATGGAAGTATTGTGCAAGTCAGCCAGTAAGCGTGTGCAGAAAAATATTTATGTTTTGTAATATCCGCACGGTTTCTAAAGTGCATTGTCAAGTGGAGCTGCTGTATTGGATTTTGTGTGTTGTCACCTCTTACTGACAGTTTTAAACTGGCCCGGTGCCTGTGTTATCACGATTATTGACTGTTCTTCTCCGTAGTTGCATGTCGCATATCGGGCCACCAGGAAAGACTCACTGTTGCACTCTGCGGTTGTGTTCTGGTTCATTTGGGGAAAATGAGGCTGTAAACTCCTCCTTCAGGAGGTCCATGGCTTCTGCTCCCCTCTCTTTCCTTGTGGTCAGCCCAACCTGGTGGCCAATGGCCAAAGTGCCCCCTGATGCAGAAAGACCCCAGAAGCAGAGTAAGGACGCCCAATAATGCTCTCCTGAGAAAATGATTTAGAAACTGCCCCTAACTTGTCTTTCACGGTGGGGCAGACATTGGAGGGAACCTAAGGTTTTCACTGTCTGACACAGAGACCAGCTCTGGGGAGGCGAGAGTTTACCAGGAGGCCCACCAAGTCCAGCCCACTTAATCCTTGGGCTGGACGTGGGAGCAGGAAAGGCATAAATGGGAATGAGCTGGCTCAAGGGACAATAGCAGCATGGAGTGGACAGATCCTTTGGCACCCCAGAAACTGAAAGGACACGGTCCTTGGTAAATGCCTCAAAAGTAAGTTTCTGTAAGAAAGAAAGCTGGAATGTTAGCTTCTTTCAGGACATTGTCAGGCCGAGGGTACACCCTGCCTTCTCACCCAGACCAGGCCTGCGCATTCAGGGAAGAGCACGTTTTCGACCTGCCACATGCTCCGCTGTGACTGTACCTGAAGACGCGTTAATCGGCTGCTCAGCTCTGTGACAGCAGTACAGCAGCAGGACAAAGAGGGTCACTCCTTTATTCGCTGCCATGTTCCCTCCAGCGGAAGGAGGAGGACCTTCTCCTGAACGCCCCTCAGCTCCCCTCACCTCGGTCTCCAGGATACTGTGGAATGTCCAGGGACTTGTGACATCACAGCAGGAAGTGAGCTGGATCTTGTCCTGTGTGGGGGTGGGGGGAGAGCTGTTCCCAGAGTCTGTGACTGGGAAGAAGTGGGGAGGTTGGGGGGGCCTAGGATGGTAGACATGCCCTCTACTTCTTTCAGCTGCCTAGTCGGGGGCTTTCCTTAGTTATACAGACCCTGACGTTCGAAGGGGTAGGATATTAATCAGGACTCAAGTGCAAGTGGCAGAACCAAACAAAATCTGCTTGAGTGGAAAGAGATGCATTGGAAGGAGGCTGGAGAACTAACTGAGTTATAAGACAAATGCTGGAGCCATCAGTCCCACAGTGTCCTTGGAGAGCAGGAGCTGATGCCCCAGGTCTCCCCATTCTCTCGTCAGACTCCTCTCTTCCCCTTCTCTTTTCATCAGCACCAGCCCCAAACTCTCCCTGGTAGTGGACTTTCATCACAAGAAATGAACGTGACTGCATGCCTCACAATATCATCCAGCTCCATTCACTAGAGAGTCTCGAGTTTTTTCCAAAAGCACCAGTGAGAAAGCCCCAAAGGAAGCATTATAGTTGAGTCACCTGGATCACAACACATCCCAGGACCAAGTTCTATGTCTGGAGCTCAGAGTGGGGTACCTGGTCCACACAGGTCAGGGCTCTTCTGTGGGCAAGGGTGAGGTTCCATGTAGACAGTCCTCAAATCACAGGTTTGTGCACAAGAGCAATAGCTTTTCTTAAAATAAGTTAAGGACTGTAAGGACAACCAACTTACTAGGCATCTTTTGGCTTTTTAATTTTTTTATTGCTGATATGAGGAACTACTACAGATTTTAATTTAGTTTTCTTCCAGATAGATGTAGTGGAGTTCAATCTACCTCTGGGAATGATCATGGAGAACAATACAAATATTTGCAGTGTTCATTAGAAATATTAAGTAAGCTCTCTATTCTGTTCCATTGATTTGTGTGTGTGTTTTTATACCGGTATCATTATGTTTTGATTACTATGGCCTTCTGGTATAGCTTTGTATTAGGTAATGTGATTCCTTCAACTTTGTTCTTTCTCAGGATTGCTATTGCTATATGGGGCCTTTTGTGGTTCCATATAAATTTTTGAAATATTCATTCCAATTCTTGTGAAATATGTTGTTGGAGTCTTGATAGGAATTGCATTGAATCTCTAGATTGCTTTGGGTAGTATGGACATTTTAATGATGTTAATTCTTCCTACCCTTGAACATGATATATACTTCCATATTTATATCTTCTTCAATTTCTTCCTTCAGCATCTTATACTTTTCTGTGTACAGGTCTTTTACATCCTTGGTTAGGTTTATTTCTAGGTATTTTATTTTATTATTTATTTATTTCAATGAACTTTTTATCGGCCTTCTGCCCTGCCATGGGATGCCCCACTTCTGCTGCCTTCAATGCCTCAAAACTTTGGTGTTGTTGACCTCAGGCACCACTCTGCCACCCACAATCCTGTGGGTCGTGGTCTTTTGGATGGTTTGTAAGGAATGGCTCTTGTCCAGGGCATCAACAAGATTGAAGTCCTCCCCTTCTTCTAGTAGGCTGCAGTAGGTGGCAAGCTCAGCCTCCAGCTTGACCTTGATGTTCATCAGGGCTTCATACTCCTGGGCCTGGCCCTGCTCCTCTGCCCGGGTCTGGGCCAGCTCTGACTCCAGGTGCAGCAGGATCCCTTTGAGTAGTTCAATCTGCATGGCGTAGCGCGTCTCCACCTCCCTCAGGCTGTTCTCCAAACTGACCTCCAGATTCCTCACTGAGTCCAGGTCAGTCTCCAATGACTAGACCACAGGTCTCAGCTCTGTGAGTGTCGTCTCAGCAGCACCTATCGCAGTGGTCTGCGAGGTGACCACTGTGGTGCTCTCTTCAATATGATGGGATCAGTACTTGTCTAACTCCTCTTGGTTCTCCTGAGTTGGCTCATCACACTGGGCCTGGATGTCTGCCATGATTTTGCCGAGGCCCTGAGATTTGGGGGCATTCAACTCCAGGGCCAACCCAGAATTGGCAATCTGGTTTTGCAGACCATTTACTTCCTCCTCGTGGCTCTTCTTCATGAAGAGCAGCTCCTCCTTGAGAGCCTCAATCTCTGCCTCCAGCTGAAGCCAAGTGATATTGGTGTCATCAGTGACCTTTCGGAGCCCATGATGTCATGCTACACAGACTGGCACATGGCCAGGTCTATCTCATACTTGACTCTGAAGTCATCAGCAGCAAGATGGGCATTGTCAACCTGCAGAACAATGCAGGCATTGTCCACAGAATTTGCAAAGATCTGAGCCCTCGGGTCCTTGATGGTCTTGAAATAATGCACCCAGTCTCTGACCTGGGGTCCCTTCTTCTCTAAGTGTTCTGGATTTTGATCTCCAGTCTCCAATTATTAGCCTCCAGGCTCCTCACCCTTTCCAGGTAGGAGGCCAGGTGGTCAGTCAGGCATTGCATAGTCTATTTCTTGCTCTGGACACCCTCTATGCCCATCAGATCTCCCACCATCCCTGAAGCCAGGCCCCTGGATCCCCAGCTGCCCCTCATGCTGGTTGAGTGGGAAACTGAGATACAGGAGTCTAAGACCCCAGTGCTGCTGGCCAGCTAGACTCAGTAGCTGGGCAACTGCATGGAGCCCAGGGTCCAGTAGCTTGTGGAGAAGCTAGAGTATGTGCTGAAGCTCATGTTGTTCAGGGAGGAAGGTGAGAAACCGTGACTCAGGTTGAAGCTGCCTCTTTTTAAAGCAATTATAAATGGGATTGTTTTCTTAATTTCCCTTTCTGTTAGTTGGTTATTGGTGTATAAAAATGCAACTGATTTCTGGATATTAATTTTGTATCCTGCTTACTTTGCTGAATTCATTTATCAGTTCTAGTAGTTTCTTGGTGAAATCTTTGGGATCTCTATGTACAGTATCATGTCATCTGCAAATAAAGACAGTTTTACTTCTTCCTTTCCAATTTGGATGCCTTTTATTGCTTCTTCTTGTCTGATTGCTGTGGCCCACAACTTCATAGTCAGTTACTGTTTGACAGAGGAAGCAAGCACATACAATGGGCTAAAGATAGTTCATTCGATAAATGGTATTGGGAAAATTAGACAGATACATGCAGAAAAATTAAACCAGACCACCTTCTTATACCACACACAAGAATAAATTCAAAATGGGGTAAATACTTAAATGTTAGACCCAAAACTATAAAAATCCTGGAAGAAAACGTAGGCAGCAAAATCTTGGATATAGCTCATAGCAATATTTTATCAGATATATTTCTTAGGCAAGGAAAACAAAAGGAGAAATAAACAAATGGTACTACATCAAACTAAAAAGTTTTTTGCAGAGCAAAGGAAATCAACAAAATAAAAAGACAACTCACAGAATGGGGGAACATTTTCACCAGTACATCTGATAAGGGGTTAATATCCAAGATTAATAAAGAACATATAAAACTGAACACCAAAAAACCAAACAACTCATTTAAAAAATGGGCAAAGGAGTTGAATACACACTTCTCCAAAGAGGGCAAATAGATAGCCAGTAGACACATGAAAAGATGCTCAACGTCACCAATAATCAGAGAAATGCACATTAAAACCACAATGAGATATCATCTCACACCTGTCAGATTGGCCATCATCAATAAAACAATAAACAACAATGCTGGCGAGGATGTGGAGAAAAGTGGACACTTTTGCACTGTTGGTGGGAATGCAGATGGGTGCAGCCACTGTGGAAAGTAGTGTGGAGATACCTGAAAAAATAGAAATAAATCTGCCTTTTGGTCCAGTGACCCCAATTTTGGGAATATATCTGAAGGAACCCAAAACACTAATTCAAAAGAACATGAGCACCCCTATGTTCACTGCAGTGTTTTTTACAGTCACCAAGATATGGAAGCAGCCCAAGTGTCCATCAGATGACTGGATAAAACAACTATGGGACATTTGCACAATGGAATACTACTCAGCTATAAAAGAGAAGATAATTTTACCCGTTATGACAATGTGGATGGACATGTAGAATGTTATGCTAAGTGAAATAAACCAGTCAGAGAAATACAAATACCATATGATTTCGCTCATATGTGGACGCTAATGAACAAACTGAACTAACAAACAAAATAGAGACAGACTCATAGACAAAGAGCAGGATGACAGCTAAGGGGGAGAGAGGTTAAGGGGTGGAAGGATTGAGAAAAAAGAAAAAAGGACTCATGGACATGGACAAGAGCGTGGTGATTGTCGGGGGCGGGAGGCAGGTGGGTATAAGAGGACTAAATAGAAATGGGAAACAAGCAATAACAATAAATTAATAACTTAAAAAAAGAAATATTAAGTGAGCATGGCAGGTTCCATGTCCCACCTGAATTAATGGTCCGGCTGCCCACTGCCTTGACAGCACATACTTGAGAGGCAGGTGCTGATGTAAAGGAAAGTGGTTTTATTCAGGCGCCAGCGACGTGGAAGACGAGGGGCCCCTGTCTCAAAGCCCATCTTCCCATTGCGGTGCAGGCAGGGGTTTTTATAAGGAGGCTGAAGGGAAGGAAAACGAAGACACCAGCGGGAGGGGCTGCGGATGTGCAGGCAGTGTCCTGGCTGGTCCTGATGCCAGCATCCTGGAGCGGGTCCACGCCAGCCAGATTCCTGCCGCTGAGTGATCTGTGTCACCTGAAGTCGTGGTCAGGGCCATTTCTTGTACAAACAGGAATTGGAAATAATGGCACCTTCAATATGTTCATAAAGAAACTGTCAGCAGGTGAGTTCTTTATATCAGTTTGTTAGTACATCTTATTCTAATTCTATTTCATGGTACATTGGAGTAGTATAAAGTTTTTATTCCTTGTTACATGATGACATACAGACCAGTGGCCTGGACATTTGCTATTCAAGTGTGACCCTTGGACCCGTAGCCTTGGCACAAGACAAGGAAAATACAAATGGACAATGGCACCATAAATGAGAGCAGAATTGTGACCCCACTACAATGACCACTCAGGACAAGAAACTCTCATCCACAGTAACCAGTCCAGGTAGTGAAATGATTTTCCATGACAACCGGTCAAGGAAGTGACACTACCATCTCTGGGGATCATCAATAAAACAACAAACAACAAATGCTGGCAAGGATGTGGAGAAAAGGGGACCCTTCTGCACTGTTGGTGGGAATGTAGGTTGGTGCAGCCAATCTCTGCAAAGGTAGAGAAAAGAAGAATTTTTCTCTACCTTTCTAGGGTCTTGCAGTAGGTCTTATAATTAAATGTACATGATATTAACAAGAGAAAAATAACCAAATTTAATTACATATGTACATGCAGGAATTCTACATACAGGAGAGAGTTGAGACCCTACATTCATTAGAGGTTCAGGGACAGAAAGGTGAGATGAGGTATATAGACATCCTAAACTAAGGAATGAGGTAAGGTACCTGCGGCTACAGTGTAGGAGGGTAGCTCATAAGATGTAGCTTGTTTGGCTAGGGAGTCGTTTGGATATGCCAAGGTTGTGGGTTTGATCTCTGGTCAGGGCACAAACAAGAAGCAACCAATTACCCTGGCTGGTGTGGCTCAGTGGATGGAGTGCTGGCCTGTGAGCCAAAGGGTTGCCGGTTCGGTTCCTAGTCTAAGGCACGTATCTGGGCTGCAGGCCAGGTCCCCAGTAGGGGGCGTGTGAGACACAACCACACATTAATGTTTCTCTCCCTCTCTCCCTCCTTTCCACTCTCTAAAAATAAATAAATAAATAAAATCTTTCTTTAAAAAAAAAGAAGCAGGGACTTCCTAAGATGGCAGCATAGTTGAACGCGCCGTGCTGCCTCGCACAACCAAACAAGGAAAAAATCAGAAATTTACACAACCAAAAACAGCCAGATCTGACAGAAAATCGAATTGAGAGGAAGTCCGACAAGCAAGGAATTAAAGAAGATACATTCATCCAGTCTGGTGAGCCGGGAGGAGCGGGGCGGAGGGCGACCCTGCGGCGAGCAGGTGAGCAGACGGCAGGACCGCGGTTAGAGGGGCGGTTCCCGCGGGGCTGCAGCACACCGAGACGGGGGTGCCTGACCAAAGCGCGGCCAGCGCCCGGCTCATCTGGACCCAGCGGGGCCGAGACTGGTGGACCGGGCAGGTCTGCATTCGAGGGCAGACGGACCGGGAGAGAAAGCAGGGCGCAACCCATTGGCGCAGATTGAGAGCACCTGTGGGGGTGGAGTCCGCGTCGGGAGGAACTCCCGGCCTCACAGGAGAGTTTGCTGGGGAGACCCGCGGGGGATTGGAGCTGTGCAGCCCGTCCACCGACCCCGGAGCGACCCCCAGAGCCAGCGCAGAGGGGCTCGAATTGCTTGTGGGAGGCGGTGTGGGTGCGGAGAGAGGAGCAGGCATCATTGTGCTCTCAGGTCCTGCCCCCAGAGGCTACGTCACAGCACAACTACCGTGAGTTTCCCTGCCCAGGGGAACCCCAAGTCTCCGCCCCCCTTACAGTAACAGACTCACCAAGGGAAAAAAAAATGGACCAAAGAAAGGAACAGATCAAAGCTCCAGAACTAACCGTCCAAGAGTTAGAAAACCTATCAGATGCACAGTTTAAAACCCTAGTAATCAGGATGCTCACAGAATTCGACGAAAAATTAACGAAATTGCTTGAACAAATGAGGAGAGATCTGCAGGGAACCAACAGGGATAAGAAGGAAACTGGGGCTCAAATCAACAGAGTGGACCAGCAGAAAGAAAAAAACATCCAACCAGAAAAGATTGAAGAAACAAGAATTCAAAAAACGGAGGAGGGGCTCAGAAACCTCCAGGACATCTGTAAACGTCCCAACATACGGATCATAGGGCTGCCAGAAGGAGAAGAAGAAATCCAAGGAATTGAAAACTTATTTGAACACATAATGATGGAGAATTTCCCGAAGGTGGTGAAGGAAATAAACTTTCGGGAAGTCCAGGAAGCTCAGAGAGTCCCAAAGAGGTTGGACCCAAAGAGGATCACACCAAGACACATCATAATTACATTACCCAAGATCAAAAATAAGGAAAGGATCCTAGAAGCAGCAAGAGAAAAAGAGACAGTTACCTACAAAGGAATGCCCATAAGACTGTCAGCTGATTTCTCAAAAGAGACCTTACAGGCAAGAAGGGGCTGGAGAGAAGTATTCCAAGTCATGAAAGGCAAGGACCTACATCCA
>PVJI01000176.1:0-164390 GCA_004026765.1 Micronycteris hirsuta | reverse complement strand
ATCAAGTTCAAGAAGTTCATCACCACCCAGCCTTTATTGTATGAAATGTTGAAGGGAGTTATATGAGGTATGGAGGAATATCAACAGGGGAGTGGTAGGGGGAGAGGGTGGGAATGGGGCACAGAACAAGTAGCATAAATGGTAGGTAGACAACAGACAGGGGGAGGTTAAAAATAGTATAGGAAGTGCAGGAGCAGAAGGACTTATGTGTATGACCTATGGACAAAACTAAAGGGTGGGGAAAGTGGGGGTAAAGGGGTAGAGGGCAAGAAGGGGGGGAAAGTGGGACAACTGTAACAGCATAATCAATAAAATATAGTTTAAAAAAAAGAACTAATAAAGGATACAAGGGAGGAAAAAAAAAGAGCAACCAATGAATGCATAAATGAGGGCGAAAATAAATTGATGTTTCTCTCTCTCTCTCCCCTTTCCTCTCTCTCTCTAAAATCAATCAATAAATGAAATAAAAAATTTTAAGGCCCCATTTTATATTCTTTAAGGGAAAGGTAAAAATTTCTCTTGTGCCTGTGGTGTCTTGATTTCCTTCAGCTTAAAATACTCCACGTGTCAAAAGAGAACATCTTGGGGACCCTGCTCTGAACCCTTTCACATCCACAGTTACCAGCTCAGGAGATAAAACTACCACCTACAGGAACCATCCAGGAAGTGAAACTACCATCCACAGTTACTACTCAGCAGGTGAAGTTCTTTAAATAATAAATAGACCAAGAAGGACAACTATCTGCGGTAACCCTCCAGGTAGTTAAACTCCAACTCCTGCAACAATTGGCCCCAAGTGCTCCAAGCCTGACCAATAACTGTAACTTTTCTAGTTTTTTTTAAAAGATTTCTAAATTTATTTTTAGAGAGAGGGGAATGGAAGGAGACAGAGAGGGAGAGAAACAGCAATGTATGGTTGCACTGGGGACCTGGCTCACAACCCAGGCATGTGCCCCGACTGGGAATCGAACCGGGACCCTTTGGTTCCCAGCCTGCGTTCAATCCACTGAGCTACACCAGCCAGGGCAACTTTTCTAGTTTTTATCTCCACTTTTCACTTAGGACCAACCAGAGAAGGCTGTGGTGCTAGTGGAAGGAAGCTTTGGGCCTTTCCCTGTAAGGGTGTAGAACGCAAAGCCAGAGAGACCATCCCTGGGCAGGTGTGTCCTGAAGAGCCATATAAAACAACATAAATTGATTCTCTTCCCAGTTCTGGAGGCCGCCAGTTCAAACTGAGTCTCAGCGGGACACACACACACACCCACACACCCTGTTGGCTCTGTTTCCCTGAAGAACCCTGACTAATGCAGGCATGGAAAATCCAGAATAATCTCCCCACTTCAAATTCAGATACTTAACAATCTCAACTCCATCTACAGCCTTAGTTATCCTTTGCCACGTAGCTGAAAATATTCCCAGGTTCTTGGGATTACTGACCTGGGGACATAGACATTTGGGGGGCGGAGGGGCACTATTCTGCAGACAACAATGTCTTTCACCCATTTTCCATTCGGATTTTTTTTACTGTGGAATTTGAGAGTTATTTATATATTCTAAATATAAATACTTTGTTAGATATGTGACTTGCAAAACATTTCTTCCAGTCTGTAGCTTGTCTTTTTATTTTATTCATAAGGTCTTTTGTAGAAAAACAATTGTTTTTTATTTTGCTGACATCCAATATATTGATTTTTTTAAAGACGGGTAATGCTTTTGGTGTCATGTCAACACGCTTGTCACCAAAAGCCTTAGGTCTTGAGATTTTCTCCTATTTACTGAAAACTTTGTAATTTTACATTTAAATCTATGATTGAGTCTGATAAGGTGTATGGTTTAGCTCAATTTTCTTTTTTTGCCATTAGATTTACAATTGCTCTCACACCATTTTCTGAAATGGTTATTCTTCTTCCAATGAATTGCTTTTGCCTTTTTGTCAGAAATCTGTGGCTGTCATTGTGGGGGTGAGCTATTTCTGGGTTCTCTCTTCTGTTTCATTGATCAATGTGTTATGCTTCACCAATATTACACTGATTCCTCGAGCTATATAAAAAATTGCTAGAATTTTGATGGGAGTTGTGTCCTGTACATAAATCTGGGGAGAATTGTCAATTTTTTTTTGCATGAATTGAAATGAACATGTAATTTTTTTCTTCATTAGTTTGCTAATATGGTCACTTACATTAAGGAATTTCTATTGTTTTACATTTTAAACACTGATTCTTTCCTGTTTTCTTTATTTTGCTATTGAGTTCATCTTGTGAGTTTTAAAATTGTTCAGATGCAGAATTTTTTATTTCTAAAATATCCATTTGGTTCTTCTTTATATTTTCTATTTATTTGCCGAAACTTTCTGTGTCTTTGTTGAGGCTTTCCATTCTTTTCATTTGTTTCAAGCATGTTTGTTAGTGCTTCTTGAAGCACTTTTATGATTACTGCTTTCCAATTCTTATCAGAGAATTCCAACGTTTGTGTTATTTCAGTGTTGGCATCTGTTGATTTCTTGTTTCATTTGTGATTTTACTGGCTCTCGGTGAGATGGACGGCTCTCGATGGAAACCTGGACCCTGTGTGCGTTATGCGGCTCTGGGTCTCATCGAGAGCTGTCCTTCAGCAGGCCTCTGATGTGTCACTCTGGGGTGACGTCCAGGCTCCCCTGCTTTTATGCTCTACCACGACCCACAAGGGTGGGTTGGGAAGCAGTTTTAGAGCCCGGGGATGGTACAGTGTAAGTCTAGGTTCCCCATTCAACTTCTGCTTGCGGGCTGGGGACAGTTCTTCATGTTTTCCCATGATGCTTGGCCGCAGGAAGGGTGTTCCTGTGTAAACGTCACCCGTCTGTTCCTTGTTCCCGGGCTGGTGAGAGCAGACTTTCTCAGCTGGGTCCACGGACATTTCCAGGCTGCCAGCCTCTTCAGCACTCTGTTGGGACTCATGGGCAACCAAGAGGCTAGGAACTCACTGTCACGTCGTTCCTTGGCCTGAAGTTCCTTGTCCATCTGCCTTCTCTCTATGCTCTGGAGACTTCTCACGTTTGTTTCGTGTGTTGTGTCCAGGGTTTTTTGTTGTACTTAGCCAGGAGAATAGGGAAAAGGACGCCTGCTTCAATGTTGCCAAAATAGAAGTTCATGCATGCTCTCTTAAAGAAAACATTTTACGGGCATGTATCTAGCTTGTTTAAGATATGGAGAGACAATGCATACTGTGGTTAAGACATAAGCTTGAGCCCAGGCTTGGGCCGTGTAGCTCAGTTGGTTGGAGTGTCGTCCTGTACTCTAAAAGTTGTGGGTTCAGTTCCCGGTCAGGACATATACCTAGGTTGTGAGTTTGATCCCTGGTTGGGGCGAGTATGGGAGGCAACCGATCAATGTTTCTCTCTCACATTGATGTCTGTGTGTCTGTCTATCTCTCTCTCTCTTCCTCTCTGTCTCTAAAAAAAAATCAATGAACTTATCCTCAGTGCGGATTAATAAAAAAGAGGTCAATTAGCGTCAGATAGGCTGACTTCCTAGCTTAACCACTTACTAGCTGACGATTTACCCTCTGAGTGTCAACTTCTGCATAATCCCGACTGGCTGTGTTCCCAGCGGTGTTTTGTCTCTGAGCTCTGCTGTTTGTTGCTATACCTTGGCTTCTGACATGTTTGAGTCCAGGGGAAGATTCTGTGCTGGCCTGAAGCTGAGCAGGTGGGGTTGGCAGAATTTGGGAGTTCTGGTAAGGAAGATTTATTTGAGGCACTTTTGGCCACAGAATAAACCCATGGAGTCACCAGCCTGTGGTCCTTCAGTGTGGTGTGACAGCTTGGAAGGGCGGGGCTCTGCGGAGAGAACCCAGAGGCCAGGGAGGGGGCTGCAGCAGACACACATTTTTCAGGTTTCCAAGCTCATAAAACAAATCTGCTTCCAGAAAACCTGAGAGGAAAAAATGGGATGCTTTGACCCACCAGCGGGCCTTGGAATAGTGGGACCAGGTGACTGTTAAGACAGCACATCTGTATGTCGCCAGATGCTCCAATTAAAGGTCATTTTCAAAGCACATTTGTAGTTGTTTTCACTTATGAAAATATCCTAGAGACCATAATTTGGCAATATACATATAATCAATTGTTTCAAAAACAGAAGTGATGCTGGCTATTATAATGTAAACTGTTTTCTAAATGAAAGAATTAAAGGAACGTAATTGGAGAAGTATACAAACAGTGGTTAATATACTGCTTCTTGCAAAGACATAGCACAACTTATAATCTTCCTTTATGGTGTATGTTGTCAGTGTTTAATCAGGCGTGTGAATGTAGTCAGGTGTTAAACCGTTCTATTAGCTGGGATGTTGCGCTGTTATTTACTGAGACGTTTATATTACATTGTTGTTGGCTCTCCGAGCTTCTCTTTTTCTTGCTCCTCTTTCTCTGGTCTCTGCAATCTGTATAATTGTCTTCTTACTTTTGTCTTTAGAAAGCTTTAAATAGAGTTACTGAGAACGATTAACTGTGTCAGAATCACAAAGTTCTGGTGCTTTACAGATTAATTACAGGGACTTGTTATGTTGATGCTTTAAAAAGTGAACTGGGACCTGGGTCTAGCATGGAGGTCACCACGGAGTGGCAACAAATGGCCCTTTCTACCCACTCTTGGGGACACCGACCTTGACCTCAATGGGCTGTAATAACTCCGCATACCCGAGATCCCTCTACTGGAAATTTCAAAGGTTGGTGACAGGTGAAATGCCAAAGGTAAGTGACTTCTTTGAGGAAGCAACAGGGAAAGGTTTGCCCGAGTAAGGAAATTCCTTAAAACATTTCTGTAGTCATTCATTCATTCATTCGTTCACTCATTCTTCTCTGTCTTCTTATGAAGTGTGTTTCCTGGGAGGATTGTGTTTCAGTGTTGCTGTTACAGGAAATCAGATTGGCTGTGAATTTCTACATGCAATAAAATCCAGTCTCTCTGGTGTGGCTGGTCAGTTTAGTTGCCTAGTTGTGAGCTCCGCATGATGTGTTCACTGAGGCCAATGCCATATTTTTGGGTTCTGTTTTATATCAGTCTCTTAAATTCAAATGAGGAATCTAATATTGTTTTAAGAATGATTTTGGCAAGATCAAATAAAATATACAAAATGCATTGTGGTATGAAGATGGAATCCTCTTACAATTAAAGGACAAAAGTTGCTTATTTAAGATTAAGTATTAATTGAAAAACTGCGAGAAAAATTGACCGAGGGTTAGATAAAAAATTGCGCTAAAAACATTTATCCAAATCTACTTGCAAAACATAATGTTATGGAGCAGGACCTCTGTTAGCTGTGCTTAATTTAAAGAACCTCATTAACTGGAGGAAATGAACAGGGAAACGGCAAAGAACCTTAAAGACGCTTACCAGCAACACCCCACTAATACATGTGCTTAAGTCTAACTGCTGTTTTCCCAGTCACAGCTGAAATCAGACAATGGTTAAAACCTCTGGCGTTCTCCGTGGAGTGCATTCATAAATTCACAGTTGTCAGTCCTACAATTATTGGGACTCAGGCTAAGAATTAAAACAGGGAATCCTGAATGTCTAGGCCACATGACCATCTTTAAGGTTCTAAAATCATGACTTAAACTAAAACAACTCTGTTCACACCCATCCTCTAACCGCTGTGTATATTGAGTGGTATGACAAGAATTTTTCCTGATACTTGACCATTTCAATCACTCATTGCTGCTACCAACAGACTCAGGTGACAGCACCTCTTGGTGAACTTGTAAAATACGGCAATAGGAATAAAGCTCAGGGGACCCTAGACGAACAGAGCAGAGTCAGGGCACGCCTTGGGTCCCATCTCATCCAGAGGTTCGCTCCATAAAACAGGGATAGTGTTGGCTCATGACAAAGAAGAGAAAATTGGTGCTGCACCCCATAGTTAATGTGACAACATGCAGCTAATGAGCACTTAACGATCCTCAGCCTGCTCATTTTTGTCACCCGTTTCAGGATGTCACTTGTTTTATACTTAGCCCTATGGTGTAGGATTAGCTTCATGCTAAAGTGAATTAGTCAAGGTTTTTTAAAAATCTGAACAAAAGTGGTAGAAAATGTGTACAGATATGAAGAGACTGAACGTATACACACCTGTTCAGATAATGTATAATTAACTGAGGAGAATTTTTGGTTGAATGTGTAAACTGGCAGTAAAATTTTACTTTACATTTGGTGAGACCTTCGCCTTAAGATGGAACATATTTTTTAGTCTGAAATCATGCTTGAAGAATGATTAAAGATTCAGGGAGATCAATTACACTCTTTGGGCACAGAAAGCACATCGCTTTTGAAATGGGATTAAGGAGTTCTATCTCAAAACTTGCAGATCCCATAATGTATGTATTTGTTATCTATATATACATATATGTACTAAATATACACACAAATACATATATACACATATATACACACACACTTCTTAAAAACACCACTTCTCCGTTTGTTCCTACTCTGTCCTGTCTCCCCATAAAAGCTCTCTTCTCTGTTCTTCATTTAGGTAAGTGCATCTGAGAACTCAGAGATTCCAGAAAAGAGGTCGAATTTGTCGATTTTTGGAAAAAATTGCAAAGATCCCTTTCTGTCATTCTAACGTTCTACAGGTAAGATCAACTTTGCAAAGAAGTCCACTCTGATGGCTGTTAAATATTGCAATAAATGAGTGAAAAACATTTCCTCATTCACTGATTTTCTAAGAGGACACCCACGGCCTTGAAACAATCACTGGGTCTACTGTTTCCTTTCACACTGGAATTTCACATCTCTGGCCCCCGCTGACCAAAGTTTATGCTTCATTGTAAGTAATAATTCATGTTTCTTTAAGACAATGCAGAAAAAAATAAAAGTCTACAGATGGGGGAACTACAATAAATGGTGGAAGTAAAATGTTTATCTTTTGACTTATAAATGTTCAGAATAGAATAGTAGTCTTGCTATATCATGTATGGGCTCCCCTGGATCCCTGCAGAAATTCAACAGAGCGTCTGCAGTTCACAGAACAAACCATAGATGGCGACACAGTACGCAGCTCCTTACAACCAGAGAGGCACAAATTGTCTTCTTACTGGCCCAGGTGGCCGAATTTTTACCATTAGAGAGTTCTTCCTTTGTGTCAACTATTATGATATTGAGGTACCATTTAAAAATAAAGCGCTTTTGGAAAGCATAACAATAATTTACCCCATTGATATTCAAGAGCTAATAATTTAGAAAATGTCTCCCCAAATGCAATAAAGTGTTGGCTAGTCTGAAGGCAGAGATCAGGGTGGAATAGTAAAGATGGATGAAGGTCCCTAATAAAGTGCCCTGATGGAGGACAATCGAGAGCTCTTGGAGAAGTTGTCTTGGAGGGAGGAAGTGCTGGCTCCCTAAAGACACCTTCCACTCAATTCTGAATGTGCCTGGAAGGCTTTCTTAGAGCTCCCCTGTTTAGCTGAGAATGCAGCACATTTAAAATTCATATGCACGTGAAATTCTATGGTAATCTGAGTCAGGAAGCAAGGAAAGGCAGCGGAGACTATTGCAAGTGCAGCATCTCTTTCAATTTGAAATTGAACACTTAGAATTCAGAATTTTCTAATTCTGTTATCTAGGAGCTCTTGGAGGTGAATGCACCAGATTTATAATTTCATTTTAATAGATCTCGTCATTAATGGCTGCTCATAAAAGTTGCTTCATTGCATTAGTATACCTGAAACTGGAACCCAGAGTTGCTCTGGGGTCTCCAGGTGGCCCAGAGGTTCAATGCAAAGTTGTTTTGCACAAAGGGATCTGCAAAAATAATTCTGGCCCTTTAGTTTTGATTTCCTTTCTATTGATTACACTAGGTACATTTAATTCCAAATCTTGGACATGGCTGACATGGTCATTCAATTGAGGCTTTGTAGTGAAGAAACCATTAAGAGAGTGCAGAGGGAAGACCATGCAATTTCCACTGGGAAGGGGAATCAGGGCTAATTTATTCTGAGATCAAATTCGTGCCAAAAGCTTAGCAGGTCACAGGCCAATGCCATCACTGAAGTATAAAGGACCTGATGTTTGGAGTGTGAGTAGAAAGATGCACCCTCTGAATCTCTATTCAGGCAACATACACACAACTTGGGAAATGTAATTCTGTAGACGACAAGAAATGGAATTTGGGCATCTGCTGCCTAAAGTGCTACCCTTCTCTACCGCAAGTTGAACAACAACCGATTGTTCCATTTGTGTGTGTCTTCAAGTTTTTATTTGAAATAATTGAGTGCAATTTTTAAATTAATTTTGATTTTTAAAAGATGCTATTTCCTCAGATGGACACAAATCTGACAAGCACATGATAAATGCTCTGCTTCCCGTGACATCATTACCTTCACGTGGAGAAAGAGCAGCGTAGAGACAGGAGCCCGTTTGTCCTGGCAACGCTCACAGGCTCTTTCTCTGCAAATGGCCAATTTAAGTGCTCTGTGGATAGCTCTCCCCCAGAGGAAAAATGACCTGGACTCGGCACAATGATGCAAATATTTACATTCATAAAAACCTAGACTATCTTACGGGATTTGGGGGAGAACTTGAAAGCTTTCAGGTTTATTTGACTTTGAAGGAAGTGGAACCTCATCAATGTTTGCTGTTCTAATGTTTTCAGATGTATTTCTCTGCAGTACGAATTTTCATTAGGGCTCAGGCCAAGGGTGCGGTGTTCCCCAAGAGGACCCACTGGGCCATGTGTGCCAAAAGCTGCTGGCTTCTCAAACCACTGGTTTTGGAGAAGCTTCGAGTGGCCCTGCCTGCTTTGGGAGGGGCAGCCTCCGGGACACCTGGGACCTGAGGTCAGGTGGTCCCACCCTCAGAAGGCTGGCCTCACTTCCAGGCTAGCAAGCACTCCATGTCACGGGGGTGGGCTGCCCTCTGACTGTATGGAAGAGATAGGGAAGGGGAGAGAAGGCAAAAAGGGGACCAGGAGGCAAAGGAGTGCTGAGTGGGCAGGAGACAGAGGAGGTAGTGACCAAGGTTCCTTAGCTCAGCGGGCACCATTGAACAGGGCAGCCATGGTGTCAGAGCCCCAGTGGTAGTGGTGATGATGACTTTCCCCCATCACCACATTAACCTTGACTAATGCACCTGATTATGTGCTTTGAAGTAAAAGCACCTGTGATGTCTTTGAAAGCCTACATATCGGACACTACAGCCCAGAATGTGAGCTGGTGCCTCACCCCACCTTCATTTTCCTGCAGTCCTGCCTCCTCCTCCCAATCTGTACCCCCTCAGCTCCCTGCATCCTTTTCAACCACACGATGCATCTGTGTGTATGGAAGAGGTGGGGGGGTGGGATGTTTAGGAGCCAGACTGCCAGGTTGAAATCCTCTGTGGCCTCAGGCAAAGACTTGGGCTCCTTTGTGCCTCAGTTTCCCTATCTGCACAATTGGGCCACTGACCCACATGGTAGGTGTGCAGATTAGAAGAGTATCAACTCGGGTGTTGTCACAAGGTAGCCATATGAGGGGAAAATGGTGGCGCCAGAGGTCAGGTACTTCCCCCAGCTCCGTGTTTGGCAGCTCAGTGAGCAAAAGTGGGTTGACCAACACTCCGCTGAAGCTCAGGACTGGCGCTCCCCGTCAGGCTCCTGGGTCAGGCTCTGTCTCCCCCCCCCCCCCACACACACCTCTTCCCGAACGATCCCGAACTACCCTGACTTCAGGCTGGCTCTTTGGCCAGCCCAGAGGTCGTCCCCACCCTGATGCCAGGCCCACCCTGGACGGGCTCCTTCTGACCACAGGCCAGGGGTTGGTGGCAACCCTTCTCCGGGCACAGCTCCCTGGTGCCACTGGGGGCAGGTCACTCTTTTGAAGGACTTTTACAAAATGTTTGAGGCTTTCAGAGAGCTGGATGCCACCCACCCTCCAGGATCTTACCATTCTCCAGAGAGATGACGTGCTCTCTCTATGCGGCATAGAAATTGTTAGCTCCAGAGAGTATTTCAAATGAGTTTTTGATATTTTGTAACTTCTCTATTTTTTAAAATGTAACTGAAAACATCTTTTCTCCTATCCCAACTCTGGTCACTCCCCTCCCCCTCATTTTTATTCTCTATTGCCCACTGATTTGACTTCTGAAGGGTTTGTATTTAAGATTTTCTCTTCTGCAAAGATGACCTAGAATCCACCTCATTGGCCCACTAAGTTCCGATAGCTGAACAAGGTCCACCAGGCTCCTCATGAGCTTCTGAGAGAGAGAAAGTCACTGGTATTTTCCGAGGTGAAGTGTCCTCAAGAGGAGAGGCTAATAAGAATATTTGAAATAATATTTGTTATCGTTTGGCTGAAAACAGTAAGTGTTTTGGGGGTTAAGCAACAAGATGGAAGCCTCCTTTCAAAAAGCAAGTAGACCTTACTAAGCTGTCATCTCCAATGCTTGGCGGACGCCTCGGTTCCAAGGACAAGAGCCACAGGGGTTGGTTCCACTGTGCGACCTCTGAGAGCTACTTGTTCTGAAAACGCTGCAGCTTGTATTAAAAATCAAAGTTCTAGCTACTTACTGTCCTTGTGTGTTCAGGTCAGAATGCGAAAACTTTGATGGCTTTATTAAGCTAAGGCTTTTCGGTGTAGGCGTCAGCTAACTGTAGATGGCCTTCTCGCTTTATCAAAAGGGTTATTTATTTATTTTTCATAGAAAGCATGTGCGTTTTCTGCTGAGAGAATAGAGAGCTGCCTTACTGAACATATCATCTATGAGCTAGTGATTTGAAAGTGTTACAAAGCAAGACTGTGCCAACCCCACTCAACACACCACCGCCATGTTTCATAAGCATGTTGTAACTTCCCTTTGCCTGGAATGAAAGTCATCACTGATGTGACTAACCAGCACATCTGAAACACAGTTTTATGGTTAACTTTAATGAAGAAAAGTAGCCAAGTAAGCTGTAATAAAAGGAAGTTAACTTATAATAACATGTATTTCAAAATGTAAATCCTTGGGCAAAATGAAGTGGACAAACCCTTGCACCTCTTTAAATGAATTTGTTTGAGTTGAAAAGAACTGAAGTAATATTCAGCTGACACTTGTTAGCACTTTTTGTTTGATATTTGAAGGGCTAACCAGTGGATTTGTATTTACATAAACATACGCAGAGAGCGGCTACTAGGAGTGTGCACAGTACCCGGACGCCTTCCACTGGTGTGTCAGGTGGAGTAATGGGGGGGTTTCCCTGTCTTCGGCGCAAGTTTCCAAACTGACAAACAACTCTTGATAAAGGCCTGAATAAAACAAAATACCATCTGCTTTGATTTACAAAGTCATTGCATTACTAGGAAATTCAGTTGACGCTAAAACTGTGCAACGCATATTTTGTGTTTATAGAAGAAAAAGAGAGCTGGGTTTGGTGATAAAATCACCATTTTCACCCACCGGCTGATCGAAATGAAAGTGTTCAGTGGGCCTCATACCCCTGCAGCAGGGGCCCTAAGCTGTCACCAGCTCAACAGGTGCTTCACATCCAAAATGTTTCTCAAGGCTTGTGGATTTTTTGAGCTCCAATAACATCTTTGAAAAGTAATACCTTAAGACTTGCGCAACTCAAAATGCTTCCCAGATGTGCAGGTGAAGCTCTTGAGGGACATCGAAGCAAAGTGGTCAACCAGGGGCCTGAGCAGGAGACCTTCCTCTGCTCCTTGGGGCCTCAGTGGCCGGGCCCAGCGCAGACTGAGCGCCTTTGTCAGGAGGTGGTATGCCCAGTGGTCAAAACCCGTCACTCTGCAGTCAGGGGCCCATCTTTCCAAGCCGTGCTGCATCTCCCACTGGCAGTGCAGCTTGTCTATAACGTCTTAGCACGCCTCCCTCCCAGGGTTCCGGGGATTAAAGGAGAGAATCTGAATGAAGTGCTTAGTGGGGTCCTAGTCCCTGGTAAGTGCTCAATGCACGTTAGTTACAATCCTGCTTATGTTCCTTCTGTTGCTGACAACTTTATCCAATATAGAAACCATCTCTAGCAAGAGTCTTTCAGCAGAAGCGCCTGTTATATAAAACTGAACAGGAGTGCACAACATCTCTGCAACCTGGCCGGCACATACCCTCTGAGACAGAGTTTTCACTGAGTCACATATCAGGGTACAAATGCTTTCTGTCTAACGTTGACATTGAACTCCTCAGCATGGGCAGAAATACAGCAGCAGTTTAATAAACCCCGAACTTCCATTCCACATTCAGTTAAAGTTTGAATTTTACCAACGGGCATGAACTCGGAAAAGCAGCTGGGGTTTTCCTCCAATCTGATTGTGGTCACATCTCAAAGACGCTGACGGCCGTCTTTCTCCTGCTGTGTTCACCAGGCGGAGTGTATTCCTCCACCTCCATGGGCCTGGCCAGGCTTGTGACTTCTGTCACCAATACAATGTGGCAGAAGTGACAGTCCCTGACGTCCGAGGCCAGCTCATGAAAAATGTCTGTCTCTCACCTGGTCTCCTAGAAATGCTTGTATGGAGACTGCCGTGCTGTCAGGAAGCCTAAGCTGGAGATGGGGAGAAAGAGAGAGGGCGGCGGAGGAAGCCAGTCCAGCCCTTACCTACTCAGCCTTCGGCCAACTCCAGTGTCAGCCACCGTCTGATTAAACCATGGGAGGGATCCCAGGTCAGAACTGCAACTGAGCCCATTAACCCCAGGACCTTGGAAGTAACTGCATTGTTATTTTAAGCCACGAAGTCTGGGATGGTTTGCTGTGTAGCACTAGATTACTGAGTTTGTGCTGAAGGCATGACATAAATATTACACAGTGTGCTATTCAGTGTTTATAGCCAGTGTGAGGCTGTACAGTGTTTGTAGAGGATCATTCACCCGAAGTAGGCAAGATGAACCCTGCTCACAGCAGAAAAACTGTTAGAACTGTTCACAACCATGTACGACCATGGCAACCGTATACTTGTACAACCGTGCACAACCATTGCAACCATATTTAACTATCAACAAACTACTACAGTCATTTACTATCACCCGCAACAATTTACTGCCATGGACAAGCACCCAAAAGCAAACGAAGCAAGGCAATGCCCCTCCCAGGTCTAGTGGCCACGCTGGTGGGCTGAGACAATTCATGAAGTTTGGATATCAATGGCCGTATTTGTCTTTGTCATCGGAACAACAAACATCTACCAAAGACCCCTATGTGCTTGTGGGCACATCTGGCTGTGAACACCAGAAGAGTAGGCAGGAGCAAGCACCATGAGACTAGGAGCATTCCAGAAGCAGAGTCCACTTTTTCCTACATTTGAATATCCTATTTCTATCTCTTTCATTCACAAAGAGCCAGCAGCTGGGCAGAGCTAGGCTGTTCTGCCTGCCAGTCACCACGTGACTGGTTGCCCCAGGAGAGGCAAGGCCTCTTGTGTCAGAAGGTTGAAATAATGTCCGTTTGCATGGCTTAGAAATTTAGGGTCCAATTTAAGAAAAGGATGCATCCAACCCCACAAAAATGATGAAAATTTCACAGTCCAGACTTTATTCTTTATTTCCTGCCTGAATGGCGTGTAACAGGTAAATAGATTGCATTCCCTGAATTACACGTTTCAGATTAGTAATTTAGACTCTTTAATGATTACAGTTCATAACTTATTGAAGCAGATAACATTCTGACATTTTTCTCCAACGTCCTTGAAGATCCCCAGAATAGAGGGGCAACTGAAATATGTAAAATACAATTATAATTGTTATTTGTTTTCCCTATTAGCATAAATGATATGGTTCAGTTAGATAGAAATGTTCTATAAACACCTTCTACTAGAGCGAGAGAAAATACTGCTGATCTGTTCATGTAAAGCCTGAAGGTGTGGAATGTCTGGTTAGAATTTTGTGCCGGGGTCCATGCAGGGAGGGGTGGCTGCAAAAACCTTCACACCACGATAAAAGAAAAAAGGAACACGTTTCTCTTTAATGCATAGTAAGAGATATTTGTGTGCTATAAGACAGAAAATACACCTATATGGGGGTAATTTATTTCAAAAATTCTTAGTTTTGTAACATTAGGAAGCGGAGCAGTACCTGTTATACAATAATTATGTCCGCTGGTGCTATTTTGCTTTACTTCTATTTGAATAAAAATTAAAGAATGCTTTTTACTATGTCAACACATTTTAAATGACATATTACCTTAAATGTTCCCATTTGAATTTAAAGTTTTCTTTTGCACAACATTGATTTGTCAGTTGTTTCTACATGCAACTTTTACAAAAATATACAGCAAATTCTGGAACAGCTTCACACCCCCAGTGTAGCCGTCACCGATGTCCTAGCTGTCGGTAACAGCCAGGAAACGCATAGGGTTTTTCTTGGCACCTTATTTTTATTTATAAATTCCACTTCATTATTGCAACAAGACACCACAGGTAGTGCATTTGTGTGGAATTACTGCCTCCCTTTCTGGTTAAAGTCTCTGAGCCTTTAGCCACAGAATGCATAATGCCCCCCGTTGCGCTCAATAATCACCCAGAAACGCACTGCATGCTGGGGCTTATCGCTTCCATATATTTAGTGGGATCATTTTAGGGGGGAAAAAAGGACCATAATGAAGATTATATGTGGGGGGAAAAACTCAAGAAAGAATTAACTGTGAAATAATGTAATTGCCGATAGGGTCTTGAACTTTTGTTTTTAACATGCAGGAAAATTTAAGAAAGTATTGCATCTTGCTGCATACACTCTCTCAGGAGATATTAAACATAAGCTTGGAAAATGCATTTCGGCTTGTTGCATCGGTGAGACCTGGGGCTAATTTCTTAAAAGGGTTAAGCTGGTATGTTCCGCATTAAATTACCACTGTCATTCAATTCATTAGAAGAGTTTATGGAGTTACAATATGTCTGTAATTTATAGCCTGCTTACTGACAAAGCTTACCGTTAACATATGCCTAATTTGCCAAGGTTATCTCAAGTTCCATTCATCTCCCCCACTAACAATGCGCCTCTGATTCCATGCTTCATGGATGAGGTACATGCGGTTTCATATTTAGCGCTATCAATCACAGGGAATTGCCTGGAGCTCCTCGCCTCAGTGTTCAAAGTGATTTCTCCACAGCCTCTGATGAGTGATGAGAGGATATCTCCGCCAGTGGAGGGCGCTATGCTCCACCATCCCCAGCGAGGGTGCCAGCTGAGATCCCTGGTCTATTTTGGCCTGATGCTCCAGGCGCCCTTGGAGCCACCAGCGGTGACTTAGGAAGCCCTGTGTTGCCCGGGGTGGCACACTTGTGGTGTAGACTGAATGTCCTGGCACCACCAAGGCGTCTCTACATGGTGGGGGATGGCACCTTGTTTACAGGCTGTCTGCACACCTTTCACAGTCTGGATGTGAGAAGGACCGGGGTGAACGCTCCTCTGCAATAAGATTTCCAAATTTCCCTGCGTGGGGCATTGTGCCTGCTACTTCCGTTGCATGCAAAGCTCTCTGCTGGGGACACTGAGACCTGAGCTCAATGCTGGGGCGTCTGCCCAGAACACCCTTCTCCTGGCTGCCATGTTCTCCCCAGAGGAGCGATTTTGCCCAAATGTCTGCTTACCTTGTGGATTTCTTGGTGAGCAGGATCAACCGTTCAATATGAGAACTACACAATGAATATTGTTGTTGAGTTTTTGCTACGTGGAAAGAATAACAAACAGCATCACATACCTTCAAAGCCAGAAACGAGTCTGCGATTTGAGTTCCAGCAGGTGCCGGGACCTTCAGCATGTGACATGGTCACAGCTGAGTCCGTGCTTCTTCTGAGCATGCATCTCGAACTCACCAACAGGATCTCAGGCCAAGGGTATAGGTTTGTGAACCTGTGTTCTCCAAATGCCAAATGTTTCAAATATCAACTCAAGCCCGTGAGTGGCGTAGAAGCAATTCCACAAATAGAAGAAAATTGTTCTACCAAGTTCCAGAACTGCTGTGCAGACAGTGACTTGATTTAATGGAAAATGTGATTTTGCAAGTATTTTCACCTTTTATGCGGGACACCAGCAACAATAGTTTGAAAGAAGAGCGTACAGGGTAAGAAGCTCTCAAGGCCAAGGACAGGGCACACATTAGTCATGCGACTGTGGCTACACTGAGCTTGCCGCACAGATCCCAGGACCCAACCTGGGGACTGCCTTCCCCAGGAAGGATCCTTATTCTTTTTCACAGCCCCCAAGTCCTTTGGTCAGACTTTTAATTCTTTATATATTCTTTCACTGGATTCTTATTGATACTTTTAAAAACCGAAGCCTGATGTGGCTGCTAGGGGCTGGGGAGGGAACGGGAGATGTTCAAGGAGTGCAGAGCTTCAGATTTGCAGGATGAAAAAGTTCTGGAGGGCTGATACCCAACAACGTGTGAATAGAGGACCCCGCTGCACTGTGCGCTTAAAGTGATTAATGACTCTCCAGAAAACACACAGAACTCGTGAATTCCAGGGCACTGATGGATAGGAAACTCCTGCTTTGAAATGAAATTGGTGACCCATTGTGTCCCGAGGAATGAGTGTCAAATTTCCCCCAGGAAGGAAAAAGACATTTGTTGGTGGCCTGATCAAAAAACCAAAATCAGGAGACATGAGCGATATACAGCATAGAAGGCTGGGAGAGACTTTTACATGTCTTTTTAATCAGAAGTTGGAGGCATTTTAGATATTTTAAAAAACTATGTGCTCAAGGGCCAGAGGAGCTTGATTTCTTCCCAGCATCTCTGATATAGGCGGGGAAGAGAACTGTGCTGAGATTCAGTTTGTGGGAAGAAGCTATTTTAGTTCTGGGTTATTACATGGCTAATTAGACAGGTCACTGAGCTCCTTTTAGAGCCTGTCAGGAGAAGCATCAGCGGTACATTAACAAATCGGTTTATTAGCTTGCAGGCTCCTGTAACGTGAGGCTGGCACACCTGCAGCAGCCTGCTCTGCATGGAGCGCTCTCAGAAGTTTCTTTTTTTGCTGCACAGTGGGTATGAGCCCAGTCCAGTCCCTCTTCCAATAAGCAGCTCGTCCCTGGACAACTGAATCAGCGTCCGACTCCTGAATACACACAGGTGGCACCACCTTATGCTTTCCTAACACGAGACCAAAAAATAGTCTTCCATTTGCACATCGTTTGCTTGGGACTGGAGAAGGACATGTGTCCTAAAGAACTCTCTGCTCTTTGATGACACCCTGACTCCGGGGTCTTGTCCCAGGAAGCAGGCAAAAGGTGTGTGCCTGTCTCGTGCAGGCTCATGTTTTCGATGTTTGGGGATCTGAAAGAAAAAGAAAAGAATGCTTTGCAGGTGATCTCAATGGCAATAGCAGTCCCATTCTTTCTGTATCCTAAAATGGAGACATTTTTAGTAAAATGGGTAAAATAAAAATGCAAATTCATCAAGAAAAAAAATGATGGCATGTCACATAGAAGAAAGGAATCCTTTAGAGAGTTTACTTCTCTTAAGCCACATACAAATTCAACAACTAAGAGATTCTCTCTTTTGACAGGTAGAGAGTAGATAGAAATCTAGGTATAGGTATAGATATTGTATTAGTCAGGCTACCCCAGAGAAAGAGAATCAACGAGACATACAGAGATGTATAAAAAGAGATTTATTATGAGGACTTGGCTGATGAGATAACGGAGATCAAGATGTCCCACAATCTGCCACGTGCAAGCTGGAGACCCAGGGAAGCCGGTGTTTGGCCCCTGTCCAACCTTGGAGGCCGGAGAACCGCGGGCCGATGATGTAAGTCCCGGCCTGAGTCAGAAGGTCCGAGAACCAGGGCCACCAATGTCAGAGGGCAGGAGGAAATGGATATCCCAGCTCAAGCAGAGAGCAACATGTCCCTTCCTTCGCCTTTCTGTTCTATTCAAGCCTCAACAAATTGGATGGTGCCCACCTGCATTGGTGAGGTTTATCTTCTTTACCCAGTCTACCAATTCAAATGCTAATTTCTTCCGGAGACAGCCTCACAGACACACCTAGAAACAATGATTTACCAGCAATTTTAGTCCAGTCAAGTTGACACATAAAATTAACCGTCACAGATATAGATATAGTTATTTATCGGTATACACTTCTGCCCTGTGTACACACAGCTTGGCAACAGCAGATGACCCATTGTGCCGAGAACTATTTGGCCAGCTGACATAACACCCACATCCACCATTTACTAAACACATGTGAAGACCAAGGCACTGTGTTATTTCCTTTATATGTATTATTTCTAATTTCCACAATATTCCTGCAAAAGGATTGTACAAATGAGGGTGAAACCAAGCTGCAGAGAGGTGAAGCCACTTGCCAAAGGTTGTAGATCTTCAGTGGCAGAGAGAGCCAGCCTGCAGAAGACTGTGCCGCTGTGGGTCTCAGGCAGCTGCGTTGCACACTGCCGGGAGCTCTCTTGCAGCTGTTCCTGTGTGTCCCCTGTGTGTGCTGCGGGTGCTGCCTGACCGTCAACGTGGCCATACCTCTGTCTGGCTTGTCCTCCCTGTGAAGCTGCATGCGGGCAGCTAAGGGGATGGTCCTCTTCAAGGCAAGCAGATCTGAGGCTTGGGTCCTTGAGGTTTGGGCATCTTGGGATACACAGCTGAGGACCTGGGGTCCTGGCCTCACCAGCTTCCTACAGTGACCAGCAATTGGGATAGAGATAGGGCTCATCAGTTCAAAGGTCTCAGACACCGAGGAATTTAGAATTTAGCCTGTTGGCAGGGGGCGTCGTCATTTGGGACCCCATCAGCCCCCTGTGTCTCAGGGAGATTGCTCCCGAGTCCAGCGTGTTAGCATGGACTGGCTGGGTAAGAGCACGTGGAGGTTGGCAGGGACCTACGTGAAGCCTGGGAGAGATCATGAGGCCTAGCCAGGGGAGAAGCCATCAGATTGGAGAGAAACGGTTTAACAAACGGAAGCTAACGTGGAAACTAAATCTACACAACTTAAAATTATCTAGATAGGGGCGCAAAGGATGATAAAGGGATAAATAGGGCTCTAAGTTGCCCATGGTGGGTAACTGGAAGGCAGTGGTGCTATTTAGAAATCAGAAAGCCAGAAGGAGGGCGGGTTCCCCAGGGAAGGTGAGTGGTCTGGAGTACACTGGTAAGGTCTTCATTGGAAGGGTTGTTTCTTGGAGGGGGTGGCTAGAGGCTTTGGGATGAAGATTTCGAATGGAGCACCCAATAGTTCTTTCCCTGAACCTGCCTGGAGGGTTTCCAGGTGGGCAGTATGGGAGGAAGGGTGGGCGTGGAAGATGAGCCCCTTCAGGAGAATCACTGCAGGAGCCCACTGGATTTATTGCAGCCAGTCTGAAGTTCCTGAGGGTCACCCGGAGGGTTAGAGCCTCCACAGGGGGCTTTAATAAGGACAGTGGGGGGCAGGGGGAGAAGTCTGCAGGTGGAGGCATGTAGGTGGATCCAGGGCTCCAGGCTGTGTTGGACTGAGCAAGATGTGAAGCCACTTGGACAGCTGACTCTTAAGCCCTGATTTCAAGTCGTATGTGAAGCTCTTTTTCATGGTATCGTGACCAAGCATCTTGGCTCTGATAAAGAGGGGAATGTTTTTAGTTACGCTTATTTCTCAGTGCAAAAGGGCTCAGAGCTAGAATTTCCGCATGTCTGGGCTGCCCTCCTCAGAACCGAAAGCACAGTTTTTTCCACAAATGGCCTTAGTGACACTACATGTTTTCTCTGGGACCATCTCATTCTTAAACGACAAGGAGGAGAATGCAGTGTGTGAGCGGAACTGCTGAATGGGGCAAGGGATGGTTTTTTGAGAAGACGTTAGAATGAAGAGGCAGAAACTTCGAAGGCCTGGCGCTGGGTCTGAAACCCAGAAGCTTCGGGAAGCCCCCTTTTGGGAGCCAAAGTTAATGCAGAACCTCTTTCCACTGGCACATCACAGCCTTCCACCCAGCACTGAAAACACAGCCTCCATCCCCTACAAATGATGGTTGAAAACAGCAGCCTCCCAGCAGAACAAGCTATACAGCACCTTTCACTTCTGCTTGAGCAGGGAGAAGATTCATTAAAAAGAAAAGAAGATTAAAAAGAAATCCCCATCCAGTGCCTTTAACCAGCAGCCCTTGATGACAAAAGGCCGCCTCTTGTTTCACTCCCCCGAGGGTTAGGGCCTAATCTTGGGCTGGGAGGCCGGCTGCTGGGTGCAGGCTGCCAACTTTGCAGCGAGCACAGTCACTTAATTATTGGTACATTTTCCTGCTTGCTCGGGGCGTGTTCTTTGGCAGCCTCACGCCAGCACCTGTGCGCTCAGACCTGGGGCCCGGACGTCCCAGCAGATGTCATGGCTCTTTTGTTGATTTCCTATTAGTGGCACTTAATAGGCAGAGGCTGGACAGCTTTGCTAAGCACCCCGCGATGGACAGCAAACATTGTTCCTGCGGTGGGCAAAGGGTCAGACTGTTTCTCTTGCCTCCAAAGCTGAGCCAGATAATTGCTGGTGATTAGCAATTTTAATTACCAGGTGCGAGGGGTCGGGATCCCCCCCCTCCCCTCCTGTAATTGGGTAGGTTGTGAACAATCGTGTAGATGTGACCAGGGAGTGTATTTTCCCAATATGCTCCTGGTCTTTTAAACTTAATTAAATTAGAGCAACTAAAATCACCAGAGGAGGCCTGGAATCTGATGAGCCAGATAAAACAAGTTTTCGGTAAAACTTGCGCTTTCATTGAATCTTGAACATAACTCTGTGCGGCGGTGCTGGGTCCGCTTGTGAACGCTGTGGCCGGAGGGGCGGCGATGCCGACAGACTCTCTCCTACATCAGTCCTGTCGGAATGAGCTCACCCGTTGTTGCTGGCTTTAGGGGGTTCTTAGGACCACGGTGAGCAGGACCCTAATGTCTTCCCAGTTCAAGCATGGAAGGGTTGACCCCAAAGCCCCCAGCGGGCCCTTTCCCTGTTACTTCTCCTGTTTGTCTCATTAACACCTAATACAAGTGCTTATTTGAAGTTGATAAATGTCCCCCAGTGCCTCTCACAGAGGCCTAGGAACCTATTCACAAATTTTATTCTCTACTGAAATTTTCCTGGGGTCTATGGCCCCAAATGTCACCTGTAGTGCACACCTCTCTGTCTCTCCAGGTAACACTAGGATTTAAAAGCAGGAGCTAAAACTTGCACTTATAATGTTGTTTTCTCATGGTGGATGTGCCGACAGGGAATGGCTTCGCTGACATGCTCAGGAGACAGAAATCATGCCACTAAAGAGATACCCTTTACTCAAGCACTGAGGGGAGGATACTGTAGAGAGGATGAAACGCACTTTGGTAGTAAGTTGAGAACAAAAACATCCACAATAACAGAGCCTCATTCCCTGACCTCTTTAATAGGGTCTCAGGAGGGAGGAGAGAGCACGGCCCCTCCCCTCCTGTCCAGCTATGTGGTGGTCCCTGAGCCCCCATCAACCAAAAAGTCCTTTGGTCCCCATACCGATTCACTCCAACTGGGAGAGAGAAGGCAGGTGTGATGCGAGCCTTCAGCCCATGTCCCATTCCAGCCTTGGTTTTCTTGGCCCTGTTCTTAGTAGCTTTAATTCAAACTATTTTCCTTTCACGGCACACTTATTATGTTCCTTGGCCGCAATACAGAACACTTGCTGCAAGTGCTAACAGGAGTAATTCATTAATGACGGTGGGACTGGAAGTGCCCTCCTTCAACTTCCCACAGAAGGCTTTGTGATTTCCAGAAAGTACCGGCTGGTGCCCCAGCATGTGTGGGAGGGGCCCCTGGGGGTGGGGACAGGCTCTTGAAAAACTGAGAGGCATGGGACAATGACCCAAGGCAGGTTTGGAGGTGGGGGGGACGCCACTCAGAGGAGCTCACGTGAGCAGGGCCAAGAGGTGTGTGTGCCAGGGCAGGCTGGTCCCAGGAGGTGCAGGGGAGCAGCCCCCATGTTTTGCATGTGCACTTACTGAAGAAATGCCAAGAGGTATGTGTATTACATTGTGTGCATGTCATGTCTGGACACTATGTATGTATGTATGCAGGTTATTTCACACGTGTGTTATATAGTCTCATATATTTGCATCACATGTTATTTTTGTGTCATGCATGCCCCTGTGTGTTGTACACATGTGTTGTGTGTGAGGTGTGTGCATGGCATGTTATGTATGTGTATTGTTTTACATGTGTGTATTGTTTATTGTGCATGTACATTATGTGTGTTGTGAATGTAATGTTTATACTTTATAATGCTGTTTGTTACATGCATATCTGTTATGCTCTCTATGTCTGTATGTGATACAGTGTGAATGCATATTATTTACACGTGTATATCATACATTTCGCACACGGATACTATGCATGTTATATTTGTACATTATACACACTACCTGGGCCTGTTATATGCATGCATATTATGTGTGAATCATGCATGCGCATGATATGCAAACATTACTTTATACATGCATGTTATATGTCACGAGTGTATATCATATATGTTGTGTTGTGTTGTGTTGTTAATATTAATGTTAGTTCGAGGCCTAGGTTTATAGCCCTCCCATAATATTCATGAGGTTGAAGAGGGGATTGTAAGATAAAGATAATTAGTGAGGTGCCTGCTCAGCTGTGTAGAAAAATGAAACATTCATCCCCATTTATGTGTCCCTTACTCCTTTAATTTTTGATTTAAAACACATGTCTTTACGGGTACTTAAATTTGTGCACATTTTCTCCCAACCATTCAGCGGCGGTGGTTTTCCTGGTGCCCCGCCCCTGGCCTTTGGTGGCGCACGGACCACAGCCTGTGTCTCAAGAGGCTGCGCAAGCTCACAGCCCCGCCCCTTTCCCCCGTGGTCTCCCGGCCTGAGCACCGGCTGGGCAAGACGGACCGCTCTGTGGCCCTTTCACCTCCGTGTCAGAGAGGAGCCCCAGCTGGTCCACCCCTCACTTCAGGAGCCAGGGGAGGGCTTTAAGTGTTACCCTGGATGTGTGCCTCTGGCAGACTGAGTCCATGAGTTGGGGGCCCCTTTTCCCTACACCTGACGCTCACCCCGAGTCCAGCTCTGTCCTCTGCCTATCCTGGCCCAGTTTTATGACTGACACATCCTGAAAATCACACTAATGTAGTGCTGTGTGGATGCTTTTTCAAAACAACCTAAGATCTTGCAGCTCCTACGGGAGGCTGCATTTCAAAGAGAAGTTCTTAAAGAGAAAACTCTCGAAAAGTCATTGGGTGCTATGGGTGGGGGGATCGCAAAGGTGGAAGGGAGTGGGGATTTTTGGATGGGGAGTCTCTCTTCCACCCTAAAGTTACGGCACAAGCAGCCCTGCACCTGAGCTGATGTTTGGGCTCTCGCAGCCTGACCCAGGGCCACTCTGCAGGAGGCTTCACCCACCAGGGGCCTCCCACTTACCCTGAGTCAAAGCAGTCTGTGGCGATGAGAAATTTGAAAATAACAGCCTGTTAAGGAACCAAAAATCTCTGTATGTTGTGTAAATACAGCCCGAGCCATCTGCTGCTGTTATGGATCTTTTCATGGACTGCAATATGGTAGAGAATCGTCTCCAAGGTTTCCATAAAAAATAGCTTTTGTCTTTTTTTAAAAAGAGAAAAAAGTATCTATTCACATAAAGAGTGTTTGTTTGTTCTGTGCAGCACAGGTGAGGTCTTGTGAGGAATTAAACTGAAGCAGCAGAAAGAACCTGGAGGAGTTCGAGCCCAGCTGGGAAATGAAAGGCATATCTGGATACATACTCTTAGGAGAAATTGCCCGTGAGTGTTTCAATGCCAGCATCAGGCACCATCTAGAAGGTTCTCTGAGGTCAAATCTGGCTGAGCCCACATTGGGTGGTGGCAGGGCGCAAGTGCCAGAAAAGGGGCTTTGCAGGGACTCGAGGCCTTGCCAGCAGGTGTGAAAGAAAGAGGTTCCTGGACACTGTGTACGTGGGTGGAAACAGGACCAGGGGCAGGTCCCAGGGCAGGTGAGGGTGTTGGGAAGTAGGTTGGAGTCGGGGAGGTCGCTTGGGGTCTAGTGTGAGCTGGGAGAGGAGTGCAGGTGCCGTCCCAGGAGCATCAGCATGTGGAGGAATGCAGAGCCCTCCTTCCCTGGTCATTTGCAAGCATGTTAATGTGCTGATGTGGTTTTCCAGCAAGTGAGGAAGCTCAGGGAAGTCTCTGTTCAGGGGCAGACAAGCTAAGACAGGACTTGTGACAAATTTGGAGGTTTCAGGTATGGAGCGAAGGGAAAGCCTGGCACTGTGGCTGTGGCCCCACGTAACACGGGAACTTCTGGGCCTTGAGGATGGTCCCTTGACGAAAGTAGGGGGCGGGAGGGGGTGCAAGTTCCTGAACCTGTTTGATCCTCTGACCTCCAGCTGGAGGCCTTGGCTACATTGGCCTCACACTTTCCTGTATGGCCAGAATTTCCCTTGGGATGACCACCCTGCTTTTACCCCACTCAGCAGACTGCCACCCGGGTGATCAGGATAGTGAGGATGTCCGTGGTCCGGGCTCTGTCCCAGGGCACAACTGAGGCACCAGCTGTGGCGCCTCACAGGCAGACTTGATGGTTTTGGAGACATCTCCCGTGGCTCACAGGCCAAGGCAGAGACACTGCCTGTGACTCATGTGTCGCTGGCTGATGGTAGATGGCCTGTGCATTTGAGGCTCGGCCCTGCCACTTAGCATACGCCCACACACTGAGACCCGTTCTTTTAAAGAAATACATAATGACTCACTCATTGGAAAATAGCATCTTGATATTTTATGTTTAATTTTATGTTTTACCTTAAAACATAAAATTAAATGCTTGTAACCTCTCACGACAAGGGCAAGGGACTTAGGACCTCCTCTGCATGATGTCACTGAGTCTGTAGTCTGTCACTGTGGTGGCTCTGCATGGTCCTGCTCGTCGGGAGGTGGGATGGGTGCTGGTGGGAAGGAACACCTGTGTGTGTGAACACGGCGCTTTTTTTTTTTTTTTGGTCTGAGTGTCAGCCAATACTTACTTGAACAAAAATAAAATGTTCTATATTTTGGGGTCTGCTATTGACTCATTGTAGGAAACTTAACATATAATTTAAGTCCCAGAGATAGCATTCTCTGGAAGCCGAAGTAGACATAAAATTTATATTCAAATTACATGTATATTAAGTACATTCAGGAATGTCTTAAATATTGTAAAGTATTGCTTTACTTGCATATGATTGAGGTCTATTCTATCGAGTTATAAAACTGTTTCTGGAAAAAGAGATCATCGAAATGCCAAGGCCGTAGCAGAGATCAGATGCAGAGAAGGAAGAGGAAGAGGGACGGGCGGGCTGAGGTGTTGGAGGGAGAGCTGCGGGGAGAAATGGCGTTGCAGACAAAGGTTACCTGAAGCTGTTTAAGTTAGGCCTGTGTCTGGTCACCTGTCCCTGTTCCAGTTACCAGTTTGCCTCTGTCCCTAAATGAGTCCTGGTCTTTCTGCAGTAGCGCCGTGGTCACTAGCAGGTGATGCAGGGACACGACCCCACGAGGCAGTGCATTCCCCAGCTACGAGGTGGGTTTGGGGGAGGACTTTGGCCTTAACTCTGCTTTTCATCACTTTTGTGGGTTGAAGTTTGACCCCTACTCTTTGTTGGAACACAAATCTGGGCTACTTTATTGATATGAGTTACCTGCTGGGCCTCTGAGCACCTACCAGCTTCCTTGCTGTGCTCTGAAAATGCAGGTATTGTGCACCTGAATTATAATCTTGCTGTGATAATACCCCTGTATTGATTCAACAAAATGAGTTGTCTATTTTGTTTTCACTCCAACATCTCTAAGAAGTGAAGACTGACAATCAGGAACATAAATATTTTGGACTTCACACATCTTGTGGCATGAAGGAGACTAAAAAAAAAGTGTAATAATTGCAAAATAACATTTTCCCAGGACATGCAGTCTGTTTGAACCTGGATGGCGAACTCCTCACAAAAGCATGTATTCCAGAACAGTGTTAAAATGTTACAATCGTCTGCGCCCCCGAAAGGCAGAAAATAGGCAGCGTTGCATGAAAGGTACAACAATCCAAATGTAAATATGTAGAAACTACTGCCTGGAGCCATGATTGTTTTTATGTTGTATAAATTGTATAAAAGGTATTTCTACATTGCTTTATTCTAGAGATTTTCTTGGGGCTCCGAGGGGTTTCTCTGATTTACCTGGCTTTATTACAAACAATGCCCCCAAGGCAGCGATTTTCAACCCGTGTGCAACGGCATGCTGGTGTGCCACGAGAATTTTTAAAACACGCGATATCTGACAACTTAGTCAGAGAACTTAATTTACATGCACCATGAGATGAAAAGGTTGAAAATTGCTGCTCTGAGGGATCATGGAAGGTTCTAGCCTCACATTTATACATGAGTTTGATGTTTTCTTACGTGTTTGAGTTCATACGTAAAGGTCAGTTTGGGTTGGATTTTAGTGCATAATTATAGTAAATGATCATTTCGATAAAACACACCCATTGACTAGGCTTACTTTTATTTTTAGAGAAAAATAACTATTTTTGTAAACAAGTAGGAAGATGATTTTCTTAAAAATATATGACTAAGTTTCTTAACTATTATCACCTCTTTCTATGATGAGGTTTCATCACTGGTTTGAAACATGCTTTAGAATCACAGGTTTTGGTTAATCTCATGATTTTGGGGTTGGAATTGCAATTTTTTTGCTTCTGATAATCATGGTCCGTTGGCTTTTGCTTAGCAAACCAGGAAAAAAATGAAAAATGACAGACCCTTGGGGTAGAATTTCAGGGACAAGATTTTGGGGAACTCCTGCTGTTATCTAACGGCCAGTATCTGTGTCCCCTCATTTAGGCAGAACTCCAATCTCCTTCTGAAAAGCCACCCCTCCTCCACTGCCAGCCACGTGGGTCTGGCAAGGTCACCCCGTGCTGACCCCAGGGTGGGCAGGAGGCCAGCAGAGCCCGGCACACCCTCATGCCTGCAACTGACCCAGGAGGGGCCCAAGACTCCAGGCTGCCCACGAGCCTTGCTGGGGTGCTCTTGGAACCAACAGGAAAGATGCAGCTTTAAAGTCTTCACTTCAGTTTCACCGAAAATTTGCTAGAGGAGTACAGCAAGTCTCAAAGTGCTTCACTTAGACCCGTCCATGCCTACAGCTGGGCTTTGTACTTACAGGAGTCAGTGCGTTACAGCTCTTTCTTAACCCAGTTTGAACTGGACTGCTTTTGCTTACATTCAAAGTCCTGCAGCCCAGGAAGCGGGACCCTACAGTGCTTTTATCATGCAGAGAGTTAGGGGGGCAAACTCAGGGTGATATTGAATCCTTGGATGACTTCAACATACATCCATTTCTATGAACTACCACTGATAATGGGCCTCTCTAGGCAGACATGTATATCTGTCATATGATTTCCAACATCCAGCCTAGAGCAGAAAGACACTAAACCTTTGGACCAATGTTTTTCTACTGGACAAGCAATCGCAATAAGTCCATCCCTGCCTATGTTCTAGCACGGAAACTGTCACCAAAATAAATAAGTGTTTTCCACTAAGACTTTTGACCAAAACAGGACTCATTTTCTAGACAGATACAACTTAGCCAAATTGTCATTTTCCTGGCATCCTGGCTGGCTGACCAGACATAATGATCTCATCAGGAAGACCCTTGCCTTCCACTCTCGGTTACATTCTAATAACTACACCCTTGGTGCTGCCGTCCAGGTGGCCAAACTCCTCACAGGGCAGACCTCACCCGAGGTACATCAACAGCCTCTACGAAGGGTGGGGAGTTGGCTTTAGCCACCGTCTCCTTATGGAAGCAGCGCCATAGTGAATGGGGAGGATAACGCATCTGATGAAAGGAGTGACTCTCGGTGCTTCTAGATACATCTGCCTTTGCCTTCGCTTGTATGATTTCGAAACAATTGCCCTTTTCCTTCCGTGAGGTAGCGCCCCCACTGCTGTTCATCCAAAATATGAACTATTTGAGAAGGGTAGAAGGAAAAAGAGAAAGAAAATGTCTCCGGTTCCAAAATGAAAAATGCTGTATCTTTTAAGGCAAGTTGAAAATTGAAGATCTGTAAACTACATGGGTGTCTGTGAGGGTAATTACCCCGTTCTTCCAGTATGAGTAATTGCATCATTGCTCCCCTTGTCATCGTCCCAGGGGATGGGGGTACGCGTGCACGTGTGCGGGTATTGGGGAGATGATGGAAATGAAGAAGAAATGCCAGAAGTCATGAGAGAAAGGGACTTCTGTTGGCTCTGAATCCTCAGGTGGAGACTGACTTAGACTCAACCTCTTCTCTTCTTTGCCCACATCCATACGAACTGAAAATCAGGCACGAAACCCCGCAGAGAATCTTACTGACCGAGATCTTTCTCAGCCATCATTCGCTGTGCTGACCCATTGCTCTCCGTGCCATTGGCTCCGGTGGTAAGGAGGCCAAGCTTTGTCACAGCCGCTTCGTCTATTCTGGAAAATGGAGCTTTTCTGCATTTACTGAGAACAGGGTTCTTTCCCTTCTGCACCTGAATAAAATGTGGCTCATCATGCTCATCCACCTTTGCTTTGATTGTGATTCCCGACTTTCCTTTGTCATGAAAGCCTACAACACAATTAATGCTCAGGCAGAGATAATATCTAACTCAATGTTTTTGATGAGTTAACATCTAACACATAAACCGGTAGGTTTGGTTGTTGTGTTTTGGGAGAGCAGGATTTGGAGGAGAGGGGGAGCAAGAACACAGTTGCTGGTCTAGTCCGTGGAGGGAATAAGCAGTGTGAGCACTTTGGTTCAGGCACCGTGTGTGTGTGTGTGTGTGTGAATGTGTGTGTGTGTGTGAATGTGTGTGTGTGTGAACATGTGTGTGCGCAGCCGAAGCCTTCAGTAAATGAAAAAAGGAAGGGAAGGTGAGTTTAGAATGGCAGACAGACAGGCAGCACCTCTCCCTGACGTCAACATGATGCACATCTGTGAAAATAAAAAGCCCATTTGGGTCTACAAATATGGAACCACAAAATGTATGTGTGGGCACTTCCTAAAGACTGGCCTGGACTTGCTAAAGGAATGATAAAGTTCCTTTAGATATTCTTTTTTGTTTCTTGAATTTTAATGAAAAGATTGATTTCTAGTCATTATTTATCTATTGTCAAACTTTAACAAACAGCTGTAGTGATAATTGCTGAATTTCTACTCTATGTTTAGAGTAAGCTGTCAGTTCACAAACATGGAATTGTGCTATTATCTATGTCTAAGGCATTTTTCTGTAAATATACAGATTTAATGTTGGATTTCAATAAATATACAAAGATGCTAATTATCACTAGAACTATTTGTTAACATTCAAAAATACATAAAAAATAAATAAAAGGAATGCCATTCTTCCATTAGAAATTCAAAAAATATTTGTATTGAGGCGGCCTCTTCCATAATATTTGGAGATTGCACTATCATTAGGCTGTGTTAACTTTACCTTTTGTTTGCCAGTCCTTGGAAACAGATTTCTTCATCCAGCCTTCCTTGGTTGGCTCTCCTCAATGTCTTGGGGGAACTCTTCTCTCTGCCCATGGCGCTCTCTCTGAGGCCGCCCAAGTCCTGGTGAGTAAGAAGGAACGTACTAGGAGAGCCCTGTGCCTCTTGGATTTGCAGATCTTGGGGTACTGCTGTCTTTTCACTGTGTTTCTTCCCTGCAGAGTTCAAATCAAAGGAAATACTAACTCTGCAACAGACATGGGAACTGACCTGCGAGGACTAGCTTGGGAAGCAATCCCTGGTCAGGATGGAAGGCTGCTCCGTGTCTCTGGTTTCTGAGGTGAGCTTAGAGAGGGCTAATTAAGTGAAAAGTGACATTTTTTAGTGGTTTTTGTCTTTTTTTTATCTTTGCCTTGTCTGCATCGTGTTATCGGAGCTAATCAACGTGGGCTGTGTGTGCCATGGATGCTGTGCATGTTGGCTCCGACCCACAGCTCACATCTTATACACGAATTAATTCAAACTGAACAGGACGTTCTAAAGCAGTTATGTCACACCTTTCCTACCACTGTGTGTGTGTGGGGTGTGTGTGTGTGTGTTTGTGTGTGTGTGTGTGTGTGTGTGTGTGTGGAGGAGATAGCTTCTTTTTCCCTTGAAGGTCTTCAGATCTAAAGGAACTATACTCAAGGTAGTATACTTAAGGAACTTACACCAAACAACTGCCATCGATACCTGGACCTAGTTTAGGTGATGAAATTTTGGACTTCAGCTGAAACTATAATGGACCTTGGAAGGAAATGAACAAGTGCATTTTGTAGGATGATGTGACTCCTTGGGGACTGCAGGGACACTGTGATTGTCAGTTTCTAGGATGGCCCAATGATTCTCCCTTCTTCTCACTGATGCTTTCTGTATTTCTCTTCAGTACTGTAAAGGGCTGGCCTGAAGAGTTGGGAGCAACCAACGATTCGTCAAGTGGGTCAGTGGATAAATAAACTGCAGTACATCATACAATGCAATATTATCTAGTGCTGAACATAAATGCACTTTCAAGACACAAAAAGACATGAAAGAACCTTAAATGCCTATTACTAAGTGAAAGAAGACAATCTGAAAGGCTACAGACTGTGTGATTCCAACTACATGACATTCCAAAACCGGTGAAATTATGGAGACAATAAAAAGATCAGTGGTTTCCAGGGGTTAAGTGGGGGAGGGGAGTAAATAGGCAGGGCACAGGGGTTGCAGGGGCAGTGCAGTTATCCTGTGTGGTACTGTACTGGTGGACACATGTCATTAGACATTTGCCCCAACCCATAGAAGGTGCAACACCAAGAACGAACGCTGATGTACGCTATGCACGTTGGGGGATGATGTCATGGGCAGCGTAGGTTTGCGGATCTTAGCAAATGTGCCCATCTGGCAGGGGATGTTGATGGGGATGTTGATGGGGATGTTGATAACCGGGGACGCTGTGCATGTGGGGTGGGCAAGGGGTAAATGTGAATCTCTGTACCGCCCCTTGATTTTGCTGTGAAACTAAAACTGCTCTAAAAACTGAAGCCCGTTTAAACAGGGGAGGGGCTGGCCTGTGCAGCCAATAGGAGATTGCAGAAACAATGGTGTGTCACTTCTGAATCTAGGTCATAAAAGACCTGTGGTGTCTACTTTGTGGAGAGCATACTCAGGCAGCCCTGAGGAGAGGGCCGTGGGCAAGGAGCAGAGGTTTCCGGCCCGCAAATGAGTTTGGGAAGTAGTCCTTTAGCCCGGTCCACCCGTCAGCTGACGCAGCCCTAGCTGAAATTTTGACTGAAATCCTCTTGATATATCAAGCTGAACCAGCTCCGCCCTGTTTAAGCCACTCTTTAACTCCCTACCCTCAGAAACCAAGTGACATAAAACAAGTTCATCATTTAAGCCACTAAGTTCTGAGTTATTTTGTTTCTGAGCCATGGAAAACAACTACAGATAACATTTAAAAGTTCAGATCCTTTTTGCTCAACCTTTCTTTCCAGGTTAATTGTTTACTTACATTATTTGATTATTGATGCAGATCAACTAATGTAACTGTTGTATCCAAGTTTTGAGCAGGAAACTTCCCCACTGTCATCACGGGGCTACATCAACAGATCTCACAGTGGTTTCATCTTTATTTTATGTGTAGTCGTTAAGGGGAAGCATTGTAGCCAAAGTGCTCATGCCCCGGGCTCGCTCAGATGGCCCTTCTGTCCAGTGTTGCCTTCTATTTGCGTGCGTGTCCTAACGTTCTGCGTGGCACCGCAGGCTCACAGAGATCGATACAAGGGTGTGGTTCTCAGGACCCAGAGTTTTCATCAACTCCAAGGGACTTCATTTCCCTCACTTGCATGGTCGTCGCCCCGTTCTTCAGGCCTCGCCCATAGTAGGTGCTCAGTTGATACTAGCTAAATGAATGGTCTGGGAGCCAAGGAGAGCTACGCAAGGACATGATTTTCCTTTTGAGTAGAAATCAAATATGCAGACATTTTAGAAAAATCAACTCATATTTTTCCACTTAAGTGAAACAAAACCGGAAGCTGCTAAAGTTCATGACTGTGTAAATACAGGTCAGGCACACTTAGTCCCTGTCGCGGCAGGTAGAGTAGGGGAGAGCGGGCTGCGGGCCAGACAGTACTAAGGACAGTTTGCCTTCTCCACTGTCCTTTGACCTGCCTTTCTGAGCATTTCAAAAGCAGGCAAACTCAGACTGCTTATCTGAGCCATTTCCTGGGAGCTCCATATATTTTCTTCCTGGCTCCTAGATTATGCAACAAGGTCCGCCGGGGGCCTGGGCGGAGTTCCCCTCACTGCCCACCTGGTCACTTGATCTGGGGTGAAAGAAGCAGCTCTCCTCCAAGTAATGCTGAGTGAGCAGGCGGGCCAGCACCGGCCTTGGCTTTCAGCATGAAAACTAACTTTGCCTTCTCTCTGGGCATGGCTAGTTGAAGCATCAATGACATATTTCTCACTTGAACTCCAGCAACGGTAATAAGCAGAGTTGTTTTACAGTCAGCTTCAGGTAGAGGAAAAGGGAATGAAGCCATTGTCTTTTCAGTCTATTTTCAAGCAGGCGTCCCTTTAGGACAATGTTGGCATTGCCCGCAGCCTTCTGGGGAGGGTGGTGAGAGGTGGAAGGCAGGGGGTGGATGTTAAGAGTGATAGGGTGTGAGATGCTGACTTGCTGGTGTGCGACCAGCAGCGTGGTAACGTGTACTCATTTTCACTGATGTAGTTGACAGATGCGGAAGGTGAGTGTGAGCTTGCTGTCCCTCTTTAGCCAGAAAAATAATGCAGCTACTGAGCTGGTTGGCTTGTGGGCTTAAGGAGCTTCTGCAATCTGGGGCTATGCTGACTTGCTAATCCTTGATCTTAGCTGGGCATGATCACAGCCCCTGCCTGGGTTCACCGGGGATGGGCTTACTGCTAATTGGCAGATGTTGGCACCATGAGGGGCCAGGCAGAGGAGACGGTGGAAGATGGCAGCAAGGATGGTCAGCCACTTCAACCTGCATAAACTGCTTGTGGACCCACGTGGCAGGAAAACATTTCTAATTTCATTGCTTGCTATGTTAAATGTAATGTGCATTTTTACCATTTGTTATTAAAAATATTTGTCACACTTTACAAAGTTTTGAACGCCAGAGTTACAGATCCCTAGAGCCCATGGCTATTTGTGGTTCTTTTCTCTAATCTGGTGGTTTTCAGCCTTCAGCTCCTGGGGTGGATGGTTTGTGGTAGCGCCCCCACCTCTCCAGGGTGAGCTGCCGGAGGTCACCCTTTGAGAGCTCACCGCAGGGCTCTTCGCAGGAAGTGCTTTGGTTGAAGGGGCAGCCGTGGGGCGGGACCTACCTGCTGGGAGAAAGAAGGCTTGCACCAGGCTCCACCCTGCGACCTTTCCCTGCAGTGTCAGCCAGTCTCACAGTCACATGAGTCACCTGTGCCAGCACTTGCTCCCTGCCACTTCATAGTGAAAATGGCTCAAAAGTGAGGCTCTGGGCTACTGTGCCGTGGAGGACACATACGAGTGCCGGGCAAGAAGAGTTGTGGCGCATCACTTTTGTTCAAGCAAATTGTGCTCTCTGTGAGCTCTGGGAGCTTAGCGTCCTCATCTGCAAAACGAGGTCTCCTCAGACTGTGAAAATGAATGATTACGTGTAAATGGTGTCCAGCACGTAATGAGATTAGGTAAATGTTGACTTCTTATCAGCATCATCATCACCATCATCATCACCATCATGGTCATCATAGAAGGACTCAAAGAAAAGACAATGCCGTGGAGCCCCCAAACTCAACCAGCAGCATTTATGCTCTGCAGACCTGATTAGAGCAGGGCAAAGCCTCTTTAGTAATTGATAGAGATGTGGTACTCCATGTGAACTTGGAGTAATTGCAGCTAGAGAGGCCAAGAATTTTATGCAGATAGCAACAAGGTCCCTGACACAGGGAAGCAATATCCCTGCACAGACCAGCTTAAGACAAGATTAGTGTGGAGCACAGGAGGATCAAGAGGACCTGCACAGAGTAGATAAGAAATCTGGACCAGGCCAGCGAAGAGATGATTCCCCAGACACCCAGTGTGAAACTGAGGATGGAAGCGACTACCGGTCAGAATCTCACGGTGCAGCATTTACCGTGCTGGCAAATGATGATGCTCCAGTCAACTGTGATGAAAAATGTGCATGATTTTCAATACACGGAGTTGGAGTTCTTCATGAAAAGCTCTAGAAGGACTATGACCCTCATTTGATTTCTTGCAAACAAGATTTTGGAGCCCAAAGGAAGCAGACCAAATAAACAGGGCTCTGCCTTCTCCCGCTTGTTTCCATCTGAGGGGTCATAGGTACCCCTAATTTTTTCTCTGCCGTTTGCCCCCCCCCCCGAGAGATTAATCCCACCCTGCAGCTTCACTTTGACGTGGGTGCACATGGTCTTTCCTGACCTGCTGGTTCTTGCCCCATTGTTGATCTCCTGTATCTTCTTTTCATTCTTTTTTCACCCATTCGGTTTATAAGTGACAAAATGTCTGTATTGTGGCTGATGAGTAAAAGACGTGAGTGGTACCCTGTGTTGAGAAAGAAGAACTACAAATTGAGAAGTGATTTAAACTTTTAAAATGTTAATAGAATCATTACACAAACACTTTGGTGCTGATGAAAAATAGCACCTCTTCTGCAAATGACAGAGCACACTTGCTCCCGTGCACAAGCGTCCCTGCCCCAAATAAAAGGCAGCAGACCGCACTCGGCCATACAGGGCCCCATCCAGGCAGGTTTCTTTGAAGCTGGTTCAACCTTAGAAAATCCTATTCCTGTCATTTAACATCCTAACAGATGAAAGCAGAAAAACCATATGATGTTCTCAAAACTCTCAGAAAAGCATTTAGTAAGCTTCAGTATTCTTCATAAAAATCTTCTTAAAATACGAGTGGAAGAAAACATTCTTAAATTGATAAATCTCTAAAACAACAGGGGGAAAAAAAAGGAAACAAAAATCCTGACCTACAGCACATTTCCTAGTCAATAGGAAGACATCGCGTTCAAAACATTGGGCTTAGCATTGTGTTAAGCTTTATAATGGAATCATTGATAGTTAAACTGGATTATAAATTTTACTGTTTGCTCAATATCACATTTTTTCTATATTTTTTGTTAGGTTCTTCATTCTGATTCATTTTTCACTTGTATGGTCTCCTTGAGTAATTTTTTCGTAATAAGTTTATTGTTCCTGAGTACCTGCACATCCAAATGCACCTTTTATTTGCCCTTACATTTGAACCATTTGAGTGATTCTACAGTTTATACTCTTTTTACCTTAGTACTCTGCAAATACTCCTTTATTTCTGTCTTACATTCAGTGTTGCAGTTGAAAAATCCAATACCAGCTTGAATATATTTTATAGAGAATTAATCAATTTATAAAATGTCTCCCTCTGTTTTTATTGTGGTTTTGAGGGTTTCTCTTTATCTTAGAAAATTAGCAACTTAACCAGGACATGCGAAGAAGATATGGAGCACGTGATGGTCCTCCTGGACTCCCTGGGAGCCACTCTGCAGCCCGCTCGGGTGTTTCATTGGGAATGTGGCTGGCAGGCAGCTTGCAGGCGGTCTTCCTCCTCACGTCTGTCTCAGGAAGCACGTGGCCTTGGGATTAGGCTGTTAAATGCGGCAGAAGTGTGCGTTCTCACAACCAGTGGGTGGTTCGGTCCTTGTCTCTACGCCTCTCTTTCCGTGTCGTCTCCCCAAATCTTCCAGGCTCTGGATATGGGCGGGCCTCCTAGAGAAAGAACTAGCTTTGACCTGGCCACCGTGGCAACATCGTGGAGGGATTATTTTTCGAGGCTGAAGGAGGGAAATACTTATACTGTTTGTGTTATGTTGCATTGTTACTACTTTCAAGGAAAATATCAGAATAAAAAACATTTACCCCTATTGACTAAGCTGCTAGGACAGAGTAGCCACGTTTACCCAGAGCTTTCTTAAATACAGGTTATAAAATCAGTTCTTAGGGAATTTCTGGGTCATCCACAGCAAAGGGGCTGGCTGTCCCTGGGACTGGCTTGGGAAACTTCACACTCCTCTATGGAGCAGCGAATGCTTCCTGGCAGACAGCCTGGACTGCAGGCATAAGACCATGGGGGGGCACCCTGATTCCTGAGGGTGGAGCAGGGTCCAGGGAGTAGGGAGAATCCTCCAACCCCCAACACTCGAAACACACATCTTTGATCAAATAATTGAATCTGTAACGCCAGTATCGGTGTCTGTCTCTGACGTGCCCAGCAAACTGGGACAACACCATTCTCCAATATCTCACTTAAGGGCAGAATTTTCCCTCTTTTATTGGGAATTTAGAAAAGGGAGTAAACAACCAAATGCGTTTCAGTTGCCATTTTAATCTCATTCCTGAAAAGAAGCCCGATTCCTATGTAATTTGCAAATATTTAAAGAGGAAATGCTGCTTAAAATATATACTTGGACTGTTTTGGGGGGGTGGAGGGGAAGAATGTTTTTAACCTGCTTAAATTAAACAGCTATACTTTTGTTTAAGGGTAATGGTTGAAAGCCCCTCTCAGGATTGTACATGACATAGAGTTGAAGCAAGATATTATTTAAAACCAAACGATGCCCTACTGACGGACTTGTACCCATTCGTGCAGCTGTCTTGATTTTACAGTCATCCTTCAGTGACTGCATTCTCTGTGTTCGGGGGAGACTGTGGTTGAAGGTATTCTGAAATGTTGAACTTTGTGAAAATAAACTTAAAATTTTCCGCTCTAGAAATATATTCTTTTAAAATTTCCTTAACCTGTCCTGGCTGGTGTAGCTCACTGGATTGAATGCGGACTGGGAACCAAAGGGTCCCGGTTCGATTCCCAGTCAGGGCACGTGCCTAGGTTGCAGGCCAGGTCCCCGTGAGGGCCATGTGAGAGGCAACCACACATTGATGTTTCTCTCCCTCTCTGTCTCCCTCCCTTCCCCTCTCTCTAAAAAAATAAATAAAAATAAAATCTTTAAAAAAAAAATTTCCTTAACCTCTCACTTGAAGGAAGCCCAAATCTTTCTCCCGAGAATCTTCAAATTTCAAAAGTGATTTAGAACCCTTTAAAAGTCAGCTAACTCTGTCTATTTTATTACTTGCTATCAGAATAAAATAATATATTTAATAAGAAGAAAATGAGATGATCAGGGAAATTATTGCATTTGTTTTCTGAACTAAGCAAAAGCATCTCTTCCAATATTCATACATTTACAGAAAAGAAGATGGCATCACCTTTGGGACAAAGATTTGAACAGGCCTTTAGGAAAGCCTTAAAATACAGAGGCTCACGTATTCTCCCAGAAAGCTCTATTGAGTATATTATAAAGGACTTCATGATTTTCAGTCAATCAAATTCTTCTACTGGTTAAACAGCCTGAGCCCTATGATTTTTTCATATTGAGCTCCCAGTGACACAGAAATAACTACTCATTAGATTGTTTCAAGGAACTAAATGAAGAGGGAGAAGTTTTCTATAACAATTTGAACCTTCAAGCAGTTGCATGGTTTTTCTTTTGTTTCTGAGCACAAGGTTACAAGCTGGGGGAGCTGGGACCTCACTCTAGAGGGGATTTGGAGTTTCAAAGAAATAAAAAAAATGGCACAAAGTAGTTCATCAAAGAAGTTCTAGTTTGGAAAGTTTTTTATTTCTCTTTCATAGAATGTAGAAAGAAGCGATAGTCCCTGCTGGTGTGGCTCAGTGGACCGAGCGCTGGTCTGTGAACCACAGGGTCGCAGGTTGGATTCCCAGTCAGGGCACATGCCTAGCTTGTGGGCCAGGTCCCCAGTAGGGGGCGTGCAAGAGGCAACCACACATTGATGTTTCTCTCTCTCTCTCTTTCTCCCTCTCTTTCCTTCTGTCTAAAAATAAAATAAATAAAATATTAAAAAAAGAAAGAAGAGATACTTTTCCAAGTGGCTATTCCTTCTTCTTGGAGTCTCCAGGGTGTGTCAGTTCTAGACAGTCCGGGTGGGTGGGTAGAGACTGGTAAGTACAGGAACCATGTGCCATGGATAGACTGGTTGAAAAGGTCCAGCTTACTAATCAAGAAGAGTCTAGGACTTGTGGCCATGACTTTGGACACCTGAAACTTCTAGGGGCATGACATCAACCCTGGGGTAACTTTTCCAGGCTTAGGTGACAGCAGCTCTCCAGATTCCCCATCTTGGGATCTTTCCTCGAGCTGATCTATTCTCTCCTATTTCTTAACAGTGGAGCATACAGTCATTTTTTCCATGGTCTAATACACATGCTTTTCTGTGGCACTCATTTAATCTGTTAAATTGGAGAAACACATGTGTGGGCTGGTCATGAGTCAGGAGAAGAGGAAGCTGGGGTCTATAACCCCGGCCAAGGTCTGTGCTATGCTGGGCAAGAGGTGCCAACTCTGAAAGGTAGCTAACTATTGGTTTAGGGTAACATTACCTATAGTTCCCACCACAATTGCCTGCAGCTGGGTCCATTTTTGGGACTCTAGGCTTGTATATCCATTGCCTCTCTACTTGATGTCTGGTAGGCATCTCACACTTAATAATATATCCAAAACAGAACCCTATCCTCCATTCCGCCCTAAAAAATCCCTCTATCTCCTAGTCTTTCTTATCTCACTAAATCATCCTTCATCATCCTAATTGTTCAAGCCCCAAATCCAGCAGTTACCCTTCATGTTTGTCTTCCCTAGTCCACCATATTCACCTCACCAGAAAATCCAATCAACCCCATATCCCACCGAATATATTCACCCTCCTCAGCCCACACCTCTGAAAACACAGAGGCTGCGAAGCAGTGACCTGTGTCCACTGTTGACCGCATACAACCCATTTGCAAACTACAGAATGGTCTTCTAAAAATATAATAAATCTTATTAGCTCATGTTCCAGCTTCTTTTCAATGCGTCCTGACCCTCTTGGGCTGAAACCCGAACTCCTTACCCAGGTTCCTCAACCATTCCCTCTATCACAGCCTTTGTGCACCATGCCCTGGTCATATCGGCCCTCTCTGCATCCCTTTAACTTTCCAAGATCGTTGGACATCAAGGTTCTTAGTTCTTGTTCTCCCTATCCTGCTCTTCTCTCTGCCCGTGATGTGGCTGACTCCTTGGTGCTGTTCAAATCTCAGCTTGAATGTTGTCTGCTCAGATCACCTAATCTGAGTCAAGCTCTGTTCTTCTGCCCTCTCATAATTCCCTGCAAAGCTTTACTCACTAACAGACTTTTCTCACTTAGTCTTTATTATCTGACTCTATGCACTGGAAGGTAAGACCACAGGAGATACCCGGGTGGGTGAGTTCTCCGCAGTGTCCCAGTGCCCAGACAGTGCTCGATGCTAGTTGATGCTCCCTCTGGGAATGCTCAGAAATGCTGCAGCTTCTTATCTTCAGTGGGACTGGGACACGGCTGGAACTGCTCCTCTGGAACCTCTCACAAAATGCCACTCACTATAGACATTCCTTTTTCCCCATTTAAAAAATAAAAAGCAAATAAACAAAAGTCAGATTGAAACAAGCCCCTCTCCAGCATCCTTCTGTTGCACTCGGTGGCAATGGAGGTGACAGAGGGGATTGGGACATAGCGCTGCTGAGCCTGTGAATACAGATCAGGCACTGGGCCTGGCCGGCGGCCTGGGCAGAGCTGTGGAAGTCAGCAGCGTGACTAGTTGCTCTAAAGTCTTGGAGAGGGCAGGAGGGTTGCAGAACGGGATTCTGCAATCCTGATGAGTTCAGCCAACTCAGTTCTCACGTGCCTTCACATACCCTTACAGGGCAGTTACACATGAGCTGAGGCCAGGACATCCCATGTGGCCTGTGGTTGTTTTGATAACCACAGAGCGCATTTGCCTTGAGTCTTTGCTTACCTTGGCATGTTTGGGAAAACACTGTCTCGTTAGATGGGAACTCCAAGGGAATAAAGGACCTCCCTATCCAGAGACAGGGGATTACTCTTGAAGAAAGATCTTGAGACATTATTGCACCAAAAGCTACAAGAAAGAACAGTTACACCAGCTGCCGTTCTGTTTAGATTTTATCTCACCAAGACAAGCACCCGTGGTTGACTCTGATGAGGACTATGCTTACTCACCTTGACCACCACGTGGCACAGAAGTAACCCAGAGAACTGGGGAAAGATGCGTGCAGAGAGGGAGAGCAAGTGTAGGGCTGCTCACTCGTCATTCTGCTGCAGGGAAGGCACCTCCAGCCCAGGGGCCTCTGCAGAATGAGAGCAAAGCCTGCCTCTCCCTGCCTTATGTATTTACAGATGATTCTGAAAGGAGCCAGGACACCAGTGTCTTCGAGGAATAGGACACGTGTCACAAACTCTCCACACCCAGGACCACACCAGGGTCACTCACAGAGAGCCTGGGAGCAGCCTTGCTTGCCGGGATTGAGGCATCCACCAAAGGCCCGGCTGTCCCTCCCAGCCTGGACTGCCTTACCTTGGAGGCTCCCCTAGGGGAAGGGAATATTAAGCCAGGCAGTCATAATCTTTTACTCAGGGACACATGTGTCTCTGCTAGGAACAGGAGCAGGACAGTGCAGTGACTCAGCCATGGGAGGAAGTCCTGGAGTCTGAGAACTTGGGCTGATGAGGACTGATGGAGTGTTGTTGACAAAGTTCAAGTTGGATGTAGTGTTAGCCCCGACATTTGCCATCCGTTGGCTTTGTCAGAGCCCCGTATACTCCTTGTCACCTAGTCCAGCTTGCAGATCTGCTGCATTGATTTGAGAAATCCTTAACTTCCTCATAAGCTGGCATTTAAAATCCTGATTAATATCTTTCAGCTTGTCTGACTATAATGCATAATAAGAAAAGTACACCCCCCAAACAGTTTCTAAATAAGTACTTTACATGTGATGTGCATTGATATTTTCAACTCTATTTCAGTATATTCTATTTCATTTAAACATTTTTCATTATTTTTTAAATGTATATTTTTCCTAAATTCCTACACTCACTAAACTGATTTTGGCTGCTACGTGAATTCTCAAAAGCATTGACCTGTTCCAGTATTTGTCATTGGGAAGGAGTGTCCAGACCAGCCCTTGACTTATGTGGGCTGTCCTTGAGTCAAGAATAAAGTTAGATCTGGAATTCTGGGCTCCATCTGACCCAGTCCAGCTCTTTATCCACTACAAGGTGTTTGACATACAAGGTCTCCTCAAAAATAGTCAGTCCACTTTACTGCTTTATGTTGCAGAAAGTAAGTAGACAATAACTTGATCTGCGGCCTCTTGAACTATGAAGAGAGGGTTGTACTTCCAAGTACTTCACCCACAGAGCATTCTGCCCGAATCCCACTGAATGCACCGAACCGTGTCGAGGTACTAAATCTCCCCACCCTCTGAGGTTTATGGGGCTTGCAGATGCTGATACACTGTTTTCCTTCCTTCCTGACATCGGAGTGGCTCCTTTGGAACAGTAACAAAGGATGTCACCTTTCTGGAAATTCTTCATTCTGCCCCTGTTAGACCTTGACACAGACTGAACTAGCTGGGATGTTGTGTGCAGAGGCATATGATTTTGGTTTATGCTGTATATTTGCAATATCCAGACATTAGCATGCAGAAACATGGCACCTGAAATCATATGTCAGCGCACAGGGTAAAACGCTCCCGATTTCCAGTAGTGAATCTGCTCCCCATTACGACGCAAAGTGCAGCTACTGTTAACATTGTGAAGCTGTCAGGGAACAACCTTTTATCTCTCACATGCTTAGAATTGAGTAGGAATCCTAGACATCAGACGAACACAATGAGATCCTGAAGCCACTCTGAAGTCGGCGCCGACCGGGAGAGCACAGTGACTGTAATGCACTACCTGGGTGAAGAGCTCGCGGATCACTACTTCTCACAGAAAAGACACATTAAACATGACCGGTTTGTCTCTAGGTTAATTTTTGAACATCTAGAACTTTTCAAGAGAGTGATTTCCTACAGGCCTTGACATAAAGTTACCTAAATGTAGGTGAGAGTTGCGTTTCTTCGGGGGCAGGCTGGAGTTGCATCAAATGTAGCAAGCTGTGCCCAGTGAAGTCCTGGCCCTCAGGTTGGCCCAGGCTGAATGCCATGTGCTGGGCCCCCTCCTCAGGCCCACTCAACGCCACCCAGGTTGCTGAGCAGGGGCTAGGAAGACTCGACAATGCTCACCGGTCCTGGGGAGTGGGGCGGGCCCTTGGGAGCAGTTTGAGGAGTTGGTGAGGTGGTGAGCATGAGGTGGGGAAGAAATAATGAAACTGCTCCATCTGTGGCTCGCCTGTGCTAGAAACTCACCAAGGCGATCTCCCACTTGTGCAGATGAAGAAAGTGAGGCCAGCCCCTGGGCGACCCTTCCAGGGGCTGTGAGGATGTGACTGCACTAGGAAGTTGAAGCAGGTGACTCACACTCACCCGTGCCCTGGGGCCAGAGCCTCCTGCAGGGCCAGGAAGCTCCCCTTTGTCTCATCAGTTACGGAGGAAATGCACCTGGCGGCCAAGTGCCTATGCGTTTCTGTGCATACATGCAGGAACGCAGGTGTGCATGTATGTGCACCATGCACCCATGTGTGTGCATACTATGGGAACATACTTGTGCATATCCGCGCACTGTATCTGTCTATACATGCGTGCACTTGCATGCCTGTGTTGTGTGCTCTGTGCATACATGTATGCTGTGTGCATACACACATGCTTGTGTTTATGTGTGTAGTCTGTGTGCATACACGTGCACTGTGGCAGTTTCCCAGCTCTCTCCGCTCCACATCTGACTGGATGGGGACTGAGGGGAGGGGGCAGGAAGCCCGACATCTCTGCATCCTGGACAGCGTTTCTGGCAGGTCTGCGTCTTCTGTGTTCAGCTCCCTAGCCAGGCCCCCTGGCCAGTCATCCAAAGCTAGTCAATCTGCCGCCAACATCTCACCTCCCTCTTTGACTTCTGAGCTCTGTCTTCACCTTCACTATGGTGTCTCTGTGTCAAGTACGTAAAGTGGTTCCATTTCCCTGCAGGACCCAACTGGTACACAGTCTTCCCTCGTCGGCGCCTGTCCTCCAAGACAAGGGTTATTCAAACAAAGCTTCCTTCACCAGACACGTGCTGTAGTTCAGTGTGTCCACGTAGGCACACACTCTGGTGTGGCCCACCCTGAAGGCACACCCAAGGCCTCGTGTGCTGAAATGTGGAGCCCCGGGGAGAGGTGGGCAATATGTGCCTCACGGACCCTGTCGTCATGGCGTCTGAGGTAAACGGTTCTGGTAGTTACAACAGCTGCCATTTCATCAGACAGCCAGGAGGGGCCTGGCGTTCTTCTAAAGCACCTGGCATACATTTTCTCAGTCAGTCTTCACAGCGGCTCTCTGGGGTAGGTGATATTTCACTGCTGGCTTGCAGATGAGAAAAGAAAGCAGGTAAAAAAGCGCTCTGAGGCGGCAGAAGGTTGGGACAAGGCCCAGTCTTGGTTGGCTCCTGCTCTCTGTTCACTGCTGCTTCCCCACACCCTGGTGGTGACTGGGCGGAAGGTCCTTTGAGGCGTCACCTGTGTCTCCACACCGAGGCTTCCATGGTGTCTTCCCCACTTGCTCCATTCTCAACCACACCCCATCCCCCTCCAGGACAACCTTCCTGTCTCACCTTTTCTCCTTTCCTGCAGACAACCTAGATCGCACTCTCTCGGCATCCTCCACGGAGTTGCTCCTAGGTCCTGCGCATTCCCTGGGCACATGTTCATATCCCTCCACCACAGCCCTCATGGCTGCACACTGTAATGTCACACATGACACATGTGGTGTGCATGTGTGCATCTCCACACAGAACAGTGAGCTCCCTGAAGCATCGAGGCTGGTCCTGGAAGTCAGATTTGACCCAGAGCGTCACTGTATAGGTGCTCAGTAAATGCTGGGGAAGTGGATGAACGAGTGAATAGATGATTATTTGGCAGAGTCTTCCCTGCTCACAGATTTCCACATGCAAGTACTTATTCCTTAAGCTGGCTGGCATGACGTAAGTACAGCCATCAGCCCTGTTTTACAGATAAAGAAACCAACAGGGCAAGAGCATGATTCATATGTGGGCCCATGGAGATGTTCCCCCAAATGTAACGCGTCTGGATGTCCCTGAGGCACAGCTGGTATTCAGACCACCAGTTCCATCACCACGCCGCCCAGCCAGCAGCCTCCACAGTAATCAGCGTTATTAGGCAGGAACAAAGGGCCCCATTATCCAGGATTGACATTTTGGGAACATGGACCAAAGCAACAAAAAGTAATATTTCTTAGAATGAACATTAGCTGCCCCTGACAATCAGCCCGGTGGAACAGTCCAACAAGCAGTTAGCTGTGGTGTGCGGCCCCCTGGATGAAAGATTACAGGGTTAGGGACGTGCAGCCAATCAAGGCATCTGATTGGCTGAGCAGTCCTAAGTGCTTTCTAATTGTGTTTCAGAGGACTGTGGTTTAATGCCAGCCAAGGTTCCCTATTTTAAACTGTGTCACACAATTTAAAAGGACTGCCTTATGTCCTTCTCTTCAACTCTCACATTATGTAAATTGTTAAGACTGTATCCTGGGAGTTTGCCTTAGTTGCTGGCTGTTTTAAAATTCCATTTCTTAAAAAAAAAAAAAAAAGAGGGGAGGGAGAAAGAAAAGAAAACATCAACCCCCCTCCTCCGCTATAACACATCGGCAACCTCAGCTTTATAGAGAGACAGAAGCGCGGATGGAGGCACGCTGGAACTTCCCATGGAAGGGCACGTTGTTGCCCCTCCCGATAGACGGTTGTTCGCCTGGCTAGAGAAGGCGAGCTAGTGGCTACTCCCTCACAGCTGCTGTTTTTTTATTGCATTCACACGGGCTCTCGGAAAATTAGTATCTGTGGTTGCACAGAAGCCCTGGTACCCACTCTGGATTTTTTCTCTGGAGGGAAGATTTGTAGCCAAGTAATTAAGAAACTTAGAGCAACCAACATGCAAAGAAGAAGGGAAGGCTTTCTTGTTTGGGCCCAGAACACATCTTTCCGAGGTCAAAGGAAACTCTGCAGTGACTCCCCTGGGTGGGGTGGGGGTGACCGGGCAGCACCCCAGTGGCTGCTCTGCTGGGCTGCTGGGCCATGCACTGGTCTTGCCTGTTCACATCCACACTATTGTCCCAGCTTTCCTTGGAGAAGGGGGTACCTCTTTCCACTCTTGGTCCATGAGGTTGGCAAGAGATAGACCTATCTACAGGTAAAACAAGGCTGATGGCCAGAGGACCCTCGTCCCATGGGCAACTCTGACTGGCCCAGTTAATGCCATGAGTCAAAAGGACCATCAAGGCCAGAGCCCGAGGCCTTTGCAGCCCCAGGGGCTGAGCCTGGAGAGCCTAAGCAGCCAGAACGCAAGGCTATGTTCTGAGGACCACCTGCCACCACAGGGAAAGTTCACTGGAGAACAAAACCAAGAGATACAGAAGCATAGCTGGAGACTGAGGGAGTAATCCCACGTCACAAGCGTGTCCAGGACCCTCTGTCTCCTCTCACATCTAAACAGATGCGAATCTCACATCACAGACCGCTGGGATGGGCTACTGTCACTCGCAGCTCAGACTCTCCTAGTTCTACATGGCTCCATGTCATCCTCACCGACAGAATCGCCCACCACCCCATGGTTACACCTTCCCCTTCAACACCCTGCTTCTGTTCCTCCTCACTTGGCTGGCATTTCATAAACTGATTTCCTAAACAGCAAGGGAGAGTGAAAGGGAAAGAAATACCACTGGCACCTAAAGGGTCAGTTCTGGGAAAACATAGACCATTAAAATGTGCAGATGATCCCGAAGCCTCCACCTGCTCCCTCTGTGCCCAGGCCACGCCACACGGGAACACAGACCATTCGCTTTCTATTGCAGTGAAGATAGTGTCCGGAGCAAGGCTCAGAGCTGGAAAGGAAAACCCATGACACAGAGACAGACGAGGGGACCAGTTGGTTGCGGAGGCCGGTGTGCCCACTGGAGGCTGCAGCAGACTTGGAGGTGACTCCACCTTCTGTGGCAGGCCCCCGTCCCTGCTCTGACTTGGCCCCACAGGGCACCCAAGAGAAATATGAGCTCTACACCTTATTCCACGTAAATTTAAATCCAAAGAGAAAACAACTGCTCACATGAAAAGAGCAGCAAAGAATGGCTGAGAGCACGTCTGGGTGCTTTTTGGGTCAGATGAGAGTTGTCAGGCAGAGTTGGACCCAGAGCTAAGCAACTGGTGGCAGTTAAAGAACAAAGAAAAGTAAAAACAGAGATGTGCCTCCTCCGAATCATAAGCACAGCCCCGTAACCCTCCTGTGGGGTCTGCTGTGGGACCCACACACGTCATCGGTCCTCACCTGTCACATTGTGGAAGGACTTCCGTTCGCCCAGTGCTGGTAAAGACCCCAATAGGCCCTCTTTGTTTTCAGAATCTGGTGGCCCCCAGAAACCCATTTCTGGGGGAGCCAATGTTGGGTCCCTGTGTGAACGGATGTGTTTAAGCTCGCCCAGAATTTTGAATGCATCTGTGCGGGAATGCGTGTGCACTCTGCAGGAAAAACAATTCCCTTGGATGGTTAAAAACAGTCTTTAATGAAAGAACTCCTTACAAAGGTGTGGAGGAGTGAGCAGGATTAAAGGGCTTATCATGGAATGTCACTTAGTTTACGATGCTGCTAACTCAAGTTTCCAGTGTTTCCTTGGAATGTTTGCTTTATACTTCGTGTAACACTTCTTTGCGACTTGCTAAAAGGCAGAATGAAGACACCAGACCTGCTAAGACCAGGTGCGCCCGTGTCACCGCTGCAGTGATTATACAATGCCATAAGTTGCCAAGTGATTTGTCAACACTGGTGGAAAACAGTATTTTGGTGAGAATGTAAGGATCTGCACTGACTGAAGAGTTCAGGTCTGTCTGCTGCAACCAGCACCTTTCCCAGATGTGGGGTGGTAGAGAACCCACACCCGGCTCTCCTAGGACATTGCAGTGCTGGAGGTGAAGGGGGCCTTGTGGAGAGTATCCTGTCCATGTGACCACAGAGAAGGCACAGGGAAGCAGGCAACAAATACTGTCGTAATTATTGGTCCTTAACAGGCTCCTCCCTGTCCTTTGAATTATCATCTAATTCCATCTCTTCTTCTTCTATTTTTCCATAAGAAACAAACTTCTCTTACTCTTAACTTGGCTCTGGTGTGGTCCCAGGCTAATTTCCAGGGAAGTCTTTAAGGAGAAGCCTGGTGGGGATGCATCTTGGGGAGCCTGGAGAGAAATTAATGTTTGGCCCCATCACGCTGTTTTCCAGGCAAAATCAGTGAGGCAGAAGGTGGTGGGTATGGTGTGCTGCACAAGCTTCTCTGCAGGAGTCTACCCTGCCCACAGCCCACTTGGCAGGAGACCGGGTAGGAGAGGGGTGGGTGGGCACAGCATCCATGGCATTCCTTGGGGAAGAGTTCTCACCTGACCAGTGGCACTTTTTTTGCTCTGCAACTTTAGCCATAAAGTGTCACTTCCTTGGACTTCCCCATCAACATTGCAGAACAGAAATTGCTTTATTATTATGCTAAATTGGCACGTTGTTTGGAAAGGAAGAATGGTTAATGAAAATGATTGCGCTGTACCATGCAAAAGATAAAGTGCTAAAAATGCCGTTCTAGTCAACAGCCTACATAATTTGTGCTGTTATTAGGGACAATTTGTGACGTTTTAAAAGTCGAGTGGGTCTAAATGTCAAATGGGGGAAAACATTAGTTAAAACATTCAGGAGTAATGAATGATTTACAGAAGAAAGAAATCCAAAGAGATTTAAATATTTCTGTTTTAATTCACTACTTTAAAATGTACACAATTTATACCCTACACTTAGTACACCTCTCCTCAGACCCTCATGGGCACCTGCCTGCTTTTTCTCCACACATGTATCAGATGGAAGAAATGAGACTTTCTCCATAAAAATAGATTTGCAAGAAAAGTGCATTCTATTCTTCCCTCCAGTCTCTTCACCCTGACCTCCCATTTGTCTTGAGCAAAATAGTGTTTGAAAACTTTGGGGCATGTCACAGGTGGAAAGAAGGTCTCCGGCTAAAAGTATAAGACTTAAAAATGTCGTTTGGAAACAAACACTAAGTAGAAGGTTAGGGAGAAAATTCAGCCTATTAGAATATGAGAAAGTGCCACCTTACTGAACTTTTTAAAATTCAAAAGGTGAAGGGGAGGGGACTAAGTGAATGTGTGATTCATTCATTCATTTACTCATTGACTCAACAACGAGCATCTTATATATGCCAAGACCTCAGGATATAAAGACGAATAAGATGCGATTCCAATCTTTTGTGGTGACTTTAGTGCGGCAATAATTTTTATAGTGCTCCAAGCCAAAAGCAATCCCGAACAATTCTGTTTATCAAGCAGTAAGAACCAAACAGTAAGTATGTCTAACACTGAGAGAAAAAAATAAAATTTTAATTTCATTTTCCGATCACCAAAATTACTTACCCATGGGCTGTGAGCATCTATTGGGTGCTGAACAGCCTATGAAAACTTGGAATCAGATTGGGCTTTGCCACGTTCCCTCCTATGATTAGCACTGATTTTGCACAGTACTTGCTTTTAAATAGAGCAATTGCTGAAAGGCCAGTTTTGCAAATATATGACATCATCAGAAGGAAGAGCGTACCAGCTAACACAGAACATTGTAAGCTGATGGTTAGTTTTCAGTCTGCAATACATGGGGGGATTGCTGCCTTTCCCTTGGCCATGTAAATTATCCCATGGTGCCCTATGGCTGCACTGTGGCACCCCTGGGCACCCGGCACACACTTTGGGGACTGCATGTCTAGACAATGCTAAGCAATACGTAGTCTTCATATGGTTTGATTCCTCAGGTCGCTTGTCAGTCTATAACAAGGGCAAATTGAGAGAAAGCTTAGAAACATTTTTAGTCACTTGACACATGATATTTCTTCTGATTAAGGCTTGCATTTTGTATGTGTTTTCTTTTTATTTTTCTAGAGATTTATTTTCATTTAAGTTACAAAGTTAGGGTCTCCAATGGATTGGAATTTAAAAACAAACTGGTACCTCCCATGGACAGTTCAGGAAGCACTGTTCTAGAGGACTCAGTCTAACGAGGAAAGCTAGACATAAAAACAGATGCTTTTCTAAGTGTGAGATTAAAGACCATGCAGCATTTCTATTAAATGACCACAATTAAATGCAGCAATGGTAAATCCTTTAAGGGATCAGTTAATGAAAAATTGATAATTAGCTTTTTCCGGCCCTGGAACATTTATTTAACCACAGCATATTTTTGCAAATATGATAAGTGTTTTGCACCATAAGGTGAAGCATGATTTTTACTGCACACAGTAATTTAAGGTGGTACTAATTTGCTTTTGAATATCTAATTGGAAAAGTTTGCTGCCACCCAGTCTCCCCACCCCCTCCCTCCTTCCCGTTCTCCCTGGGCCCTTCTCCTCCCCCTTCTGTCTTCCCGAATCACAGAAATGTGCTGGGCAGAAAGTCAGCCCCATTCTTGAGAGCACTGAGATTCTGTATTACCATGTTTAGTGCTAAAGGTTTCTCTTTTGTTCACCCTGTCCTTTAAAAATCACTTGAGTAAGAAATCGCTATCGTAAGTATTTAATAAATGTGCTTTGTTTGGAACGCGGGAAGGGACTCTCGAACGCGTTTCAAAGAGTGTAAGAACTAAACAAGAAGAAAACACTGTCCAAGGTGCTGCAGGACGATGGTTCCCTGCCCCCAACATCTGCTAATTGGAACATTATAGATAGAGAAACGGTTATAAATTAGAAACATTTGTAGCCTCAAGGAATTACACAGAAGTGTATTAATTTGTCCTCCGGGTTTTTGCGACTCACTTCTAGTCTCGTCTCGAGTTGCCTGGCGCTGTGCTGTGAGGCAGAGAAATGTTGAGTAAATACTAAATCCATTGTCCTGTCGAGTGGATTCTTACAAGGGAAATGTGCCTGGATTGTTCTAAAGCTGTTTTCTGAAAGTTAAGTGTGTGTTGGGTGTTAATGGAGGAGAGAAAATTGCCTCTTCCACGGAACCTGGGACCTCACTCTCAGAAGGGGGTGCTGTTACATCATGGCTCCTGCGAGTGGGTCTGTATAGACTTATCCACATTGTAAGGGGGGAAAGTATTTTCTCCTGTACACTCTCTCCTCCCTTGACTATTTTGAATTTTTTGTCAGTGTGTAGCTTTCGATCTTGAAAATAGGGTGGATAGTATGTGTAATGCCTAAGACCAGCTTCTGTCTTCTCTTCAACTTTTGAATTTTAGAAGTCTTTTGGTTAAGAACAAGCCTCCCAAGATACAGGAGAGCAACCAGAGCTGCCATTGAAAGCTTGATCGTCGATAGCAGTTTATACTCCTCACCACTCATAAGCCTTTCAGCTCCAAGAATATCCCAGTAATGTTCCAAATATTTGATCCATTAAAGAAAAAGATTCCAAGCTTATGTTAACAAAAGTAAATCCAGCTCTAACGTACATTGACTTCATTTAAATTCTGATTTTGTAAGTGTTATTTGATATTTAGAAAGCTTTTTATCCCTGTTCAATAAACCCCTAAAATTCAGAGCATTGAATCTTGCTACAATAGGAGGAATTAAGTGTCAAAGATCAAGTTGATTTCAAAACAGATTAAAACAGTTAGATTCTGAAGTTGACACATGAATTTTTTGCACACTAGATAAAGTGAACTGTTTCTTTTTTTAGATTGGTGATCCTGTTTGTGTGTATCTGTAAACAGGAAAAAAAAAAAAAAAAGCTTGCACTACACCTACATGGTTTTAGAATTCTTCACACGGGGGATTCAGGTCACAATGTCCACATTTCAATCCTAAAGGGAAGTGAATGCATTTTCTTAGGTCAGATAATGACTAAATAAAGCTATTTATCTGTAATTTTTCATATGTCAATCACCAGGAGAATATTAATTCTCTACTTCAAAATGGAAGTCTTGTCAGTAAAGAACTATATTAGTTATTTACACACCAAAACGTAACTTGACCAATCAGAAAAGTAGGAAAGTAAAAAGTAGAAAAAACTATTACTTACTAATGTTCTCGTGGTAAGTCTTGGTGTACCATTATTCACATAGAACATTCTTACTGAATGCTTCCCATGTGCTGATTCTTTTTTTTTTATTTAAGTATTTTATATTTAGAGAGATGGGAAGGGAGGGAGGGAGAGGGGAGAGGGGGAGGGAAAAATCTATGTGCGAGAGAAATCTTGGTCGGTTGCCTCTCACAGCCCCCCCCCCCCCCCCCCCCCCCCCCCCCCCCGCCAGCCCGGGGCCTGGCCTGAAACCCAAGCATGTGCCCTGACTGGGAGTCCAACTGGCGACCCTTTGCTTTGTGGGACAATGCCCAGCCCACTGAGCCCCACTAGTCAGGGGCCCGTGCGCCATTTCTTAATATAGTTTCAGTCTACCTATCCTTCCGGTGCAAGATATTTGGCTACAAAAGGCTACATTTGTTAGGGATTATTTGCATGTATACCTTGGAACCCAGTCTCAACGGCAGCTTCTCTGTTAACGTCTGTCATTTCTTTGGTTATGAGAACTTATTTAGCTGTTGTTTTAGATTGGACAGTTTAGGGGTCTGGTCCAGGAAGGGTGTGGGGAGAAGATACAATAAAACCAGAGAGTACCTCCAAGATTGCCTATGCCCTCATTTTAGAAATGAAGACACTGAGGTTTAGCAGACTAATGTGTGACTCTCCCAATCCACATCAAATCATATAATCTGGCGTACGTTTTTCCTCAGTGGTTAAAACACTTAGACTCTGTCTTATTAATCATTATGTATATGTAATGTAGTAGGGTTTTCCTCACCAAAAATCTTTACTAAATCGATGCTAAGTCCTGTAATCCATGATGTTTTAGAGCATATGGGCCATGAGAATGAAGTCTACATCTATTTTATTCACAAGAGTGTATCCAGTGCCTAACCAATTGCAAAACAAATGCAAAAATTGGATAGAGGATACAAATTTTACTCAACTGCATGCATTAAAGTGATAATCAATCTTGACCAAGTTGGGTAAAACTCAGGAATTCAAGGGTGCTGTTACATTAGGAAAATATATGAATGCAATTCATTCCATTTACAGACTAAAGAAGACGAAGTATACAATTATTACAATAGAGCAGGACAAGTATTTGATCATCATTAACACTCAGTAATGCCAATCTTTTTTTTTTTTTTTTCTTTCCAAAAGTCCATTCAGAAAGCCACAGAGGCAGAAGTGAGCCATGGAAGAAGTGAGCCAGCTGGGTTGTGTGGGTCCAGGTAACGAAACAAGTCACAGAGGTGCAAAAAAAAAAAATAAAAAAAATAATAATAAATAAAAGCCCCTATATGACGCGGACCCCAGCTCACGGGGTCTGCGGCGTTGTGGTGGAGACGAGACAAATTCACACAGACTACCGAATCCTGTGGAGAAAAAGGGACGGCACAGCCACTCTCTCAAAGGGAGAGCACCTCAGAGTGCCTTGGTCAGTCTCCCAAGAGAAGAGCGCCCCAACCTTTGCCCCAACAGGCTTTTATTGCTTTTCTGGGCACATTACATTTAGGATGGTCCTTATTTACTACACACAGGTTCACTTTAGGTGGTTACTTTTACGGAAAACAAAGGAAAGAATGTTGCTAATTACATCAAAAAGGAAGGATATTTGCAAATGTAAAGGGAAAAGTGGTTGAACTGGTTATACTCCTCCTTGGAAGGTTTAGCACAGATTTTAGGAAGTTACTTTAAAGATATGCAGTAACTGTTTGTTGCCTCAATCCACGGTGAGGGAGTTTTAGGAAAAAGCTAGCCTCAAAGCAGCCTAGTTACAATGCAGGCCTGATTTCCCACGGGAGAACCTATCTGTGGGCGTGGGTCCTATGTACCAGACCTCGATTTCCACTGGCCTTTCTGAATGGGAGTCGGGCCCATGCCACGCAGAACGGTCTCCTATTCCTATAACCCACGAGAAAGAAAGCAAGGATGTACGCACCTGGGGAAGGAGAGGTGTACTTGGGGCAAGAAGGGGGCGGGAAAAGGTGCTGGCAAAAGAGAGAGAGACCAGTAATGCTAATCTTTTTACTAAACTAGGAATAGAAAGAATTGTCCATAGCCTGAATGAGGCTCTATACAAAAAGCCTTCAGTAACTATCACTATTACCAGTAGATAATTTGAAAGTGTTATCGTTAAATTCAGAGATAAGTAAGGATTGTCAGCTATCAACAATTCTATGAATGCTACATTTAAAGTTCTACTTAGTGTATGAAGCCAAGAAAAGAAATAAAGATTTAAGAATTAATAAAGAAAATTATAAAAATAACCCTGTCAGAATTTGTAAACAATATGATTCTCCACATTAATTCAAGTAACAAGAATGAGAAATAAACATTTGCTGTTTTAGGCCACTGATATTTGAGAATTGTTGGTTACTGCAGTGAAATCTAAATGTACCCTGACTAGTCTATAAATTGGTACTAGAAGGGAGCACCTATGGTAAAAAAATAATAAAATGATCAATGTAGGTTCATCAGTTGCAGCAAATGTCCCACTCTAGTAGGGTTGTCTGACTCCAGGGTATAATCCAGACAGTTGGTTACGGAGGGCGGGGGAGTGTAGGGTGAGTGGAGGCCGTCTGGCTTCCTCGCCCAGGTGTCTGGGAGGCTGAGGGAAGCAGTGTTCCCACAGCCTTGAGACTGGGTCCGATAAAGTGTTCCCGTAACACGAAGTGGGCCCGCATGTACAGCACTATGCTACGTTATGTAATGTTCTGGCAGTTTTCCGGCTTTGTTCCCCTCTAGCACTTAAACAGGTTGGGACTCCCTGCTGAGGGGGATGATGATGAGGGACATGCAAGGGGACAGGTTCCGAGATGGGTGCCACGCTGGGGAGCGGGGCCGTGACATGAGACGTGCAGATAGACATGCACCTTGCAGCGTGTGTGGCTCACCCACCCGTGAATGAAGGCACGCCAGACACCTCAGCGGCTCCGTGAATGTTTTTCCATCTGCACGAACGCCATGAACCTGCCTGGCCTTGAAGGGCGGCGACACAGGTAGGCCGTGCCTGGGTTGGGGCCGGGCACGTAGGAGATATCTCTGTACTTGCCACCTAATTTTGTCGGGAATCTAAAAGTACTCTAAAAATTAAATTTAAAACATCCTAAAATACGTGGCATTGTCTTAGCAGTTCTGTGGGGGGAAGACAGGAAACAGTTACTGAAGCCTGAAGGGTGATCTGTGTCAGGCTGAATAAAGCATTTTGTGAGAGGTTCATCTGCCATAACCAGGCAATTTCATTTTGCATGTGGGAAATGTGTAGTTTTAGGGGAAGAGCCTATCAAACAGGATGCTGGTGCTCTGTATTGGTTGGATTGTTAGTGTCCTAGGGCAGCCATAACAAAAATACAGTAAACTGGTGGCTTAAAACAGCAGGAATGTATTCTCTCGCAGTTCCGGGGGACAGAAGTTGAACATCAAGGTCCCGGCAGGCCTGCGTTCCTTCTGAAGGGTCAGGAGGGAATCTCTCTGTGCCCCTGCCTAGCCCTGGTGGCCCCAGGAAATTGTGGCGTTCCTTGACTTGCACATGCTGTACTCCAGTTGCCGCGTCTGTCTTCACCGCGCCTTCTCCTGCGCGTGTCCAGAACTGTATTTTCATATGGCACTCTCTCTGTGTGTCTTCTCTGTGTGGACTCCAGTGACTAGGCTTAGGGCCTGCATCAATGCAGAACAAACTCACCTTGGCTACCTGTGCAAAGGCCCTGTTTCTAGATAAGGTCACATTCACCGTTACCACCAAGGATAAGGACTGCAACATTTCTGTTGGGAGGGACACAATTTAACCTATGGAAGTTGATATCATCCACATCTGGCAAAGTTTTACAAGAAATAACTGCGCTCAGAAAAGAACTGGCTAATTTGGAAGCAGAAATCAAGGATGATGGAGATCCACAAATCGTGGACTTGTAAAGTTAGAAAATGTTATTGCTTCTTTGATCCCAAATAGTGAAAAATAAACCTGGAAATATTTTAAACTGCTAAGACGCTCTCCCATCATACTGAGATCACATCGAGGGTGCGGTCATTCTGCCCGGTGTTGACTTAATACAGTTAGCTGCACGGGAATCGCTAGGGCTACCTTGTCAGTAGTGCTGCTGGAGTTAGCAAGATGACACGGGAGAGACCAGGGGTGTGCCTCTCCTAGCAGAGCCAACACAAGCAGGAAGGTCAGTAGAGAAAGACATGAAAGCAAGAAAGCAAAGAAATAGCCCTGGCTGGTGTAGCTCAGTGGATTGAGCGCGGGCTGGGAACCCAGCAGTCCTGGTTCGATTCCCAGTCAGGGCACATGCCTGGGTTGTGGGCCAGGTCCCCGTGAGGGCCATGTGAGAGGCAACCATACATTGCTCTTTCTCCCTCTCTGTCTCCTTCCCTTCCCTTCTCTCTAAAATAAATAAAAATAAAATCTAAAAAAAAAACCCAAGTATTTTCTTAAAAAAAAAAAAAAGAAAGCAAAGAAATAGAGAAAATCTAAAAGGTAGGTCTAGATAAGGACTGAGGGTGCAGCTCAGTGAAATCAAACTGATAAAATCTAACTCAGCTTTTGTGCCTTTTAATGCCAAAAGAACTAACAACCTGGGCTAAAACATCTGTAATTTTAGGGACTAAAAAGGACTGTTGCGCTCCACCATGAGATATGTCTTTGCTGTCTGTAGCTGGTATGGTCAAAGAGGATAAAAAAAAAAGGAAAAAGCTTCTAGAAGAATGGGCCAAGTGCCACAAAGAACAGTGAACCAGAAGCTACATCCAGGAACAGAACCAAGACCCACCCCCAGAGAAAGGGATCCGGACAACACGGGCTCAGAGGGATTTTGGAAAGATTATCCATCGGTGACTTCTTTATTCTGAATGAACTGTAAGTGTGGCTGCCTTGCCCCTGTCCTTTCATTGGACTGGATGCATGAGAGGCAGACCGCCTGTGTTGTTTAGGTTATCGGTCTCTTGTCCAAGAGCCTGATCTGGGACTGAAGAAGACATTGGGCACTGCTCGGAGATCCTGAACTTTGAGCGGGACACAGACAGGAAGGCCCCTTGGGAAGTGGCTGTGTTCTGCACATGGGAAAGAGATACGCCAACATTTGCTGACCAGAAATGTGAATTGTTATAGTGATCAGTGCTGTCCACCAAAAGAGTTTCCATGTCCACCCATGTCCATAGAATTAGGTATAGCCATGTGGCTTTAGTCAATGAAATGTGGGTTTAAGTGGTACTCTTTCAGGTCAGTCTTATTTTGTTTTAAATTATTAATCATTTTAGAAAACTTTCAGTTTTACAAATAGCTTTGGTGCTAGAAATTTTTAGAGATTTTTAGCAGATATGGAGAAAACCTCTATAAAGTTTTATTTCCTATAGTAGCTATAAGATTTTAAGTTTTCATGTCCTGTGAAGAATTCTAATTATTCCTTGAATTAACCAGTCTGTTGTCACTGTGGTCCTTGCATTAGGAACTTACTGTGTACCACACGGTAATATCTACTAACCCAAGTGATATGGGTCTTTAATGCCTTGCCCACGTCCCTGAAACCAGTGGTCACTTGGTCCCCAGGCCCTGGCACAATGGAGGTGACATGGGGAAGCAACTGGCTAAGAAGAGACAGAATGACCGATTAACACATCTTTCTTTCTTTTGCACATTGTACAAACACACATGCTCTGTGAGCACAGGCTGCCAGCCCTCCGCAGCCTGAGGCAAGGACAGACTCCTGAGCTCAGAGCTCGCCAGCCTCCTTCCAAATCTGTCCTGTGCTTCTGTGATGCTGAGGCCACGACCTCTATGAGCAGCATGGCCACCTCCTTCTGTCTCAGCCCAGGGTCAGCCACCACCTCCTCCAGCTCACGATAATGCGTTTGGCCTACATGTAGTGCCGTGAAGGACGTGGTAGTTAACCATAGACTGTGGAAAGAGGTGATTTACCTGTCCTGTGAAGGTATAAAAAAACAGAAGACAAAGGAGACAGGACAGGAAACAGTTTTCAAGGTCCAGTGTGATGTGCTCTGCTCTATCCCTTCTCTGAGAACCTGACTGGACTTCCTGACTATCTGCCCATTCGTCTCTGCTGAGGGCACATAAAATGCCTTAAATTCAGTGCTCACGGACCCTCAAGGTAAAGCTTATCTGTGGCTCTTCTGGAGAATGCAAAGCAATTCTTACAGGAGTAACAATGAGTGTAAACTTGCAACATGTCACCTACGGAAATAAATTGAGAAATAACCACCTCATTAACATGAGAAAGCAAGGTGAACCTAAGGCAAGTTTGTCACATGTGTTCCTTATTGACTGACACTTGACAAATCCACAGAGTTTATTCTACTCTTCCCTAAAATTAAGCAAGGAAATAAGACAAGTTTTTCAGGCGTCACACAAAATAAAAAAGAGACGAAAGGAGGCACAATTCAGACTTGGGTGATTTTTGCTTGAATGAAGCATGCAGACACAGTTTAGTAAGTTCTGCTTGCTTTAGACTTAGCTTACATGGTCATGCCCCACAAGGTCAGTCTCTGTCTCTCTCTCTCTCTCTTTTCCTTCCCCAAGATGAGTGAGGTGAGCCTGCTGTCTTCACTGGGGTGAATTTCTCCAATGATTTTACTCTACCTGGGACATGATAATGTAGGAAGCCACCCCAGGGGTTCGCAGAAACTGGACTTTAGAATCTCCCAGTTATGTTAGTGGAGCATAAACAGTCAGTGAGAACTGGGAATTTCACACTGTAGAAAACAGGCACCTCATAGGCCAAGGATTTAAAATGACAGAATCATTGGCCTGAATTGATTTGCCAGGCCCAGGTTTCCTCTCCTTCTCTAGCAGACAAGCCTGGAAGCCATGAAAGCAGACCATGGAGAGAATCCACACCTGCTGTTGGTGACCACTGACTTCTGTGTGATTTCAATCAGTGCACAGGTGCAACGCGGAAAACGACAGCCCCTCAGCCCTCGTGCCTCTGCCTGATGAGACTATCCTCATGCTCATGGTAAATTTGACTTGACATTTTGGAATTTGAAGCACCCACCATAACAGGAACAGTAAAAAAAAAGAGAGAGAGAGAGAGGAAAAAGACACAAAAAGTAATGGTCATTTATATTAACTTCTCTGCAGAAATGAAGTCTTGGGATAAGGACATTTGCATCGAAAATCATAATTCTAAGCATGAAACAATGATTAATTTTGCAGCCATTGGAGAAGAAGGCATGCAAAAAAATATCATGAACATTTCAAGGGACTATTTTCCTCATATAAAGCTTATTCTTATAATATTACTGCATTTCAAAAAATACAGTTTTAGAAAAAATGAACTATAGCTCTTTGCAGTGATAGGCGACAGGTCAGAAAAGCATTTCAGAATAATTTTACACCTTTTAACCTTAAAAAATACTTTGCTGACAATTGAGAAAGGGCCTTAAAAGAAGCTCTGATAGGCATTCTCACAGCGGGGTTGCCGTGGCCCATCACCGCACCGGCGCTTCTGCATAATGTATCCTGTAATAAGGCGTGTGCTGCACATCACAGGGGCTGAAGTGCAGTTTTCAGAGAGGAATCCTTGGCAAGAGCCGCTATTAGTCATGACACTGAAGGTTTGTTACATGAAACTCTTGGGAAGACAGGAAGGAAGTAAACTGTTTAAAATTTTGATTCCAGCCTGGAAATAACTACTTTGTCATAGGATTTTTGTCTGCATTTAAATGTATACTTAGTGTTCTGTTTTTTAGTTCTGCTCGTGTTGGACAGTCGTGTGAAATGAAAACCCTCCACCGTTTTGTCAAATGAATGGCACGTTCCCCGACTCTGTTGCTGAAAGTGGTAATTGTAAGAAAACTGTTGTAGCAATTACGGCGGATAATTATGAATGCTAATATGATGGCTGAGAGTTCCATGTTTCCCCATTGCAAAGCCTGTTCGAACTTGGAGGAAAGGCAACGATGTTTCACTGTAAGAGAAATGAAAAACCATCTATCAGGGAAAGATACAGTCTTCAATCATCATTTATGCCTATTATAACAGGACCATCCAGAGTCAGGGAAAACTCAGCCTTGGGCTGGAGTGGGAGTAGAAGGGAAGTCCGGAGGTGGTGGATTTCTTGTGGTTTTCAACAAAAACATGACTAAAGAAAAAGAAAGAAGAGGTTGGGAGAGACGTTGTTTATAAACAAGTTTTTCTTCTTATTTTCTCCTTCCACTGAGAGGCCCAATCAATGATGTTTATAGTTGTGCTGGGAATTTTTTTCACTGAGAACGACAACATTCTGGAGTAGGCTCTAGTCCTTCCTTACATGAGGTCAATTTAATTGGAATGGAACTAACCTAAGGTTTTGATTTGATTAGCCACTCAAATACGGTGCTCTTTATTGTTTTAGAGATCACAGATGAAGCAAGTATTGACCATCTCTGAGTCCTATTTGAATCATTCTTAGCAGGATGCAGAGAAGAGGATAGGTTGATGCCCTTTGCTTTTATTCTATTTTTTTCTTCCTTCTATCCTTTTCCTTCTTCTATTTGCCTTTTATTTTCCAGTTTGGATGGCAATGTCTCTTTCAAGTCATGCAGAACTCATTCCCCATTTCCTTATTGTGGCTCCATGGGTCCCCTTTTCGAAGCAGTCTTCCCTTGGGAACATGCTTTCTCTGGTGCCTTCTGGAGGAGACAGCCTCCCACCCCAGATGCTTACTTACAAAGCAATGGAGGACTAGTTAGGCGTATTCTCAAGAATGAGCGCTTTGCTTTCTTTGGCAACTAACTCAGTTTACAGAGGGTCCTGCAAATGTAAATACAGAGGAATGAGACCCTGGGGAGGATGCATTCACAGCGCGGGAAAAGCAGTGGCCACGAAGATCCCTCCGTGGGGTGGGGGTTTGTGTGCATAGCTGCTGAGAGGAGGGCCCTTAAGCTTTTTATGGTTTTGCTGCTAAGAGAATGTTGAAGAATGAGGTCTGAGATTTTTACAAAATGATAAGTAATGATTCTCTATTATTTATGGTATAATTCAACAAGTTCTTTTATGTACTGTTTTATGGATTCAGGCTGTTTTTGATTCCTAAAATGACTCTAACACACCCCAAAACATAGATTCACGTGATTGCATTTTAATAATCTCTAAAGCTCAACTTCTATATGTTTTGGTCCAATGTGGAGGCTTGTTTGGGATTGAGATGCGGTGAACTAAGTGACTGGTGCTGGGAATTTTAACTATGTTGGATCCCTGTGACAGCCACTCCCAACTAAATGAAGTTCTGCCCAACAAGATCGAAGACTAACAAAACCCGTCGGGCAGATCCCACATTCCACAATCACAGTGCCTGGGCCATACACCTGTTGCTGTGCTAATTACTGTTTTCCAGGAATAATTTATCCATGTCTCTCATATTTTTAGGGAGCCCCAGATACTCACATGTGCATGTACAACATGCACACACAGGTGTGCACGCACACACAGACATTCCTGAAAGGAAACTTCTTTATGATATGCCAGAGGTAAACATTTTACCCTTCCCTCACGAAGCATGTCAGATTGTGGTAGGCTCACGCTGCTTGCTGGTGTGCTCAAATGCCAGCTGCGCCACTTAGTTCTTTCCTAAGTCGCTCATTTTCCAGAGAAATGAAAATGATGCTTTGCACTCAGCACCTACTCTCCAAGGAGCCCCAAATACTGCAAAACCTCAATTTGCCCTCACAATTTTCTTGTCTCATGAGTGATGTGCACTCAGATCATCCCCATGTTATCAATGAGAACACAGAGGAAGATAGTTTGTGACCAATCCTTTCTTAAGGCTAAATGCTGAATAAGTGACAAATGACCAGAGAAGGAAAGAAAAATCTCCAATTTATGACTTATTCTTCTGCTTGCCCTCCATTTCCAAGGTGAGTTATAAAACTTCGCGCCATCACTTTCTGCATACCTCCTCACTGTGTTAAAAAAAAGAAAAAATAGCATATGACAGAATTCTCTGGACCCTTCTCAGTACAAAATGCAAGATTTGGAGAGTTCACACTTTTTGTGAATCAGTTTTATTTGGTAACTGCATATAATTTTGAGAGAATCATTTGGCTGAACAATGAACTTCGGGAGTTGAGGAGCTAACAAAAAGATAATGCACCAATGGCTGACTGCACTTCTTCACTACGGGTGATTTGTCAAAGATTCCCCTGCCCCTACTGTCTTTCTTTCCCCTTCTTCTTGCTCTGCAATGCCCGGTGCACTGCCGTAGCTTGAAGGTGATGCTATCATGGGAACTCTCTTTTTTGTACTTTTAAATATTTTTTCAAATATTTTAACGGGCACCTATTACTTTTAGCTCTTAGAATTCTTAACTAAAAAATCATAACAGACCAAAATTTCCACTAAGATCATTTGTCTTTCATAACATTGTTGATCAAACACTTTCAATGGCTTCCATTATCTAGACAATTAAGCATAAACTTCTTCACTTAGCATTTTGAATGTTGTGCAGTCTGATTCTAAACTACATTTCCGATTTTAATTTTCTCTATTCTCTACCCTAAAAGGTGTGTACTTTCTTTTCTCTGGGTCTTTGCTTGAATGACCCTTCCCCACCTGGAATTCCATCTTCCTACCCCTCTTCCCTGCCCAACTAACTCTGCTGGAATTCAAGATCAGTGATGGTCTCCTTGGCTGTGAGCCATTCCCGATGCCTCTGGTACCAAGTTCTCCACCTCTGAGCACAATCCACTCCATGTCTGCACTGAGACTGGACATTTAATCTCAGGAGGTCTGTGACAGACCCCATTTCAACCTCACGAACTTGATTTTGAATGCTCGTATTGACTTCCTCACTCACAATCAGTTCCGTGACGACTGGGGACATGGGCTCTCACCTTCAGGCTCCCTGGAGTAGCCCTGGGAAAACGCTTTCCCAACAGAGCAAGATGTTAAAGAAGCAGTTTACCATGTTAGCCTCCACATGAGGTTCTGGCAACACAGTCTGAGAAGAGCCTTCTGCACATGACTCACAAGGGCGTCCATGACTTGGCCAAGGAGAGAAACTCGATCCCTGCACTTGACCGGCATGTGCTGCCTGGCACCTTCTCAGGGTTTCCACTCTGACTGTTCTCTGCCATCACCTTGAAAATTGGGTGATTTGTGTGTCATTTCTCTAAATCTGAATGCTGCATTCAAGGGGCCTTCCCTCAAGTACTTCTACGTGAAATTTTAAAAAAAGTCATGATATTTGAAGCAAGGATCCAGAAATCAACACAACAGTCAGGTGAGGTGGTTCTGTGTCATGGGTTGCAGTGGGGAGCCTAGATGAAAATATTCCTTTTCTTTTGAGATCGCTGTAAAAGAAGAAATAATTAGTGTCCCACGGGGCAACCAGCTCCACATGAAACCCTGGCATTTCCTCATGAACAGAAACAGGTACAGAAAGATAAAGAAAAAAACGAGCGTCCTCTTCCGAGGCCCACATAGACGGACAGAATAGCCCAGAGCAGACTGAAGACAACCAAAGTCTCTGTTCTATTTTTTTCTTTACCTTCCACTTCTTCCCACCCTCCAGGCATCTGTGCCCAACATCAGACAGGCGAGTACCATAACAGATGGATACATAAATGCATTTTCATTTATTTTAAAGCCATTAATATTCAGCAAATTGAGTTCTCTACATCAGCTTCCTGAGGATACCCGGTAATAAAGGGACCGGATCTCTGTTTTGCATAAATTTAATTTTATGTTCAACTCTTGTACCTGACCCAGTAGAAATGAAATTAAATACACCTCTGCAAACACTTGAGTCTTCCATGAACAGGAAGTTAAAAGGAGTGGCTGCCGATGGAGGGGATTTGGGCAAAGTGTTTGTGTCTTTGGGTCAAGTGGGAGAAGCTCAAGACCTGAGGCACTTGGGCGGAACCAGAGATGTGGAATCGTGGCTCTGCCTCGCGGACTCTGGTTCGTGAGTCCGTCTCCCTGAGCCTCAGTGTCCTCGTCTGTAAGAACAGGCGGGGCAGCTGCGGCCCCGGCTGGTGACAACCCTGCACACGCCTGAGTCCAGCGTGAGCACCCAGCTTTCCCCTCAGTTCCCAGGAGCATGCCTTCCTTCCACGGAACCTTATTTACACTGCAGGAGGGAAATTCCACAGGAACATCACGCGTGGATTTCTGTGCTCAGCCTCCGTGTGTCTCCATGGAACAGAAGAAGAACTATCTGTGGCTGTTTTCTTATTAGAAGTACCACAAGCACTTCTCCATACAAAGACAGGCAGATAAACAAGGAGGGGGGGCAGATTTTACCTCAGAGTGGGAGGGTCTGGGATGAGAGCCTGGCTGAGCTTCAGCCCTGCCATCCCGTCCTCCCCCCAGCATAACCCCTCCATGACCAATGAGCCTGGGCCCTGGCAGGGAAGACGGAGAACAGGCCTCACCCTGCAGAAACTGGGCAGGTGTGAGCTGGTGAGCTGGGCGGTACAAGGCATGGCAGGGGTGGGAGGATCAGAACCAGAGTCCTCTGGGGGGCGAGCTGCCTGCACCTGGCGGGAAGCGGTGACTGACGCACCGTAACAACACTTTGTGTCGAGACCTGATCACGTCATTCATTTGCAATCACATTCTAATCAATGCTATTTACACATATCACTCACTGCTATTGAGGAATGTGTCAGCACCTTCACACGTGTCGCCTGGTGACGAGGGCTAATTATTGGTAGGAAAATGTCACCCTTTTCAAGCAGCAGAATGAGAGCATTTCAGGCGCCCTGAACCAAGTCCATGTGAGCTTTGTGTGCGAGAAAGAGGTTGATGGTTGGTATTGAAGAGTGACTTCCCACTAGGACAAACTGAAGTCGAGGAGCGTTTACAGACAAGAAATAATTTAGCACAGAGTTTCTCCGGCTGAAGACGCCCCGCTAAACTCCTGACTTTCGTGCTCCAACCTCCTACCTTTCTGCGCTCAGCCTGAGAACAGGCATATCCCCACAGAGGGACAACACAGAGTAGGTGGCCCAGCAATATTTATGGATAAGAAAGGATAAGTGAGGTTAGGAAGGAGCGAAGGGGCAGCCTGTGCAACTGTTCTGTCTAAGCCAGTGTGTTAAGTACAGCCGCCAGTCTCTTCCACGGGCTCTGATAAAGATTTCAGGGTCCACTAAATCTGTAGCTAATGTAAAGTGAACCCTAACTAATTTTTAATTACAACATTCATTCATCCCCCTCCGCCAAGCAGTCATTCATTCACTCAAAGGATCCATTCTATATGCTAAACTTTGCTCTTTGTGCAAGCTCAGTTCAGACCTCTGCCTCCAGACATGATAACTGCTAAGCACGCCGCAGGTCCTCTTCCATTCTCCGCCGTGTTTAAATACTACTGATGTATCACTTTTTAATGTATCAGGTGCAAACCCAAGCACTTCACAGCACACTCTGTTGGTGATGCCTTTCGTCCAGTCAAAATCTTCTCACACATTGCTGGAGGAAAACGGTGCAAGCGCTATGGAGAAAATCATGGCATGTTGTAGGAAAATTACACATCCTATTTCTAGGAATCTGTTCCACCAAAGATACACTGGTAAAAATACAGAATGACATAAACTTGGGTTATTCATTATAACATTGTTTGTAATAGCAAAACAAAAGAAAAAAGGAAAAAAACAACAATCCCAAACAGTAAGCAACCTAGATATCCATCATTTGGGGATTTTTTAAGTAAACTGTATTTATTTACACATAGACACGGAAGAGGGCTATGCAGTATCAAAACAGCTGAGGAGTGTGTACGGCCTGTTACTGTTTACATAAGAAAGGGGAAGAAGTCATACCAAAATTCCTGTATATACATAGATATTTCTATAGATAGATAGGTTTGAATTTGTTTATATTAAAAGTACAATGGGAGAACTAAACCATGAAATAAAATTTAAAAGTAGTTACTTGTGAGAGAGAAAATGGGTTATGAGGTCAAAAACAGAAGTTAGACTTCTCTCCAAGCCCCTCCCCCCCGCAGGCAGGCCAGGCTGGGAAGGCACGGAGTGTGGGGGAGGTGCTCACCCCGCAACACTGCCAGGCCAGGGGCGGCGCCCCGGAGCTCCCCCTGAAATCCAGTGTCCCTGGCACCGTGATTGCCAGGCCTCGCAGATTTAGCTTTGGAACGATGTAAATATTGTACATCATTATGAAGCAATCACAATTATATTTAAAAATTCCTAAAACCAAAGGCAATGACACAAATGAACATGACCATGTCATGTTGGTAGTGTAACTACAGAGAATCTCTTCAAAGTGACTTTAAAATCAGTAATTTGACCGCGACATCTTTGGAACATTTTTTTGACCCTCAACCAAGGAGATGTTTATTGATTTTAGAGCAAGAGGAAGGGAGAGAGAGAAAAACCGATTTGTTGTCTTGTGACAGGCAACCTCCGTGCTGCTGAACCTCAAAAAGTCCTCCCACCTGCAGAGGGGGGCAAATGACGTGCAGCCTCCATGTTTTGTCTCTGTACTTTGTGAGCTCCTGTGTTTTGTCTACCTAACTTCCGCATGAGGCTTCTGTAATCTTGCTTTGCCATGTAGGCAGGAAGTCCGGGGCTATTTAAACCCCAGAGAGTCAGAGTTCGGGGCTCGGAATTTGGAGTCTCTCTCCTCCGAGCCCGTGCACCACGCGGGTAATGAAAGAGTCATGCTCCGCCATGTCTCCCGCCTGTGAGTTATTTTTCCGCAACAGTCTCCCAAACGTGCCCCAATTGGAGATCAAACCTGAAACCTAGGGATGTGCCCTGGCAGAGATGGAACCCGCAAACATTTGGTGTGTGGGATGATGCTCCAACCAACCGAGCCACACGAGCCAGGGCTGACTGGGACAGCTTAATGGGGTATATTCTAAAGACAAGAAGAACTGAAAAAAGAATCTTAAACTACACTTTTAATAATCATAGTGTTGGTGGCAGTGTACCATATTTTTTGGACTGTAAGATGTACCTTTTCCCCTCCAAATTTGGGAGGAAAATGGGGGTGCGTGTTATAGTCTGAACGTAGTTTACCTGGCTGTTTACATTTACATTGGTGAGATATTATGTTATTTATGTTATTAAATATTTTACCACTTTTTTTTGCTTCAAAAATTTTTTCCTATTTTCTTCCTCTAAAACCTAGGTGTATCTTATGGTCCAGTGCGTCTTATAGTCTGAAAAATACGGTACTTCCAAGACTCTATGTGTTTTAACGAGTCTTTTCTCTTAGATATACATACTAGAATATTTATGGATGAAGTAATATATGAGATTTTTCTGAACAATCAAGGAATTTTGAGCAGAAATAGGGAGGAATGCAGCTGGAACAAGAATGGTTGTAGGTGATAATTATTGAAGTTAGGTGATAAGCACATGGGAATTATTGTACTTTTCTCTCTATTTTTGTGGATGTCTGATTTTTTTCACAATAAAAAAATGAACAAGTTTGCCAACCAACTAGCTGGCGGCACTGTGCTGGTTGCAGAGGAAAGGCTTCTATTTTGATCAACACGGCCGTGCCTAGGCACTCACACGAGTGCTTCTCGGCTTTCATCCACGCGCTCCATGCTGTCCTCAGAAAGTCCTCTGTCAGTCCCTGCTCCTGTGATGTCTTTGCGCATCCGTGGAGTCCACACTCTGAGGTGGACTCCCGAGGGCGCTGTAGGCCCTGGAGGTACTCACAACACTCACCGCATGCTGAGGGCAGACAACTGAGGGTGTTGTTTTTTTTTCATCAGACAAGCAGCTAATCACACACCGACTGTGTGTGAGTTTAGCATTATGTCAGGACTAATTGGATCCAAGAAATAGTCAAGACAGCCCCCTGCACACACGCGTTATAGGTAGCCTCGCCAGAGGGCAAGATACACTAGTGAGACCATTGCCACTGCACAGATACAACAGGGCATGTCACCATCACCCACAGGACTGCCGAGCTGGCCCAGACACGTGACTTTGGTCTGGTCCTCACCTCGGTTACCGCACAGTGGGAAGTGCAGCCAAGCAGGCCGGCTCACGTGCCAGACCGCCGTCTGTGTGGCCCGTCACCAGGCCCCAGGAACTGCCCTGTATGCCTGAAGAGTTATGCAGAATTCACGTTCAGGACCTAGCCAGAGGGACATCCAACCCCTTCTCTGATATTCTGAGAACCATTTTAGCTCAAAAGTCCGAAGTGATCTTTGGGAGAAATTCAAAGTTGCAAGGAGCAGTTCAGGTCTTCCTGTGCCAGGTGCCCAGCTGCGGAGTCTCTCCCAGGGGCCGCTCCTTGGTGAGCCGGCAGAGAGTGTCCTGTGCTCTCAACCCGTTCCTCCCAGGCCCACTAGTCAGCAGTTTTCCCGCTAAAACGAGAGAGAAAATACGCATGTCAATGGGCTGCCCTCACACAGAATCTCCGATTCTAAAATTCAGAAAGGGGAAAACCAGAACAGGAAGCACAGTCCCAAGAACGTGTTTACTGAGGCAACACTGCGTGCGGGGTCACATGGGCTCTGTGAACCCGAAATTCATCCAGAGATCGAGGCTCATGAATTCAGAATTGGATCTGCTCTGCTCATGTTATAGACTAAGAGGAGCTTAGAATAATCACCACATGTTAGAGGAGAAAAAGCATAAACTAATTTTTATAATTTCAGGATAGGCCCCATTGGCATTACAACTTTGGTGACTACTAAGAACTATTTTTCAAAAAATCAAAGCGCTTTCAGGCGTGGGATTCAAAGCAGTAAACAGTTTTTCAGTGTTTCCTGGGAGCTCCCTGCTGCTCTTGGCGAGGACCAAGGAGAGGAGGGAGGGAGGCTGCGCCAAGGCTGGGCAGCAGACATGCGCGTTGCCGTGGGAGGTGTATTTGCTTGCTGTGGTCACGGTAACAACGTACCACAACCAGTGGGTTTAAAGCAACAGAGAGTTATCTTTTTACAACTCTGGAGTGTTGGTTGCTTCTGAGGCCATGAGCTTTTGGCGCTGCTGGCGATCCTTGGCTTATAAAAGCGTCGCTCTGATCTCTGCCCACATCATCAAATGGTATTCTCCCTGTGTGTGTCTGTGTCCCGATGTAACCCCACCTTTTTAAAAATAAAGTCACCAGTCCTATTGTGTTAGGGGCCTCCCCTACTCCTGGTGACCTCATTTTAAATAATTACATCTGCAAAGACTTTATTTCCAAATAAGGTCACATTATGAGGGACTTTGGGGTTAGGACTTCAACACACAATTCAACCTATAAAAGGAGGTCACAGGTGAAAACACTGGGTGGCTGTGGTTAGGCAAACCAGGGTGGGAATTAGGCGGTGAAGTGTGGTATTCCCTTGAACAAGCAGGTACCAGACCAGAGCTGACGAACTGTCATGCTTCTGATTTCAACCCCTTTTTGTAGGGACACCGCCGGGTCTAGGCAGCCAGGGGCTCTCCGAGCAGACAGACGCACATCCAAAGCAAAAGTTCCTTTCGAGAATTGGAACGCTGCTTCAAATGTGATTCACTCACATTTAAAAATGACTTTAACCACAACCTTCCCTGAAGTATTTCAAAATATTTTTTTTTCATTTAAGACGATCCCAAATTTGATCCAGTCCACTCTTTGTAAGCTGAAGCCCAATGACACAGAAATAGCAAGGAAATTGAGGCAAATATCTAAACTCTTCAGTGCCTGAGGCCCAAACTCACCTGAAGCACCCAGGTACTCCTGCCAATAGCGGCGTGCAGGGGTTGTCTGGTGTCTTCATCGTCCTTGCTGGGTGTGAACTCTCTCTCACGGGGCCTCGTCTCCTCTTCTCAGTGCACACCCATTCTTTGCCACTGTGGCCACTTTGTGGGTGAGCTGGGAAGGCAAGCAAAAATTAGAGATATTTCCAACATGGAGCCATCCCTGAAAATTTCCAGTTTGGTTCATTTGAATTAAAACATAGACAAATATTTCAGCAGCTCTTAAACTATGTCACCTATTTAAATATGATGCTTAGGGAGACCTATGAGGATGATGCTTCAAAGTCCTTAAGAGGTGGCACTGTGGAGAATTGTATTCCCATTTTATCAATGAAAAGTTGCCATAAAACTAGATTAACTAGCAAGAGAACATTTCTTAGTATAGTCTTCAGCAGACTTAATTGCCCTTCCAATTTTCACTTCATAGCCATTCGCCTAGAAGCAGAATCCCGGAGGCTTTCGCTTATGTAGATTTCTGCCCTCTGCATGACCAGCCCACGGTAAATCAGGCCAAGCTCAAGGCTCAGCCTCGCGGTTTAACCGCGTGGAAACCTTGTGTCGATGTAACGCAGAAGCGTGCGTAGCCTGCGGAAGAGTCGGCGCTTTCCTTCAGGACAGCTCCTTCTTCCCCTCGGCACCGAAGCTGAAAAAAGAAAGTGTGCATAACTGATAAAAGACATATCTGGTTTTAAAAATGCTATTGCTTACCTTTCATTTTTGTGCATTTTAAACTTGTTCCACGGTGCATAGACAATGGTTATGAAACCTGGAATTCTAATAGACTCTGTTTAGAAAGGTAGCCAATAAAAAGAAATCAACACGCAGCTTTCCAATACCATTGTCAGGTACACTTAGAAAGGCGGCGTTTTCAGGGCCTCCATTCAGCATTTCTAGTCTCTTTAGTAGTAAGCTTTAAGAAAATACCTCCTGCATTAGACATAGCATTGATAAAATAATTACATTTGCAACTTCTCCTGTGTTTCAAAATGTACAAAAAAAAAAAAAAAAGAGTGTGGATGAATCCAATTCCTGACTTTTTTTTTAAAAAGGAAAAATGTTAATGATGATGTATTTGTAAAACCTTCCAAAAAATGAGTTTTGTTAGAGAATAATATGCTCCTATAATTTATATTTTAAATTTTTAAAACCATGTAAAAACTTGTGAAGATTATTTTAAAGGTTTTTCTGGGAAATATGTAAGATAATTGCCTTTCTGCTCCATAAGATTTCCTCCATAAGATGAGGCTCACTGCCTTTTTCCTATTGTAACAAATTGTAAGTCGTAGAACAAAACCTTAAATACTGTCAGTGTAGGTGAAGAAAGTTGGAAAAAGAACATAGACTATGTAACAGAGTAATATTTTCAGTTTTAGAACTATTTACACAGCGACATTTTATTAAAGCCTTCCTTTTTTGTATGTATGAAATAAGTGGGGAAGCGAGAATCTGTCAGACCCGTCGCTCCGCAGCAGACATCTGGGAGAAATTGCGTTGTCTTTTGTAACTCAATTTCTCTTTAAATTGTACCTGAAAGCAGAGCAGCATTATGCTGTTTATTAGCAACACAAAGAGTCCTCAGCTGAAACAGAACTTGCCAGCTCCCGCAGTAGAGCGGACTTTCTGGAAGGGAGCACGATGAATTTTTAACCATTGACGGTAAGGAAAGGCGTATTAATCCCCTGCTATCCATCACACGTGCACCAGGGATGCGATTATCCTGCCCGGAATCCTGCGCCAGGACTCTCTTTTTATTTTTAAATTAAAGGAACTTACAGTTAATTTTTAAAAATGCCTTTTGTTTTCAGGAGGCGAAAGGACATTTTGCTGTCAGGATACAGCGTGCCCTTTTGTTATCTTAAAGATCTGTCCTGAATTATCCGAGGCCCCTATTAACTTATGAATGTAGCTTTTCATTGATATTGTTCTGCCTGGAGGAGGTTTTATTAAAATTAATACCCCAAATAAATGAACCCAAACACAAGCTAGTTATTTGAAGTTAAAACATGTCCCGCGTTCTTAAAAAGTGGAAATTTGACAAAATAAATTTGCGCTGAGCTGCAGCTTCTCTTTTCTGAAAATCAGTGTTAACAAATATTGTTTCCCTCAGGTTATTTTTGGAAATGCTTCTCCTCATTCTAAGAACTTGATGAGCCTGTTTGCCTGGGCGCTTCCTCCGCAGATGGCACGGGGCAAGCTGAATGAAGGTGCTTAGGAGCCGGCTGAGCCAGTAGGGGCTGAGACACTTAGGTCCCACGTCGAAAAGCAGCCACCCTCCTCAGGAGATGCACTCTTTCAGCCTGGGCGGCTATTTCATTTATGGCTTTGAATATTTTCTTGAAAATTTTTATTATAAATCAAATTAATGTGCTAAACAAATTGAGACCCCAGCAGGAAGACCTTGTACTTCACTGCTTTGAAATAACAGGTCCCTTTTCAACTACTATGAACTTTATCCTGAAATGATCTGTGTGTGTTTGTGCAGAATGGCTTCTGAGAAAATTCACCTTTCCCGCCAGAGTTTCAGCTCTAATCTTCTCATCCTCAAACCGGGGTTCAATGCATAGCCACTTCCTTTCTACATACACAAGAAAAATAAATACACCGATGTACGTAGGAAAAGCACCCTTCGCTCCCTTACATTGACTTCATTCTGGAGCAGAACCTCTTGCTTCCATCTGCAAAGCCTGAAGGAGATAACGAATGGAGTCTGGTGGAAGTGTGCCCGGGATGATGTAAGAATATTTGCAGCAGGAGAAAGTCAGCTCTCCTCTGGCCAGGAGCGGGGCCTGCCACCCCGGTGCTCGCTCCCTCCTCTCCACATTCTTCTGGTCCGGTTCCCACAGACAGCGAGGGCGAGGGAGGTCAGCGTGGAGGAGACAAAGGAGACCCCCTGCTGTCGGGGCCTTCGCTGGGCTGTCAGCGCCACTAATTCATGACTTCACCTTTCATCTCACAGATCCATTAGGGGTTAAAAAGAGACCCATTTTACAGCTGACAAGATTGAAGGGCACAGAGCTGAGGAGGAGGAGGAGGCGGAGGAGGAGGAGGAGGAGGAAGGAGGAGGGAGGCAAAGGCAAAAATGCCCTAAAATTTATATTATTCAGACCACCTGCTAAAAGTGGATCTGGGCAGGTTCTCTTTTCTTCATTGGTTTCATCTCTCCCCACATAATGGGATATGTATTTCAGTCACAGCATAATAAACAGGCAATTCATGGTCCAGGGGATATTTTCATATTGTGTGGCTAGAGAGTGGAGGAAGAGCTGGGGGACAGAAGGGGTGAATGCAAAACACAGCAGTCCCAGCTTCTTTCAAAAGGACGCAGTGTTTCAAGCAGCTCATCTGCAGGCCTTGTCATGTTTTGTGTTTTTGCAGCACGTTACACTCGAGCAGAAACTAATAACTTTATGAAATTACTAATGTTGAGATAGAATATGCATTTGTGACATCAACCCAGTCAGCGTGTGTGCGCGCGTGCGATATTGATGGAAGGAAGACCAGCATAATAGGAAAGAAGCAGTATGTGTCTTTTAAAGAGATTCTATTTGTAACAGGATTTTCCCCAGTGGCTCCTAATTTGTCTGCTCTGAAACCAGCATATGAATTAATTTAACATACGTTTCAACTGATGATGGACATTATGTCTCCCAAAATAATTCAATCTAATTTTCTTTTAATCAATACGGCCATCACCTCCTGCAGGAAGGATTTTCGGAGTATTTTTAGATGCTGTTTTAAAGGATGTTGAAGGAGTCTGTCTCCCAATAAAGTGATATTTGTAAAAGAAAGGGTACGTGCATGGTTGCGTGTGTGCCTGTGCGTGGACCCTCAGGTTTGGGCTGTGGGGGCGTACACCATAGTCCGGAGCCTGTGTCCTGGGGGCCTTCCTGGATCCCTCCTGACAGACCCCGTGCCTTTAGCAGTCCCCTAAGTGGTTGCCTCTGGTCAGCTTAAGAAAGTACTCTCAGGACCTGACATCTCTATTTCTCACTAAAGGGCTTATTGATTATTGACTTAGAATTTGGAGTCTCTCTTTAAATGAGTTTTCAATGAGCAAGCTTCAGGACCCAGCACTGTCCTGGGATGATCAAAACTCCACACACGAGCCCAGGTCTCCCCATGTGCAAGCCCTTCATTTTCTGCTTGCTCACTCTTTAGGTTGTATTCATCATCTCTATAAAGGTGAACAACTACACTTCTTTTTTTCTTGGACGAAAGGATGGGACAAGGAGAGCCAGTAAGATTAATCCACGTGTTTTGTCAGCTGGGCAATAATTCCTTGCAAATATCAGCATCCTGTTCTGTCTCAATTTTTCTATCCCAGGAGTGTCTGCCACCAATCCCTTCTCTAATTGCTGACTCTGGCTCATCCTCTGTGACAAATACCTTCTGGAAGGCCCACAGCATCAGGAGGCTGAATGAGTAGGGTAGGTGTGGGCATCCCCGTGAGCATGCACACATGTGTGTGTGTGTGTGTGTGTGTGTGTGTATGCATAGGATAGTCAATCAGAAGGAAAGTTAAGGAGAAAGCGGGAAGGAGAGCTGTTTGGGACAAAAACATTGGGATGAATCTCACACAGGGAGGCTCAAGTCCAGGACAGGCAGGATGCACTCTTCCCTTTGTCCTGAAGCTGCGCTCCCTCCCCTGAGGCAGAGGCAGGGGACACACACCTTCCCCATGCTACCCCCACCCCTTTGTAATCAATACAATCCTCACTGGTTGCTTAGAGAAGGATATTTTTAGGGGTGAGTGGCCAGGGCTTAGATTCGGGAGCTGGGAGCTGGCGAAGGAAGATCAAAGAGCTCCCCCTCTGTGGGCACTTCCCATGTTGAGTCAGCAGGGCTGGCATTGTGAGTACAGCCCTCCCTCCCCACTCCCCTCGCCTTTCCCAACTCTCAGGACCACAGGGGCCCAACTGACAACAGCACAGAGGCCAGAGGTTTGGAGGATAACCTCAAGTAACTGAAGGTCCCTGAGGCTGAGAGCCAGTTACAGATGAAGACCAGATGGGCAGCTTGGGCCAGAACGACAACTGAGAGGCTGAGTGTCTGTCCTTCATGCCAGGGGGACCTCTCAGCGGGATCTCTCAGCGGGATCTCTCAGGGGGATCTCTCAGCAGGGTCTCTCCTGCTGCTTCAGTCTCACCATCCAGGAACCACTAAGTGTGGAGAAGATGGCTGTCGCCTTGCACCCCCCACTTACTGGGCAATGGACTAAAAATGATTTTGTGCAAAATAAGTCATCTGGATATTGAAGAATTGCGCACCCTAAATTTGTCTTCACTTCTGTCAAGTGCATAAACCATTATGTTGACACTGGAAAAGATGACTCCTCTGGTTAACTTCTTTGAGAGCATACGCGAGTCAAGTGTGCCGCCTGCTGCTCCCGCGTAGTTGAGGAACATCAGAACCTCCTTTGTGCTCACCACCCCTTTTAGGAAATGTTCACACCCACTGTGGTCCCCCTGCGTCTTGTTCCTCAGACTCCCTCACAACAGGGTCTGTGAGTGTGAGTGGAGTATGTTCCCGGGAAGCACACTGATGTGGCGACAGCCAAATAAAGGGAAGGTTGGCTGTTGGGGTGGGGGTGGGGTGTTCAGAAGGGAAGGGCTCAGGTTCTTGCAGGGGAAAAACTGTGCCCCGAGATCCCAGGCTATGTGGGGCACACAGATGAGCATGGAGTATCCCAGAAGTCCTCCAGGGAGGCAATCCCTCATGGCTCGGAGGCCCTCCCTTGGGCCATAAATCAATCAAGTGCTCATTCAGGCTGGTTGGGTGGTCAACTGCCCAGGGCAGGCTCCATACTCCCCTCTGTGAAACTCAGGGCCCCGTGGCCAGGGGCAGTGTCAGCATCCAGAGGACTGAATTTGAAGGTTCCTGATGAGTCTTCTTACCTGTGTAATCTTGGAGAAGTCCAATGGGCTTCATGTCTCATTTATACAGTGGGATATGCCTATGTCTAATGGGGGTTGAGAGTGAAATAAGTTAACTCATGAGAAATCTGAAGCAAATTGCTTGGTTTGTGGGAATGCAATTAACATTCGTTTTATTCTCCTTCACTCTCCCTGGGAGAGCTGGGGCGGGGACATCATGCTGGTATGGCAGGCATCAGATTCTTTCCAGGTTTGAGGGGGCATAAGTGAGGACACAGCATGAAGGCCTACAAGCTGGAGATGGACTTGGAGGGCAACAGAGTGAACGGCTGCTGGCCAGCCATGACATCTAATAATTCTGCCTAGGATTGCTCTAGCACCCATCATGAACTGGTGTCACATTTAGTACTGTAGCCAAGTTACAGAACATTAATGATATCTCCTATTTGTAAGTGTTCTATGCCTTTGTAATCTCACTTTTTAAACCCCATTAATGATTTGGAGATACAGCATGGTAGGCAAGTTTCTCTGCCCTCACTTTACAGGCGGGCTATCTGAGGCCAAAGCGACCATGACTTACAACTAGTTAATCACGGACTAGAGCTACACTGATCGCTTTTTTTTCTTTCTCTCCTCACTGTAGGTCTCATTTTTAAGCTTTCCTGCCTGCTTGATGGTCATTGACTGGATTCCAGACATTGCAAGTTTTACCTAATTAGTAAGACAACCCTAAGGGGGAGAAGGTTGCTTGGACTGTTGACTTGGGCGGTGGGTGGCTGCAGCCTGGTGTGGGGTGCACTGAGGAAGTTGTGAGGCGGTTGGAAAGTTAATCTGAGTTTTCTGGTTGCTGTAGCGTGGGCAGCACCTGAGGGTTCTACGTAGAATCTAATTCTACCTTTTTCCGCTGTGTGATACTACCAATTTTAACACTGGATATTTCCATCAACCGAAAGGAAACACACATTTCCCTCAGAATGAAAAGTAGATCAAGAGGTTTTTATTATAGTATATTTAAGGTGAAATAAATTTGAAAAAACACTGAGGGAAAGTGGAGTATGAATCCATTTTTTAAATTGAAAGGCATTTAAGACACACTGGATTTGCATAGTAGTTTTAAAAAAAAAACACTGTTGACAAATCTTTCCTAAAGTGGCAAATCTTTTTGACATGTGAATAGACATCCTTAACATCTATTAAGAATTTCTTTTTTCCCCTCTAATATCACTTTTTCTTAAAACAGGTGACACCTGTGTGCATGGTCTGGAAGAGAAAGAATTGACCACGTGGCTGTCCTCCACTGATGGGCTTTTGCAACAGTCACATATAAAATAAACTTTTTTTTTTTAAAGTAAGAACTCTTGTGGCAGATTCTACAATTTTTCTACGATGTCCTTTCTTGGTATTTCACTATGTCTGTAGCTTGGCCTGTATGAGCAGTCACTGGGTTGGCACAGCTAAAGGGTCATGCAGGCCAAGGCTGAGGAGGGGAGTTGGGACCACTGAGGTGGGGAGGATGCTGAAGGCCACAGTAACCTTTGGTGATAATGCTTTAGGTTCATCCATCATTGACCATGAACTGTAGGGCATCTGGCAAATTGTTGGCACTTACTGAATACAAAGAAAAAGTGTGGTACTTAATTTCCAGATGACCTTTTAGAATGGGACTTGAGAAAATCAGTAGATTTTTATTGGAGAACTTATTGTTCATCTAGTTGGAAATTAATTTTAGTTTGATGCATCAGTTGGGAATTTTCAGATACCTTAGTGTTATATATTAGCCCAAGTCCTAGTAACAAACTCATTCTATAATAAAAGGAGCATTGACAAGCAGGGGAGGGGATAATGAATCATGCACAATATTTTTTTCTTCTTTATAAGTAGTTAAGTAATGTTAAGGTCCTGAAGTCATTCTTGGAGTCTTCTAATCCAGCTCCTTCCTTTTAAATAAGATCCCACCATAGTACTTTGTTTTCTGTAAGTATCTCTTTAGCTTAAAAGTGAGATTAATGGGGTCCTAAAATTTTGGAGGTAAAAGAGAACTTTGTTCACACCTCACTTTACAGAGGGAGAAACTGAGGACTGGAAAGGTGAATAACATCAATTCCTGAGCCACTTGATGGCTCTGGAACAGAGGGTCCACAATTTTGCTCTTCTCCCATTGGAGAGCTCATTCTGATGACCGCTGCGACTCAGAGAGGGTTTGAAAACAACCAAGCAGTATTGCCAACCACAATAATAGACTCCAAAGCAGCCCCCACTCCATACCAAGGAAGACATTTTTAAACTTTAACCACTTGGTTCTCTGATTTGACATGATGCCTTCAACTATAGTATTTATAGTATTAGAGATTTCCCACCAGATGTATAGGCAGACGGATGGATGGATGGATGGATGGATGGATGGATGGATAGATGGTGGAGGAAGAGAGAGAGAGAGAGAGAACGAATAGATGTAGATGTATAATCTCTAAGAGTAGCCCAGGGGCAACCTGGTTTGTGTTCTCCTCCCTTGCTTCCTGCCAGTATGTCCAAGCTCCTGACCTCCAGCGACCCCAGGAGCTGCCCTGTTGGAGGGATTTTGGGACAGCCCCAGCATCTGGTGGTATGGGGGCTCTGGAAGCATCCTACGTAAGAGGGGCTCTCACTGTCTTTGTTATGCCTTTTGGTGAGAGTTGGGCTACCTGGTCAATCTACAAACTACTTTTACACATTAGCCTCTGCCTCAGGAGGTCTCTATCCAGGCCTTTATGGAGAAAGAATGAAAAAAAATTTAAATGCCTATGTGTGTTTTTCTCCTGAAGTAAGTGTGCTAGGCTTAAGGTAGACCCCATCTTGGTACATGCAAGTTACTTACATACTTGGATTTCTTTCTCAGAAAAACTTCAAATGCTCTTTTTTAAAGAAAGTGTCTGTCTGTCTGTCTCTCTCTGTTTCTCCCCGCCCCCCATTGTCACATGGGAGTTTACAAGCCACTCTGGGTGAATAGGATCCATATGCCTGGAGACACTTGAGATCAGGCACACGGTACCCTGGCTATGCTTGTAGGCGGAGGCTAGAGTGGCTGAGTGACTTCAGTGAGGCAGGGGAGCTGGGCCAGACGGGGCTGTCCGAGGGCCTCAAGCTGCTGAAACCTGGGCTCTAGACGACATTCTGAGCAAACCAACGTCACTCTTCCTCCACCTAAAGGGTTAACCGGATGAAGACTCGTTATTATTGAGAAGGCGTAACCTAGAGTTTGAAATTGAATGCAATGGAACTCTTCTCCTTGTTAGGGATCTATTTTTATTTAACTTTATTGTACTCTAAAATCTCAAGCCAGGCAGTTGCACAGTAAATTGTTCAGTTTATTGACATTTCCTTCATTACCGCCCTGACAGGAAAAAGACTACTTGGTTCCCATTTGTTTTCCTTGCCAAAATAATAAAGACTGTGATGAATGTTTGTATTAATACGCACTTCCCTCCTCTTTTAGGGGAAGAGAACAGCAAAGAAAAAGCAGGGGTGGAGGGAGCATTAATCACCTTCATAGTAAATGGAAAAAGGGTATGAATAATGAATCTGACAGTGATATAAACTTGCGGTTCCAGGGAAGATGAAGAGGGAAAGAAGGGGGGAGCAGAAAAGGGAGGAGAGGAAGGAGGGAGGATGAAGAGAAGAAGGAAGGAAGAGGAAAGGCGTTTGTATTTAATCCACATTGTGCCAGACATTTTTCATCTAGCAAGGGAGGACAGGCACTGAAGGACAAAGACTGTGGAAAAGTAGAAATGAAGGAGACCCTTCATCATTTTTTGTTTCCTAGGAAAAGAAGGGACAGGCGGTGGAGAAGAGATGATATCTGGAGTAAATGAGAAAAAAATATCAGAGAATTAAGGATGGAGGAAATATTTTTAAGAACTCTCCTACCACTTCCTCCACAAATTAAACTAAGAATGGTGGCTAAAAGGAAGATTTATATTTTTATTAACTGATTTTTTTTTCATGTCGAGATAAAAAATGTCTGCCTTTCTGTCTTTGAATGATTTTTATTTTTGGAGATGAGAAATACTTTCTTTTGAATCTTCTAGTTCCTTCGGAGCTTTTTCAGAGTTCTAGTCTTTTGTCAAAGATCCTCATTCAGAAGCATATGCATGAAAATTAATAGCAGGCACCCTAATTCTTCTTCAGAACAGGAAAGCACCACCTACAGCCCTATTACCAGGGACAGAAATGGAAGCAGAGAGCTGCAGACCTCTTCTTGGTGCCTAAAAGCCCCGGGAGAAAAAAATCAGTGTCAGCACGTCACACCTCATCACGGCTGCTGTGGGGGTGCCGCTTCTGTGGGGTTTTTAAAAAGCCCATAACACACACAATTCTGCAGGAACCTGTTCTGATTCTTCCTGATTCCTGTTCAAGTGAGATAATATCCACTTAAGAAAAAAATCTTGATGGAAAGGCAAGGACCCCCCACTGGCTACAAGAAGCCAGGATGCAGCTTCTTCAGCATGTGCCCGGCCCCACACCAGAATTAGAGGGGCCACTGCTTCTTCACCAGTGCCCACAGGTGACACTCTGATAGTCACAGTGACTCCAGGGAGATAAGTGCCCAGGGCAGGGAGGATGCTAACTCTGGGTTTTTGTCTATTTGTGCCAATCTCGCAGTTGAGGTATATCCACTGAGGTGTGAAAGCCCACTTGACAATGATGGAGCAACACCAATGCCACAGAATGAAGAAGAAAAGTTACTTCCCTCTGATCGTAAATCACTTTTTTACTTCAGCCCAACCCAAAACTTGCTCTTGCAAAATAAAATTGATTTAGCCTATAGCCAACTGATATATACCACTAGAAAAGTAGTCTTTTCTCAGGTCTTGCCCGGCCTTCCTGGCTTTGGAGTCACCTACACATATACAGAGACGTGGCTTCATCTGACAAGCACACGTACATGTGTGTCTGGCCTTCCCTCTCCAGGCTTCTGCCGGTAACATGATGGTTACCTTCCCTTTCGGTTCAGTCCAGGAAACTTCTCTGTCATGAAATCCTTCCCTGTACTTGCTTCCCAGACCTATTTGAGAACGAGCCATATTTCCCCCAGCTGTGCTCACTTCTACCTGCAAATACTAGGTCTAATGGTGCTAAATTAGCAAAACTAATTTAGTACCTTTGTTGTGTGTTTAGGTACCAAGTCCTTAACCGGACACTGGCTGCACAGGTGGCATAGTATGGCGGCAAGAGTGCTGGGCTAGGGCTCCAGAGTGTGGGGCTGTGGTCCCTACTCTTTCTCTGTACGTCCTTTGATGATTAACCTTTCTGTGTCTGAATCTCTGTTAGTTTATCTACAAAATGAGATAGGTTATACCAGACCATCCACCAGGACTTATTATGAAACCATGGTTATGCTTATGGTTTAGACATTTGAGATCACTTGCTTGAGCTTCACTTCTGGTAATTAGCTTTTCAGAAACACTGGTCCTAGTATAACACACTTAAGATGCCAGATAAATCAGAAGAAAACAGCCTCTCTTAATGAATGGCTGAGTTTGAGGAAAATTAAGGCAATTCATCAGAGTCAGATACACAGTGAACAGAAGGGATCCGCAGGCACTGACACTGGTATCTGCCCCAAGGTATCTGCCAGGCCCTGGTGGTCCTGGACCAACGTTTAAAGGACCTCACACTCAAAGCGGGAGACAGAGCCTGAAGCTGGGCACGTGGGCCAGTGCCCAAAGCCAGGACCACCAGGAAAATGTCCTTATAATTGAATAAAAACCTCTGCACCAAGGATGGCGCAGGATGCATGCCGGTCCCAGTCTCAGCTCTGAGGGAGGCCAGGGAATCTTCCCTGAGAGTTGGGAACCCGAAGCCTGTGCCCATGTGGTTGAGGCCCAAGTACACTAAACGTGTGATTTAAAAAAGAAAGATGAGAATTTAAAGTGTTTCAGAGTCGCTAGTGTCTGAAAGAAAGATAATCAAATCTTATCTGGAGGAACTTTAAGTCAAGGCCTCAAAGAATTACTGAAGTAAAGTACCAAGGCACACAGTTTACGATTAAAACCAATAAACACGAAGGGAGACAAGGCATGAGGAAAAACCACCACTCTACAGTCTCAGGTGTGCAGAAAACTGAAGATATAAAATCATCAGATGTAGAACATAAAATACAAATGTTTACTTTGTTTAAGGAAATAAAAGATGGTGTTGAAAATATGAGAAAACAAAAAGAGACTACAAAAATTGACCAGGAGGATTTGAAATACCACTCAAAAATTCAAATACACACACACACACATGTTTATATCATGTGGGCAAGCACGCATACACACACATGTCTATGTGTGTTTGTATATGTACATAATGCACACACGTGTGTATTGTATATGCACGTACACACATGTCTATAGGTGTGCTCACATTTATGTGTGCATATATGTATGTGCGCACACAAACATATATGCAAAATGTATATATACACATGTCTATGTGTGTATAGGTGTATATATGTATAAGTATACACTTTATATTTGAAATTAGAAATTCAACAGAAAGATCAGGTATCGAACTTGATATAACTGAAGAAAGAATCAGAAGCAGGAAGACAAAGTTGCAGAAATTACTCGGAATGTAGTCCTGAGGGCAATAATAGGAGAAAATGAAAGGGATATTGAGAGACTTTAAGAATAAAGTGAAAAAGAGAAATAGTTTGACTGAGAATATGTTATTTTTAACTGCAGAACAGATATAACAATAAGTAGACACAGACAGAAGTTTTCAGAATTAACAAACTACAGCCATCCATAAATCTAGGAAGCCTCCAAAACCCTAGCCAGGGCAAATAAATAGAAATTCATCACACCTGAGACACATCATACATCATTGGTAAACTGCAGAATACTGAAAACAAAGAAAAATCTTAAAAGTGACTAGAAATATACAAAAAGGAGAATATCTTCAAATTAATGATGATTAGACTGTATATAACTTCATGACAACATATAAGAAGTCAGAGAGCAATAGATAATTTCATCAAAGTTCTGAAAGAAAATAGCATTGATCCAGAATTCAATGCTCAGAAAAAATCAGGACATCAAAATTATAACTAAACTATAGAACTACCATCTTTCAGAACCATCAGAAATCAAGTTGAATAGAAGTCTGACAACTACAGAATTAAAGAAACAACATCCATCTAGATTGGTAGGAAGGGAAGAGATGAAGAACGGGCTGGTCCAGCATCCACATGTGGTGGATACAAATTCAGGAGGGATATCCAGGGAATAAGGAGTCCCAGCCTCACATCAGGACTCCCAGCCCAGGGTTCCAGTACTAGGAAGATAAGTTCCCATAACTTGTGGCTGTGAAAATCTTCAGGGATGCAGTTGGTAGAAGACAATGCCAGACTCCCAAACAGTCCTCTTAAAGAACCCACACATGGACTTATTCAGACTCATTCCCTCTGAGCTCTCAGCAGTTTGAGAGACACAGCGGTGTACAGGGAGGAACCGAGGTATCCAGCATCAAGATAAGAGCAGGGACACAGCTTTCTCCCAGTAGAAAGGTGGGCAGAGGCCATTGTCTCTTTCTGAACCCTCCTACCACAGAGCCACAAAGGAGGCAGGCAGGTGCCATATCTGAGACTCCATCAACCTGGTTAACACAGTTTGCCCACCCTGGAGATTCCTGTGAAACTCCTGTCCCACCTAATTTACTAGCCCACACAAGCTGTTAACAGTGACTTTTGCATATGAATGGCTGGTCTTGGCTCCTGCTTCACAATGTCTTAAATCCTCTCAAACAAGCAATAGCCAGCCTCAGGGAGCCTCCAACTCCTGTACACATCGCTAATTGGCCCCAGGCCCAGCACTAGCAACAGTGAGCCTAGATTCACATCTTGGCTCCTCCTGGGAATCCCCAAGACCAGCACAAGTAGCAGCCATCTCAAATTGCTTTATAGCTCAGGCAGGGTAGCCTGGGGCAGATCACAGGAGGGGGCTGACCTTGGCCTGCACCACCCAGGAAATATCAGCGCCTGGACACTCAGTGGACAGCTACAGACCACATCAGAGCACCACCATCCTGCTCCTGCACAGCTGATCCTCCACAGAAAGCAGAGGTTGGTGGTCAGAGGATACAACCAGTCCTTGCAGCTGACTGCCCTGGGTAAATCTCTCCCATTGACCTTCCAACAACAATCAAGGCTCAACTACAAGAGAAGGGTGTACTCAGCCCACATGAAAGGTACACCTTGAGTAACCAGCTTGGGTGATAGGGGAGGCTGTGCTACTGGGCCTTACAGGACACCTACTACATTAAGCCATGCTACCAAGACAGGGAGTCAAAGCAGCTCTACCTAATACATAGAAAGAAACACAGGGAGGCTGCCTAAATGAGGAGACAAAGAAACATGGCCTAGATGAAAGAACAGATTAAAATTCCAGAAAAAGTACTAAACAAAATGGAGATAAGCAAAATATCAGAGGCAGAGTTCAAAACACTGGATGCTCAAGGAACTTAGTGAGGACCTCAACAGCATAAAAAAGATCCAGTGAAAAATTAAGGCTACACTAATTGAAATAAAGATCAATTTACAGGGAAACAACAGTAGAATGGATGAAGCCAAGAATTAAATTAATAATTTGGAACATAAGGAAGCAAAAAACAACCAATCAGAACAACAATAAGAAAGAAGAATCCACAAAAATGAGGATAGTGTAAGCAGCCTCTGGGACAACTTCAAACATTCCAACATTCACATCTTAGGGGTGCCAGAAGGAGAAGAGAAAGAGCAAGAAATTGGAAATATATTTGAAAAAATAATGAAAGGAAACTTCCCTAATTTGGTGAGGGAAATAGACATGAAGTCCAGGAAGCAAAGAATCTCAAACAAGATGGCCACCAAGAGGCCCACACCAAGATACATCATAATTAAAATGCCAAAGTTTTAAATAAAGAGAGATTCTTAAAAACAGCAAGAGAAAAGTGGTTAGTTCTCTACAGGGGAGTTCCCATAAGACTGTCAGCTGATTTCTCAAAAGAAACTGCAGGCTAGAAGGGATTGGCAAGAAATATTCAAAGTCACGAAAAGCAGGGACCTACAGCCAAGATTGCTCTACCAAGAAAAGAAATCATTTAGAATTGAAGGGCAGATAAAGAGCTTCCCAGACAAGAAAAAAACTAAAGGAGTTCATTATCCCCTAACCATTACTATATGAAATGTTAAAGGGACTTACATAAGGAAAAGAAGATCAAAGCTATGAATAATAAAAAGGCAATAAATATACATCTATCAACAATTGAATCTAAAAAACAAACTAAGCAAACAAGAACAGAGACAGAACCATGGATACAGAGAGTGTTTCGAATGTGGCCAGATGGGAGGAGTTGTGGGGGAATGGGTGAAAATGTAAGGGGTTTAAGAAGTACAAATAGGAAAAAAAAAGAAAAAAAGAAATTGGAACAACTGTAATAGAATATATAATAAAAAAAGAACTACAAATAAGTAGTTACAGATTAGCCATGGGATGTAAAGTACATTAGAGGAAATGGAGTAACCAAAAATCTTATACTCATGACCCATGAACATGGAAATGGTGTATGGATTGCCTGAGGGAGTGAGCAGTAGTGGGTGGATGGGGGCAAAGGAAGAAAACTGGGACGATAGTAATAGCATAATCATGAAAATACAATTAAAAAGAAAAAAACAGAAAATTCAGGCAAATATAAAACAATTATTACTAGTAGACTATCATTGTAGGAAATTTGATAGAATGCTCTTTAGTAAGAGAAAAAATAACCCCAGAAAAAAATTTTATGATATATGAAGAAATTGTGAACAAATAATATAATAAACATGTAAGAACATCCACAAAATCATGTCTTTAAAAATTTACAATAGGCCACAGGTTTAAAAAATCATGAAAAACAGGACTTCTGGCCAAGATGGAGGCGTAGGTAGACACACTATGCCTCCTTGCACAACCAAAAGAGGAAAAACAACAACTTAAAAACAAAAAACAACCAGAACTGAAGAAAATTGAACTGTATGGAAGTCTGACAACCAAGGAGTTAAAGAAGACATGTTCATCCAGACCGGTAAGCAGGACCGAGCAGGGTGTAGAGTAAGCAGCAAGACGGCAGTTTGTGGAGCGGTACCAGCAAGGCTGCAGCTGCCTGGAGAGACCTGCAGCCAGCACACCTGGCCAAATTGCGGCCAGTGCACCGGGAGCAACTCGCGGCCAGCACACTCAGCTAAACCCACGGCTGGCTGACCCGGACCCAGTGAGGCTGAGGCTGGTGGACCGGGTGGTCCCTCATTTGTGTGCAGATAAACTGGGAGAAGAAGCTGGGGAGCCGAGCAGACAGTGCAACCCACCATTGCGGAGAAATAAAGAGCCAAACCACTGATTAAAAACACCTGTGGGGGTTGAGATGGCAGCGGGAGGAACTCCCATCCTCACAGGAAAGTTCATTGGTGACAGAAGGGCCCAATTTGCTTGTGGGTAGTGGGGGAAATGACTGAAAGCCGGCAGAGAGCAGAGCAAGTGCCTTTGTTCTCGCTCAGGCCCCGCCCCCACAGGCAGCGTCACAACACAACCACGTAGGTTACCCCACCCTGGTGAACACCTAAGGTTCCGCCCCTTAATGTAACAGGTGTGCCAAGAAAAAAAAAATGGCCCAAATGAAAGAACAGATCAAAACCCCAGAAAAAATACAACTAAGCCACGAAGGGGTAGCCAACCTATTGGATGCACAGTTCAAAACACTGGTGGTCGGGATGCTCACAGGATTGGTTGAATTTGGTCGCAAATTAGATGAAAAAATGAAGAATATGCTAAGAGAAATAAGGGGAAATGTACAGGGAATCAATAGTGATGGGAAGGAAACTGGGACTCAAATCAATAGTGTGGACCAGAAGGAAGACAGAAACATTCAACCAGAAAAGAATGAAGAAACAAGAATTCAAAAAAATGAGGAGAGGCTTAGGAACCTCCAGGACATCTTTAAATGTCCCAACATCTGACTCATAGGGGTGCCGGAAGGAGAAGAGGAAGACCAAGGGATTGAAAACTTATTTGAACAAATAATGAAGGAGAACTCCCCCAAGCTGGTGAAGGAAATAGACTTCCAGGAAATCCAGGAATCTCAGAGAGTCCCAAAGAAGTTGGACCCAAAGAGGAACACACCAGGGCACATCATAATGACATTACCCAAGATTAAAAATAAGGAGAGAATCTGGCCTGGCTGGTGTAGCTCAGTGGATTGAGCGCGGTCTGCGAACCAAGGGGTCGCTGGTTTGATTCCCGGTCGGGGCACATGCCTGGGTTTCGGGCCAGGTCCCCAGTGTGGGCCATGTGGGAGGCAACCACACATTGATGTTTCTCTCCCTCTCTTTCTCCTTCCCTTCCCCCCTCTTTGAAAATAAATAAATAAAATCTTTAAAAAAATAAGGAGAGAATCTTAGAAGCAGCAAGAGAAAAGGGGACAGTTACCTACAAAGGAGTTCCCATAAGACTGTCAGCTGATTTCTCAAAAGAGACCTTTCAGGCAAGAAGGGGCTGGAAAGAAGTATACCAAGTCATGAAAGGCAAGGACCTACATCCAAGATTGCTCTATCCAGCAAAATTTTCATTTAGAATGGAAGGGCAGATAAAGTGCTTCTCAGATAAGGTCAAGTTCAAGGAGTTCATCATCACCCAGTGTTTATTATATGAAATGTTAAAGGGATTTATATAAGACATGGAGGAATATCAACAGGGGAGTGGGAGGGGGAAAGAGGAGGAAAAAGTACAGAGAATAAGTAGCATAAATGGTAGGTAGAAAGCAGACAGGGGGAGGTTAAGAATAGTATAGGAAATGTAGAAGCCAAAGAACTTATGTGTATGACCCATGGACAAAAACTAAAGGGTAGGAATGGGGGCAGGGGTGGAGCAGAGGGGAAGAAAGGGGGAGAAATGGGACAACTGTAATAGCATAATCAATAAAATATATTTTAAAAAATCATGAAAAACATTATGAACAATCACATATGAACACATTTGATGATCCGGATAAAAATGGAGTTTCCTCAATAACATAGAGCCTCCCAAGCCTTACCTAGTAAGAAACAGTGAAAGTCTATAGAACAATTCCCAGCAGTGAAAGTGAAGACTAATCAAAACTCCCAAAAAACAAAATCCCAGGATCAAAGGGCTTATAGGTGAAATTTGCCAAATAGTTAAATAATAGTTAGTACATTTTGTCTCCAAACTATGTTAAAAACCATAGAACAACACTGGAGATAGTATGAGGGTATTGTTACAGTGGCAAAAAAAAAATTTACAATAGAACCAAATTATTGGACAACAGTATATAAACTTGGAGCTGGGAAATCGGAGCTGTTGTGTTCTATGTACCTTCTATTATTCTGGAGGAATTCAAAGATATTGATTAACTTCAGACTTAGTTAAGTTCAATGTACAAGTAAAAATTTCTAGAGTAAGTACAGAAATTGAATAAATAATATCCAAATTCATAAAGAGAAAACATTAAGTAAAAAGGAAAAACCTTAATCATTTCCAAAAAAAGTAAAAAACAGACAAGTATAATACTTTACAAATCCAAATATATAAGTGAATAAATGGACTGTAGTCCCCAATTCAAAGCAAAGATTGTCACAGTGAATTTAAAAAGAAAATAATCCAACTTTATGCTATTTATGTAAAGCATACATGAGATACTATTCAGCAATAACAAAGCACTAGCTACTGATGCATGGAACAACATGGGGGGATACCAATCATACCGAGTGGCAGAAGCAAGATCTGAAGGGGTACATGCTGTTTGAATCTGTTTATCTGACATTTGAGAAATGCAAAACCATACGGAAGGAAGGCTCATAAGCATTTACCAGGGGCTCAGGGTAGGAGAAGTTGGTGAAGACACAGGGGAATAGGGGAATGTTGGGGGGTGACAAAGCCATTCTGTATGTTGATTGTGGTGGTAGTTACAAGCAAACATTAACAGAACAATAAAGTATAATTTTTAAATATTCTAATCTTACAAAGGGAGAATACCACCCTAACTTATTGTATGAAAGTAGAAAAAGGACATTAGTGTGAAAACTGGTGACATCTCAATAAAGTCAATAGTTTAATTAATAGTATTGGACCAATACTGACTTCTTATTTTTACTAAATATGCCATAGTTATATCAGATCTTAATATTAGGGGAGCTTGTTGAAAGATATACAGTAACTATATGCTATCTTTGAAATTCCTTTGTAAATACAAATTTATCTTAAAACAAAATGTCTTAAAATAGTCATATTTTATACAGTAATGATGAACATTTGGAAGCCTTATGGTTTGAAAAGTTTTTCTATAAGTTGGTTAATTTTATTTAATTTTTAAATTACTTTTTCTCTTTTTTTCCCCTTTACCCAAGGACATTTTTATTGATTTTAGAGAAAGGGGAAGGAAGGGAGAGAGAGAGGGAAAGAAGCATTGATATGAGAGAGAAACATCGATTGGTTGCCTCTCCTATGTGCCCTGACCAGGGATCAAAACCACAAACTTTTTGTTTCTGGGAAGACATTCCAATCAATTGAGCTACACTGGCCAGGGCTAAATTTTTCTCTCTCTCTTTTTAAAATTTATTTAATTAAAAATTCAAGAAGAGAGAAGACTTCCAAACTCTTTTTACGAGGTCAGTATTATTCTAATTCCAAAACCAGGTAAAGACACAAAAAAGAAAGAAAATTACAGGCCAATACCTTTGATGAACATAAATGTGAAAATCCTTAACAAAATATTAGCAAACCAGACCCAGCAATACATTAAAAAGATCATAGATCATGATCAAGTGGAATTTATTGCAGGGATGAAAGGTTAGTATATTTGCAAATCAATAAAAGTGATATATCACATAAACAAAATGAAAGACAAAAATCACATGATCATATCAATAGATGCAGAAAAAGCATTTGATAAAATCCAGCACCCATTTATGATAAAAACCCTCAGCAAAGTGGGGATAGAGGTCATATATGAGAAACCTACAGCCAACATCATAGTTAATGGGCAAAAACTAAAAGCTTTCCCACTAAGGTCAGAAACAAGACAACAGTGTCCACTTTTACCATTCTTATTCAAAATAGTACTGGAAGTCCTAGCCACAGAGATCAGATAAGAAGAAATAAAAGGTATCCAAACTGGAAAGGAGGAAGTAAAACTGTCATTATTTGCAGATGACATGTTAGTGTACATAGAAAACCCTATAGGCTCCACCAAAAAAACAACTTGACCTAATAAGTGAATTTGGCAAAGCAGGGGGATACAAAGTCAATATTCAGAAATTGATGGCATTTTTGTACACCAACAATGAACTATCAGAAGAGAAACTAAGAAAAAAGTCCTACTTACTATAGCAACAAAAACAATGAAGTACCTAGGAATAAATTTAACCAAGAAGGTAAAAGACCTGAACTCAGAAAACTTCAGAACACCAAAGAAAGAAATTGAGTAAGAGATAAATAAATGGAAGAGCATTTCATGTTCATGGATTGAAAGAACTAACACCATTAGAATGTCCATACTACCCACAGCAATTTGTAGATTCAATGCAATTCTTATTAAAATACCAATGATACATTTCAAAGATCCAGAACAAATAGTCCAAAAATTTATATGGAACCAAAAAAGACCCCAAATAGCCTCAGCAATCTTGAGAAAGAAGGACAAAGTTGGAGGGATCACAATACCTGATATCAAGCTATACTACAAGGTCACTGTAACCAAAACAATCCGGTACTGGCATAAAAACAGACTCATAGATCAATGGAAGAGAATAGAGAGCCCATAAATAAACTCATGTCTCTAGAGACAATAGATATTTGACAAAGGAGGCAAGAGCGTATAATAGAATAAAGACAGTCTCTTCAATAATTGGTCTTGGGAGTAGACTGGTACATGCAAAAAAAAAGTGAAACTAGACCACCATCTTATACCATAAACCAGAATAAACTCAAAATGGATAAAAGACTTAAATATAAGTTATGATACCATAAAAATCCTAGAGGAAAACATAGGCAGTAAAATTTCAGATATCTCACATAGCAATATTTTTGCCAATATATCCCCTGTGGCAAGGGAAATAAAAAAATGAATAAATGGGACTGCATCAACTTAAAAAGCTTCTGTATAGCTAAGGAAACCATCATCAAAATGAAAAGGGAATCCACTGTATGGGAGAACATATTTGCCAACGATACATAGGACAACAGTTTAATTTACAAAATATACAAAACATTTATATGACTCAACAATAGGAAGACTAACAATCCAATGAAAAAAATGGGCAAAGAACCTGAACAGACAATTCTCCAAAGAGGACATACAGAGGGCCCATAGACATATGAAAAAATGCTCAACATCATTAGCCATTAGAGAAATGCAAATTAAAACCACAATGAGGTATCGCCTCACACCTGCCAAAATGGCTATCATTAATAAATCAACAAACAAGTGCTGGCCAGGATGTGGAGAAAAGGGAACCCTAGTGCACTGTCGGTGGGAATGCAGATTGGTTTAGCCACTGTGGTAAACAATATGGAATTTCCTGAAAAAATTAAAAATAGAATTGCCTTTTGACCCAGTGATTCCACTGCTGGAAAAATACCTGAAGAATCCTGAAACACTAATTCAAAAGAACCCATGAACCCCCATGTTCATAGCAGCACTATTTACAACAGTCAACATTTGGAGAAAGTGTAAGTGTCCATCAGTAGATGAATGGACAAAAAAAACTGTGGTACATATACACAATGGAACAGTAGCAGAAAAAAGAAGACATTCCTACTTTTGCGACAGCATGACTGCAACTGGAGACTATTATGCTAAGTGAAATAAGCCAGTCAGTAAAAGACAAATACCATATGATCTCACTTATAAGAGGAATCTAATGAACAAAAGAAACTAATGAGCAAAATAGACGGAAAGGAGATGACAGCTAGTGAGGGGGTGGTTAGGGGGTGGAGGGATTGAGCAAAAAGGAAAAAGGACTCAAGGACATGGACAACAGTGTGGTGATTGCTGGGGGGTAGGGGCTATAAGGGGACTAAACAGTAATGGGAAAGAAAATACAATAAAGATTAAATTAAAAAAATAGAACCAAATAGCCCTGGCTGGTGTAGCTCAGTGGATTGAGCATGGGCTGGGAACCAAGGGGTCCTGGTTTGATTCCCAGTCAGGGCACATGCCTGGGTTGCAGGCCAGGTCCCCAGTGAGGGCCATGTGAGAGGCAACCGTACATTGATGTTTCTCCCTCTCTGTCTCCCTCCCTTCCCCTCTCTCTCTAAAAAATAAATAAATAAACTCTTAAAAAAAAATAGAACCAGAAGCATGAAATTATGGAACAGACTGACAGCTGTAAGGGGGGTGGGGGGAGGGGCGACTGATTGAAAGAAGGTGGAAGGATTAGTCAAAGAACATATGTGAAGGACTCATGGGCATGGATAACAGTGTGGGGACTGACTATGGAAGTGGGGTGCAGGCTGGGTGGAGAGGGGCAAAGGGGAAAAATTGGGACAACTGCAGCAGCATAAACAATAAAATATTTTTTAAAAAAGAAAAAATGTATTTATTTGAGAGAGGGGGAGAAACATTGATGTATGAGAGACATCAATTTGTTGCCTTTCACCCGGGCATTTTTAATTGGGTTTGTGTGTGTGTTTTTTATGTTGAGTTGTTCTTTACATATTTTGGATTGATCCCTTATTAGATATATCATTAGCAAATATCTTCGCCCATTCAATAGATTGCCTCTTCAGTTTTGTTGATGCTTTCCTTTACTATGCGAAAGCCTTTTAGTTTGATGTAGTACCATATGTTTATTTTTGCTCTTGTTGCCTTTGTCTGAGGAAACATACCCCCCAAAACTGGTAGGACTGATGTGAAATAATTTACTGCCTATGTTTTCTTCTAAGAATTGTATGGTGTTAGGTCTTACATTTATGTTGTTAATCCATTTTGAGTTTGTATTTGTATATAGTATAAGTAAAGGGTCCTGTTTCACTTTTTGCATGTATCTGTTCAGCTTTACTAACACTTTTTATCAGAGAGACTTTCCTCCCATGTTCTTTCCTTTGTTATAGGTTAATTGACCACATAAGTGTGAGTTTATTTCTGGACCCTCTATTCTGTTCCATTGATCTATGTGTCTGGTTTTGTGCCAGTACCATACTGTTTTGATTATTATAGCTTTGTAGTATAGTTTGAAATTGGGCATGTAATACCTCCAGTTTTGTTCTTACTCAAGATTGCTTTGGGTACTCAAGGTATTTTGTGGTTCCATAAAAACTTTAAGATTATTCGTGCTAGTTAGATAATGATGAATGATGAAGACACAATTCAGGATAGAATTTGACATTGCATACCAGGAAAGCAGAGAGTGTGATGCAGGAGGGCTGCAGGAAGTACCAGTGATGTTCTATTTCTATTTGCTTGATTTCAGTTCTCCCCAATACAGTGGCAGTTTCGTCACATGTCATTTGCATATTGAGTGGAGGAATTTTGTATTTGTATCTTTCTCTTGGTGGTGAATGGCTAGTTGCCTACCTCATAGCCATTCTTTCCTTTCTGCCTTACCAAGAATACAGATTTTCTTAGGAGCAGCAATGTCCCCAGGTCCAAATACTCCAGTGTGCTCCCATCAGAACATTTTGGCTGAAGTGAAATTTACCAGGTTCCTAAAGGCCCTGCTATGCATTCCATCATTCGTTCATTGACTCAACACATACATAGCAAATCACCTACATGCTATGCTCCTCCCATTGTTCTATGTGCAGGCAGCGTATGTGTTTGCACAGAAAGGCACAACCATCACCTCATTGGTTGGTTCTACACTCTGTTGTCGATCCTACAAAGTGATGACATTGTGTCCATATTATATACTACCATCCATGTTAATTTTAATAAAGTTAAATTTTGTTTTAATTCTATAGCTGCAATATAAGATGCTATGTTCGTATTTTCTTAAAAATTGGAAATTTTGAACATATGACAAAAAAAAATCTCTCAGAGTAATAGCACCAGGGTGCCATTTTGCTAGGCTGCCCTTTTTCCCCATTTGTCTCTGTCTCTGCTTGTTCTAACCATCGTGCATTAAACAACAGCAAACAGCTGCTCCTTTTTCAACCGAGTCAAGGTGTTCAAGCAAAATAAAATGTATCTTCTACTCTAAGACTGGTCTTCTCTGGTTTTCTGTCTATTCCAGCTAGGAGTGTAATTTTGTGTAAACCTAGAAACATTATAGCCCACGCACTGGATTTCCCTATTTTAGCTTGCAGTTACTCTGGGTCTTCTGTAAGTATGTAAAGGCGGGAAAGGGACCTTGTGCTAACCCCCAGTACCTTCACCTATTGAAGGATCGTGAGACCTACCCACTCATAGATTTGTTTAGAGTATCTCTCCAAAGACTGCCCATCAAATTCATAACAAAATCTAACTCTTCGCAGAGTATGAAAACCTTTCAAGATTGGGACTTCTTTCTCCATGTCCTCTTTCTTACACCCTAAACTCCAACCACGCTGAAACTTTCTGTGAATCAGTAAGCCTTATTTGAAGCTCTGTGAAATGCATGTTAAACCGAAGAGGCTACCTAACAGTTATCGAACTGAATTCAGTTAATACTTCTTAAACACTTACTATGAGCTAAGCATCGTGCTAGACACAGCGTTGTACCTGACAGAAACTGCAGGAGGACATTCAATTGACTTTAACCAAAGGCATCGAAGAAATCGTCAGAGAAGGGGTGATGGTAAATGTACTACCTTACATCTGTTCAACGCGTCAGAGTGGAAAGTATTCTCAAATGTACTTTCTCTTCTAATTTTTACAATATCCCAATAAAATTGGGGCTAGTATTCCATTTTACAAATTAAAAAAAAAAAAAAAGGAAATCCAGAGACATTGGGAAATTTTTCCAAACAAACAGTTTGCAAATGTAGGGATCCAAGAACAAACACCCTGGCTCCAAGCCTCAGAAGTCTCACTTCTCTGTTCCTCTAGTGAGTCGTTCATCTGATCAGTCAGTCAGTGAACATGTACACGGAGTACATGTCACGGACAGGGTGCTGTTTTAAGGGCTTAGGGCCTGGCAGAAAAGAAGATACACCTAGTGTCAAGGATAGAAGGTTAGACGCCCATGGACTACAGATGAGCTCCCTAAGTGGTTTGCCAATAAGACCCTGAGAACAGATCCATGGCCCAGTGCTGCCCAAACAGCCGCCTGGGGAGCGTTTCTTTGTGTTTGGATAGAGACTGCGATGGGGAATTCTGACCTGCCTTCTCTGAAGCTCTCTCCTCTGGCAAGTTGGTAGCTGCGTCCTGCCTGTGGGATCCCCACCCTGCCTGTGGGATCCAGAGGTGTCTTTGCCATTATCAAAGAGAAATGAATGGCATTTTCATGCGCTCTACTCTAGATCTCTCTTTCTTTCGCAGAGAATCAGATTTGTTCGGCAGTCCTTATCTTTATGAAATGCGATGGCTGTTGTGGCATTCGGATTTATTCCAGGTGTGTGTACATTAATTGTGTGCTCATTCTCCCCTCTCTGGTCACCAAGGATTCTCTCAGCTACAGACTCCATCAATCTCATACTCCTTCATTTTTGGGCTGTGGAGAGTACACACAGCTGGGGTCCTTTAGCGGTAAGCCAGACTTTTACACCTATGTATAGATTTTGTTTTATTAAATATGGTGTTCTTTGAACTAAAGCAGTATGGAATTAGACATTACTATTTTTACATCCTATTAAAAGACAATGAGACACTATTAAATAAAATAAATAGCTATTAAATAAAAGAGTTCCATTGACCCATAGTTATAGAAAGCCCGGAAAAATAATATTTGGTGTTTTCTATCCAAATGAAACAGTGCTTCAACCTAACATCATGATTCTTTATTTTTTATTTCAAGTGGGTGAAAGTGACCAAAAGGAGTACTTTATGGACCCAGCATTATTACTAAAGTACTAATTTGACTGTGAACGAATTTCTGTTTAATTGGCCCATCGTTGTCTTTATGTAAATGGATCTGCCATTAACTAATGGATGTTTATTAAATGGTCTTTGGATTTCCAGTCTCTGCCTCAGACTCAGCTTCAGACCAGCTCAACCGAAGCCAGTCAAAATGTAGCCCAGAAGAACAGTGTGGCTAGAGATTTAAATATTCCCTCTGAGTTGTCTTGATAATGTTTTAAGGCTAATCAAACATGTATGATCCATTTAATGACTGAGAAGGAATCCTTTTCAGGTCTCTTCAGAAACAGGAGAGGTATATCAGTAGGTATTTACAGTTGCAAATAGTAGATTATCCAGCAGCACTGGAAGCAGGAAGGATATTTAATTATGTCACATAAGAAACATCTGTAAGTGGGCTGCTCTAGAGAGGCACAAGGGCTCCATAATGTTATCAAAAACCTAGGCTTTTTTCTCTTTCCATTGTGCCATTCAGCATATTGACTCTCCTTTTTTCCAAAAAAAATATGTACTTATAATATTTGGTTTACATGTTATACAAGTTTATTAGCCCTGGCCACATAGCTCACTTGTTTAGAGCATCATCGCCCCTATACGCCAAAGTTGCAGGTTCCATCCCCAGTCAGGACACATACAAGAAGCAAGCAATGAATGCATAAGTAAGTGAAACAACAAATTGATGTTTCTCTCTCTCTCTCTCTAAAATCAATCAATAATTTTTAAAATTTATTAAAGAAAAAATAGAGCAAAATACCCATGATTTCATCATCTAAAGATTACCAGCATTGACATATTAATCTATAACTTTGCAATTATTTTCTTTTTTATACACAAAAACATACTTATATACTCACAAAAATTCATTTTTATAAACTACTAGTAACCTATTTGTGTTCCCTAACAAATTATCATAAACGTTTTATTTCCAATAAATATATGGTTGTGTAATATTTCATTGCTTGGATTAATATTTTTACATTTCTAATCCCTTATTTTTATTTTTTCTTATTTTTGCTTTTATAAATAACCAGGATGAATATTTATGTAAATATTTTCTGGAACTTGCCTTTTTATCCTTAACTTCATTGATGCTTTGCTTCCTCCCTCATTCCTGGCAAGCCAGTGATGATACCTGACTCGTTTGGCTCCAGAAGTCCATCTTCTCTAATTTGCCTTTTGCCTTCATCAAGTTGGTTTTTTTTCAAAAGATTTTATTTATTTATTTTTAGAGAGAGGAAGGTAGGGAGAAAGAGAGGGAGAGAAACAGCAATGTATGGTTGCCTCTCACATGGCCCTCACTGGGGACCTGGCCCGCAACCCAGGCATGTGCCCCAACTGGGAATCGAACCGGGACCCTTTGGTTCCCAGCCCGCGCTCAATCCACTGAGCTACACCAGCCAGGGCTCAAGTTGATTTTTTAAGCTGTACTTTCCTAAACTCAGGATCCAATAGGCAGTTGCTAAGCCTCTGACTCATCTCTAGTGCATTGACCTTCATGGGTTTGGACACTTTTCTCACTAAATTAAAAGTTCCAATAGGAGCCAATAAGTGTACACCCCAGTTAGGCGATAAGAGACTTAAACTATTCTGCCTGTTCCAGTGGGGACAGTTGGAGCAGAAGCAGGGAAATAAGTGAAGCACCAAACTGCCACACAATGAATGGGTGTGGGATACTGTGAAAATGACTGCTAACTGTCACAGACTGGGTAGGTTTCTATTGTTATTAGTGGTGAGTTCTCTGTCCCCAGAGTAAGACACTGACTGAGTAAATATTTACTGGGCATTTAAATAATTGGATAGAGCTGGTCTGAGCAGAAGACAGCTACTGGCCCCATCCATACTCACTTGCCAAACTATGGGCTGCTTAGAATTCAGGCTCTGTGTCTAAAGTTGCTTCTGTCTCCAGGTGGGAGCCCCTGGCCAGGCGCATTGGCACATGGGGTCATTCATTTCCTGTGGATGAAAACCTTGTCAGACAATGGACTCCCCAACAGTGCTCCTCCAAGTGGCTGAATGACCTAATTCATTCTGCCCAGGTAGAGGACAGCACTCTTACTGCAGAAACAATTAGATTAAGGCACGTTAGGGCTGACTCCCAAATATACCATGCCCAGACTTTAGAGGGAGGGAAAAGGTGCCTGCTGACCTTGAGGTCTCCTCTCTCCTTGCTGAATTTCCTTCTCTTTATTTCACTCACCAGTTGAGCTTCTCCCTGGTGAGTTTAGCATCACCTAGAAGAGACTTGGGTGCTTTTTCTGCCTTGACACGACACGACAAAGGAAGAAATGAAGCAGAAAACACAACTATTAGAAAATATATCTTTCTCCTTGGACAAAAGGCAAAAAGACACAACGGTAGCAGTGTGTCCCAGAGGTACTAGGGTGAGACCCTATCCTTCTCTAAGGTGAGAAAGGGGATGTGGCTCATTTCTGCCTGAATTAATGATCTCACCCAAGTTCTTCTTCATTTGTCTTTGACACTCTAAGGTATGGTGTTACCCCAGGCAGCATGAATCAAGGCAACCTTCTAGAGCATTCCACAGCCCACGTATGTTAACCTGAGTTACCAATGAAGACAGTGTTTCTTTTGAGACTGACGCTTGGAAGTTTTTTAAAAATATAAAGCAATAAGAAAATACCGTGTAAACCTGTCCATTTTAGTTATGTCTGCATGCTAGCACCCCGCCCCGCCCTACTGAAAGTTTACCAATAACTGGCCAGCAGCGGAGCACCCAACGTCGTGAAGCAGACGCTCCAGGTTGGGCGCACTTTGATTTGTCCGCCATCACTCCACAGTCCTGATCTCAACTCCGTTTGTCAACACTCCACTTTCAGTTGCCATCCTGGTCACTCTCCTCCTTCTCTTCTCTTTTGCTTTTTCCCAAAAAAAAAACCCCTACAACTCCACCTGTGTCAAAGGAAGAAATAGTATAAATAGATCATAGGGAGGGACATGACACAGGGAATGTAGGAATAGCTCCGATACAGTAATATGTGAACAAACATCTTCACTCATCCCCTCCTTTTCCCTATCGATCATCTCCCACAGTATCCTAAGTCTTTATTTTTAAGACTTGTGACTAAGTTTCAAATTCATATGCAGAAATGACAATTATCAGTTATAAGGGAGACATGTCTGAAAGCAGAAAGTTGTAGCCAAGGCAAGTTCATCACGTGGATTGTTCAGCCTTTTCTCTCAAAGCCGCTTTCTTTTGGCTGTTGGCCCAGGAAGTTATTTATAATCCAATAAAAATTAAAAGGACTTATGGGAAGGATTTACTTACAGAGTGGATTGGCTCTGGCATTCGATCCATTGCTAATGTTAATTCCTGTTCATTTTAAAAATTCTGAATATAGAGCCTTTCTCTCTACAGCGAATTTAGCTCAGATGGGGATTTTTTTTTTTTTTATTCAGTGCTGGATATCCCAGGCCTAGCACAGTGTCTAGGATATAGTAGATGCCAGCAAACATTTAGTTAGTAGTATTGATATTAAAAATAAAAAGAAACCTAGATAGGTGTGACTATTATGGCCCCAGATAAGGCAAGATTGTATACTTCAGTATGAATGGAATACACAAAATTCATAGGCTTCTAACAGAAGGAAAATTCTATAGAATATTAGAATTTCACATGTGGGACAATTGTCCCAGATTTTGTGAGGGCAGTCCTTCTGTCAAATATTCTGTCCTCAGTTGTTTTCAGCTTTTATTTATTCACTCACTCATTCATTTATTCATTCATCCATACTATACTTCATATCCTAAAGAACTTCGAATGCCTTATAAAGCACCTCTAAAACAAGACTAAAAAATGTGTATCAGTGAAAGTTAGGGTATGCTGCAAATTTAAGCCTCCAAGAAGTCAATGTTAAGACTAATATTCATAAAATGAAAACAGAGCAGTTGTTTCAGACAGTGCTTTCTGCCTTTTCTGTATCATGTGTACCATGATACACAAAAAACACGAATAGTTGTGTGTACAACACACTGATGCTTGCATATGAGGCTGCTTACATCTACTGGTAGCCCTGGTTCCTTGGAAGTCTGGCAGGCCTCCCCAGTCCCAGACATGAGGGTGGATCCACAGCTCTGAACACCAGTGACCTGTTCCTGGTGGCCCACAAGCTAGCTCGAGAAAAGAACCCTTTTTGTGACACCAATGTCTACCAAAATCTTGTGGGCACTGAGGATCCTCCACCAAATTTGAAATGGTACACAAAATGTGTTCTTTATGGGTTATTTCTTATCATATTCCCTATTGCAGGGATATTAGCATTGTGTCAGCTTCCTAGGACTACTGTAACAAGTTATCACAATCTGGGCTTCTTAAAACAACAGAAATTTGTTCTCTCAGTCTGGCATCCACACGTCTGGAATCAAGGTGTCAGCTCTGAAGGCTCTAGGGGAGGCTCCTTACTGCCCCCTCCAGCACCTGGAAGCTGGAAGGCATCCCTGGCTAATGGCTGCATCACCCCAGTCTCTGCCTCTGTGGTCCCATGGCTGTCTTCTTTCCATGTCTCTGTCTTTTTATAAAAACGTCAGTCATTGGATTAGGATCCACTCTAACAACCTCATCTTAACTTACATCCGCTGTGACTATTTCCAAATAAGGCCACACTCACAGGTACTGGTGGTTAGGATTTCAATATCCTTTTTTGGGGGTGGGAGGGGGCATGATTCAACCCACAACACAGATTGATGAGAAATGCAAAGGTAAGCTGGAAAATCTGTCCTGTGAAGGCTCAGAATAAGGTTGTTGAGATCCAGAGGCCTCTAGTGTGGGGCTTCCTGCATGAGCAGATCCTCATGCACAAACACTGTGGATAAGAGCCGGCAGCTGATACCTTGAGGGCGTAATCTCTTGGATGCTGATAGTCTCCACGCATGATTGTACGGAGGCCACTGAAGAGAAGAGAAGAAGGACATCTTTTTATGAAAATCAGACCTGGTCAGAATGTTTTGCTCTGGGTAAGTTCCAGCTCACTGACAACGGGGCACTTGAGCTTCATACTCCTATGCCGTAAACCTTGAACATGAACAAAGTCTAGAAGCACTCAGGAATTCCAGTGTATCAGGATCAGAACTCCATCTCCCAAGTAACACTTATCTCTCAGGTGAAGCAACAGCATAAAAAACAACAACACCAACACAATTCCTTTGTTAGATTATTTGTCTGAAATTTAAAAATCTGCCCACAGACGGCTTGGCTAATCTGCCTCACTTTCTTGCTTTCTTTCTTCCCACACAAATATAACTTGGCCTCTGTGTGACACGTGGCACTTGGTTTTATACCTCGTACACTCATGTAGATGTCCTGCCTCACATATGCTCTGCTCCTTGAGAATCTTGGATCCTCCTCAGTGACCAGTGTCCTCTTCACTGAGGCACAAGGGAGGATTGATTGATGCTGTTGAATGAGGGGGACTAATAGAAACTCCAAAGAATGCTAGATCTGAAAGTTCTGGCTCATACACATGAGGAATCAGGCAATGTGGCCAATGCAGTGTATTTAGATGGTCACATTACAAAGATTACCTGGAAATTCCTATCTTATCTCTTTGACCCCACAGATTTACTTAATTTATTTTGCCACAACACAGATCAGTTTTTAAACGGTTGGTCAATACTCCAGTATACAAGTGGCTTTCAATCCACTTTGCCTGAGTCATTCAGGGTAGCTCGTATGGTGTTCTGGCAAATATTAGAACAATATTGGCAACAGTAGAGAGTAACGCCTATTGACTACTTTTCGGGAGTCCTTTCTATTGTATTCTCACTATTCCTTCCCATCATTTCTTCATCTCCAATATTTTCATTTTCTCCTGCCTTAAACTGTTTAATATGTTTATTTGGAGACCCGTTTGACATTCTTACTAGCTCGAATATCCCTTGAGAGTAGGGTAAGCCATGTATTTGTAGCATCTATGTTGCCACTTCCTGGCTCAAAGACTCAGGGGTTATGAAGTTGTCTGGGGGGGAAAAATCCCCAAACTCGATGAAAACCAAACAGAAGAAAACGTAGTTTTAGCACATCACACTGCCCCACTTTGGCTGTCGGAACACTTTTCTTCCTCACAGAAGCCATAGGGACAGCAGTTAACAAACCTTCTCCTATTATGTCCCAAATCTGCAGCGCAAGACTTGGTGGGCCTTGTCTTCAGTGAGAAAACTTTTAACCGTCTCGTAAAACCCCAACAATATCAGATGTACCACCCCGCAAAGATGAAAGATGTTCCCATCTTAAAGAAAATGCATTCCTTGAAACATCCTATTGCTGTGACAGGAGGGTGAAATCCAGCTGTTACCATCCATTCTAAGCCCCTCTTTTCCTCTGAGTTGGTGGATGCATTTTGTGTAATTATCCTGCTTGTTTTTCTGTGTTTTAACGATTTTCCCGGTAGCTCCTTGGATATTTTTTCTTGGTTAATTGCTTGCTTTGCATCTCACTTCGCCATGATTTCGGGGGTGGTGTGTTCCCAGAAGGATGCGCTGGAGCCACCCTTCCCTTTAAGTCTGATCCTAATGTGATGAAGACACCGCTCCAAGGAGAAGAGAGGGCCTCAGCCCGGGTGACCCGCTGATGGCCAGCTTTGCCTCTTTGAATTGCAGGCAGTCGAGCTCTGGGCTGTCTTCTTTCCCTGACACCCATCCCCGCCGTCAGCCTTGCACTTCTACACAGGACACAGTGTTCAACACCATCCACTCAGGCTACAATACCTCAGCCATTGCTGACCTTGAATGAACCCCACGGAGAGGCAACTAAAATAAAGCGAAGAAGGAAAACATTAGGCAGCTTCATGCATTCTTATGTAACTAAATCAGCTATATCTGGAGCTTCTTGTTAGTCCAAATTGCAGATCTGGTGCACTTTTCGGGCTCCGTGCCACCTTCTGCCCCATTCCCCTTGCCCTTCAGTTGCGTTGCTGGGTGAGCGGTTTCTTTGGCAGTCCGGAGTGAGGAGGCTGAGTGCGGCCTGTCTGTGTGGTCCCTATTGTCCATCCGTCCGGGAAGTGATCCAGCCTGCAACTTTAACCCCAGATGTCCAGCAAAGTCTAAAACATTGGCCAATTCAGGCTGGCTGAAGAAATAAACATTTTTTTTCCACAGGGCTTACAATCGGCTCAAACAAGAGAACTTGCAGACTTGATGGCTTTCTCTGATTGATATTAGGAGCAGAATTTGCAAGATATATCCCCTTGAGTTTATAGTTGAAGGGAACTAGAAACTTTGTCTTGCTCTTAAATACTGTAAAATTTTAGCCCCTAAAAATCAGTGTTATGGCTTGAATTGTGTCTCCCCCAAAAGATATATTGAGGTTCTTAACCTCCGGGACCTCAGATGTGACCTTTGGAAATAAGGTCCGTGCTGATGTAATTAGTTAAGATGAGGTCAGACCCGAATAGGTTGGGTCCCTAACCTAATAAGACTGGTGTCCTTATACAAAGGGGAAATTTGGGCAAGGGGGCATAAACAGGGAGAACACCGTGTAAAGATGAAGAAGAGATCTGGGTGATACACCTGCAGTCAAGGAATGACAAAGATCACCGGCAACTTGACCAGACGCTGGGAGGGCGGCCTGGAGCAGATTCTCTGTCACAGCCTCAGAAGGAACCAGCCTGCAGACACTCTGGTCTCAGACTTCCAGCCTCCAGACTGGGAGACAAGTTTCTATTGTTTAAACTGCCCAGGATGGAATTACTATTTATGACAAGTGAGTACAAAATGAACTGCAGCTGGTTTGTGATGAGCAGCTCTGAGGAGCAAGGAGCTGCATCGTGTCCCTGTTCCTCCCACACTGGAAATGAATCTGCCACTCCCATTTCCTCCGGGGTCCCCTTTCCTTCTTGACCTGTGAACACGTCCCCACTTTCTACCATGGCATCACACAAGGCTGACGTCTGCTGCGCCGACACACAGGGCCAGAAAGAATACAGTGATTCACCTGCAGGAAAAAGCGTGATTCCTTCTGGCTATTGTCATCACTGCATAGTAAGCCACATTTCTCAGAATTCTTTTTCTCTCATTCTTAAAGGTCATCTAAACATCTAGGTTTGCATTCAGGCCTTTTTACTTCATTCTTATTTACCTGCCATGGGGAAAAAATAGGCATGTGATTAAAGCTACACATGACATTTGCTCCTCTGGCCTCCACTTCGAGGTTGCATTAGTCTAATTTAGGGCCTTCTGCTGAAACTTGGATAAAGACACAAAAATAATAACATGTTGGCACAAATATCTTGATAGGTGGTCTCCTCTTTGTGCCTATTTTCCAACATCCTTAGGCACAAATTCATGTTGCAAAATGGCAGAAGTAGCTGAGAAGATGTTACAATAAAAATATTATATATAATATATATTTACACATACCCTGGCTGTGTGACTCATGGTTGGAGCATCTTCCTGTACACTGAAAGGTGTGGATTAAATTCTTAGTCAGGGACATGCATGGATTGCAGGTTCGATCCCTGGTCAGGGAGCCTACTGGAGGAAACCGATTCATATTTCTCTGTTAATTCAATGTTTCTGTCTGTCTGTCTCTCTCGCTTCCCCCTTCCTTTCTCTCTAAAAGCAATGAAAAAATAAAAATATCCTTGAGAGAGAGAGACAGACAGACAGAGAGAGACAGAGAAAGAGAGAGACAGAGAAAGAGAAAAGCTCACTACTTCCCAAAGTTGGTTGGTGGAAAATCTCTCAGGGGCACATTGTGTTAGGCACTCAAGATGTGATCAACAGAGATTTGCCCAAGTTATTTTAGGTTGTGAGTTGGGCTTGTTGCCATTGGGCCCAGGAGTCCAGGAAAGACCAGGAACTGAGGCCGAGGAAGGGGCCGTGTCAAGTCAGCGTTCCCTACCTGCTCGAGGGGTTGATTGAGGCACCTTCCTGTCAGGTGTTTGCCCAGGTGTGCCAGCACAGTGCATGGAAGCACTCTGCACAGTACCTGGCTGGATGCAGCCAGCCATGGAGGTGATTCAGTCATTCTCAGTATGCCCGAGGCCTCTCTGCTGCCTGCTGCTTCGTCCTTCCTGTAACTGTTGTACTTCTTAACCTCTCCCTCAGCCAGCTTCTGTCTTTCATAGATGGGCTTATGCAGAACCAGGGGTGGCCTCTTCTCATCCTTGGAGCCTCCTTTTCTTTTTCTTACTGTCCTCATCATCTGGGGATTTCACAGGGAGATTCCTGAGAGGAAACATTTCATTAGCAAGACTATTTTTCAAGGTGGGCTTTTTATGGGAAACTGCCCGGTTGATGGCTTGGCTGCCCCAGGTAGGTGCTGTTGCTCAAGGAGCACGCAGCAAAGAGCAGGGAAATTTCTCTAGGGGATAGAGGGAGGGCCGTGGGACAGGCTTTCTGAGTCTCGGCCTGACAAAGCATTGGGACTTCAGGAAATCAAAGAAATGTAGATATAGTCAACTAACTAAACAAATTGGGTGAATACTGTCCAAGTTAGCACCCCTTGTGCATTTAGAGTAATAGAGTTAAACTTTTATGCTAGTATAACTTTTCTGCAAAAGCAATGAACAGAGAAGGAGGTACAAACAAAAAGACAAGAATGAACTTTTTAAGTATATTTTATTGATTATGCTATTACAGTTGTCCTATTTGTTTCTCCCCTTTATTCCCCTTCACCCTGTACCCCCACTCCCTCCTGCATTCCCTCCTCTTTAGTTCATGTACATGGTCATGCATATAACTTCTTTGGCTTCTCCATTTCCCATACTACTCTTAACCTCCCCCTGTCTGTTTTGTACCTACAATTTATGCTTCTTATTCCCTGTACCTTTTCCCTCATTCTCCCTCCTCCCCCTCCCCACTAATCACTCTCCATGTGATCTCTCTTTCTGTGAATCTGTTCCTGTTCTAGTTGTTTGCTTAGTTTGTTTTTGGTTTTGTTTTTCTTTTTATAGATTCAGTTGTCGATAGTTGTGAGCTTGCTGTCATTTTCCTATTCACAGTTTTGATCTTCTTCCTTTTCTTCGATAAGTCCCTTTAACATTTCATATAATAAGGGCTTGGTGATGATGAACTCTTTTATCTTTACCTTATCTGGGAAGCACTTTATCTGCCCTTCCATTCTAAATGGTAACTTTGATGGGTCCAAGAGTAATCTTGGATGTAGGTCCTTGCCTTTCATGACTTTGAATACTTCTTTCCAGCTCCTTCTTGCCCACAAGATTTCTTTTGAGAAATCAGCTGATGGTCTTATGGGAACTCCTTTGTAGGTAACTGTATCCTTTTCTCTTGCTGCTTTTAAGATTCTCTCCTTCTTTTTAATCTTGGGTAATGTGGTGATGATGTGCCCTGGTGTGTGCTTCTTTGGGTCCAACTTCTTTGGGACTCTCTGAGCTTCCTGGATTTCCTGGAAGTCTATTACCTTTGCCAGATTAGGGAAGTTATCCTTCATTATTTGTTCAAATAAGTTTTAAATTTCTTGGTCTTCCTCTTCTTCTTTTGGCACCCCTATTATTCAGATGTTGGAATATTGAAAGTTATCCCAGAGGTTCTTAAGCCTCTCCTCACTGTTTTGAATTCTTGTTTCTTTATTCTGTTCTAGGTAAATGTTTATTTCTTCCTTCTAGTCCAAACTGGTTTTTATAAACATTTTAAATATTTTTAATTTTTAAAGTATATTTTATTGATTATGCTCTCACAGTTGTCCCAATTTTTTCCTCCTCTTTATCCCCCTCCTCCCGGCACTCCCTGAAGCATCTCCTCATTTTTTTACTTTCTTGTTTCTTCATTTTTTTCCAGTTGGATGCTTATTTTTCCCTTTTGTTCCAAATCGTTGATCTGAGTCCTGGTTTCCTTCCCTTCACCATTGGTTCCCTGTATATTTTCCCTTATTTTACTTTATGTAGTCTTCATTTCTTCCTTCATTTTGTGACCAAGCTCAACCAACTCTGTGAGCATCCTGATTACCAGTGTTTTGAGCTCTGCATCTGATACATTGGCTATCTCCTCGTTGCTTAGTTCTTTTTCTGGAGCTTTGATCTGTTCTTTCATTTGGGCCATATTTCTTTCCCTCAGCGCATTTATTACATGTAAGGGGCGGAGCCTTAGGTATTCCCCAGGGCAGGGCAACCCTCTTTGCTGCTTTGTGGAGCTGTCTGTGAGGGAGGGGTCAGAGAAGGAACAATGCCGCTAGCTCTGTTCTCGTCCCACTTTCCATCACTTCCCTCAGTTACCACAAGCCGTTTATGCCCTTTATGTGCTGCTTTGCAGGCAGCTCATTTTAGGACCTTGTGGGTCTCTCCAACGTACTCACCTGTGAGGCTGGGAGTTTCTCCTGCTGCCACAATCCCCACAGATCTTTTCCTCAAACTGTGGTTTTGAGTCCTTAGTTGCCTGTGCTGAAACCCAGGGTTTTGAGGTCTGTCTTGCTCCCCCACTTTTCCCCAGGCTTGTCTGCATGCAAATGTGGGATTGCCTGTGTGGTCTGCCAGCTGCTACCTTGCCCACTGGTCCTCCAGCCACTGCCTTGATGCATCTTCTCTGCCCGCTGCCCCTCCTACCTCTGGTTGAATGTTTTTTCAATTCATTGGTTGTTGGACTTCTATGCAAATGTTTTTCTGGCAGTTCTGGTTGTTCTTTGTTTTTAAATTGGTTGTTTCCTTCTTTTGGTTGTGAGAAGAAGCAAAGTGTTTCTGCCTACACTTCCATCTTGGCCCCTCCCTTGACTCTGTCCAAACTGTTGATTTGGGTCCCGGTTTCCTTCACGTCAGTGTTGGCTCCCTATACATTTTCCTTTATTTCACATTTTGTAGCCTTCACTTTTTCCTCTATGTTGTGACCATACTCAACCAATTAATTGAGCATCTTGATTACCAGTGCTTTGAACTTTGCATCTGATAGGTTGGCTATCTCTTCACCACTTAGTTCTATTTTTTCTGAAGCTTTGACTTGTTCTTTCATTTGGGCCATATTCTTTTGTCTTGGTGCACTTGTTATGTAGTAAGGGGCAGAGCCTCAGATATTCATCAGGGCAGGGTGACTCATTTTGCTGTTTGGCACTGTATGAGAGGGTCTTGGGGCACTGTCCAAGAAGGAGCAATGCCACTTGCTCAGCTCTCCCCTGGCTTTTAGTCACTTCCCCCACTACCCACAAGCAAATTGGGTCCTTGTGGTGCTGATTTCCGGGTGGGTGAGTTTGTGCACATTCTAGGACCCTGTGGGTCTCTCCAACAAACTCTCCTGTGAGGCTGGGGAGTTCCTCCTGCTGCCTCAACCGTCACAGGTTTTTCAGTCAGAGGTTTTGAGGCTTTATTTCCTTGCACTGGAACCCTGTGTGTCTCAGTCTGTCTTGCTCCCCAGTTATTCCTCATGGTTATCTGCATGCAAATGTGGGACCTCCCCCTCTGCCACCCACTGCCTCACCCAGTCCACCGGCCACCACCTCACCTGCCCGGGTCTTCCAGATACTGTGTTGCCACGAGTCCTCTCCACCCCGGCTGTCCATCTCCACCCTTCCTACTGGTCAGGATGAATGTTTCTTCTTTAACTCCTTCATTGTTGGACTTCCATACAGTTCGATTTTCTGTCAGTTCTGGTTGTTTTTTGTTTTTAAATTTGTTGTTGTTCTTCTTTTGGTTGTATGAGGAGGTACAGTGTATCTACCTATGCCTCCATCTTGGCTGGAAGTTAAATGTTGGCAACTATTATTCGTTATCTACCAAAGCAGGTGCTTTAGAAAAAGAAAGTCTAACTCTATGAATAAAAACTGTGTTAGACTTCTACCTAACATCAAGAAAGCCTAAAAGACAGGGAAGCAGAGACCGAGGCCAAAGATACACCTGGAGAGGTCAGAGGCTTTCTTCAAACATCTCAATCCCTCAGTGACATCTGCATTGTCAACAGATTGTATAGCCTCCATTCACATCTGTACTCATAGTCTTTGAAGACCTTTTCCCGCCAAATGAACTAGTGACACACAAAATCGAATTAAAGGGCAATTGATATTTTTGCAGCCTTTCATATTGTACTCGAAAGCTGATCAGTCCACAGCTAAATTGTTGACTACAGTTTGCATTGAAGTTTCCCCCATTTGGGGGGCATGTGACTAATTATTGTAATCATCCTCTGTTGCTCTGCCTGCCAGGCCTTTTGTGTCATGCAAATGTGTCATCAAGATAACATGAAGAAGTATCAGGGAAATCATTGACAGCAGTGGTGACTGGGGATTGTGACTAGCGATTGTGAACATGTTTTATTTTGAGCATAAAAGACCCTCAATTTTTGATACTATTCCATGTTCTGGTCCTGAAATCTGCTGTGCTGTTTTTTCCAGGAAAAGTTCAGAAATGGTTGTTCCTGAACATATTCTACAAATAAGTGCTCTGGCCAGAGGGAGAATGCAGCCAATGGTAGACAGTCTTTCCCTCTTCTCAACAGCCATTCTACTGTCAAAAATATATGTTTGTTTTCATTGCTTTCATAGGGAGTCCTTTTATTGTCTCATGGAGCTATTTTAGTCTTTTTTTTTTCTTGCGTGGATATTTTCCATAATAAAACTATCGCTCATTATACTGTGCGAAGTGCTGCAGAGGCATTATTTGAGATATTTCCTACCTGGAATAAAAACGCTATTATTATGCCCATTTTACAGATAATAAAACTGGGGATTAGTACACACACAGACATAGTAAAGAGAAAAATACCAGGATTTTAATGCAGTCTACGTCTTTGTCATTTCTTCTCCTCCCCTCCCCCATAACTCTTTGTAAAATCTGAAGGAGCATTTTCCAGGGATGAGAAGAGGTAAGGGTGCAAAGTCTCCCTATCTGGTCTGGGTTTAATTGGCTTCTGTTTTGATGTTGAAACCCCTGGCTCATGTTTACAAACCTGAAGTTGTAAGAGGCAAACCACCACACTCAGTGACCAAGAATGCTTCTGGGGTCACTTTAGATGAGCCACGTGAGGGGACTTGCCTTTGCTCCCTATATCTCCTGCTCTGCTTTCTAAAAATAGCTTTCCACAATTCGAAGACAGGGCTCTTGTTTTGCTTTGGTTAAAAACGATGCCCATACCACCTCATACCTGTTAGAATGGCTATTGTCAACAAGGCAAGTAATAACCAGTGTTGGAGAAGCTGCGGAGAAAAGGGACCCTCATTCACTGCTGGGGAAATGTAAACTGGTACAGCCACTAGGGGAAACAGTCTGGCAGTTCCTCAAAAATTAATGAGTTACCACATGACCCAGCAATTCCCCTTCTGGCTATCTACCTGCAAAACTCAAAAAAATTTATTTGTGTTCATTGCAGCATTACTCATGGTGGACAGGCGTGGAGACAACCGAAGTGTCCTATGATAGAGGCATGGATAAAGGAAATGTGGTACATATATATTATACTATGGAATATTACTTAGACATAAGAAAAGATGAAATACTGCCATTTGCAACATAGATACACCCCAAGAATATTAGGCTAAACCAAATGAGTCAGTCAGAAAAAGTTAAGAACCCTATGATTTCACTCATATGTGGGATATAAAACTGACACTCACCCTGACTGGTGTGGCTCAGTGGCTTGGGTGTTATCCCACAAACTGAAAGGCTGCCGGTCGATTCCCAGGCAGGGCACGTGCCTGGGTTGTGAGGCAGGTCCCTGGTTGGGGGCCTGCGAGAGGCAGCCAATGGATGTTTCTCTCGCACTCGATGTTTCTCTCCCTCTCTTTCTCCCTCCTCTCCCCTCTCTCTGAAAAAAAAAAAAAAAAAGAATATCTAAAATATTTTTTAAGAAACTAAAACTCATAGACACAGACAACAGTATGGTGGTTACCAGAGGGCAGGCAGTGAGGGGGTGGAGTGGAAGGATTAAAGGGGGCCAAATATTTGGTGACGGAAGAGGATTTGACGTTCTGTGGTGGACACGTAATGCAATACACAGACCATGTATAATAGAAATGTACAGTTGAAACCTATATGATCCTGTTAATCAATGTCAGCTCAATAAATTTAATTTTTTAAAAATGATGCCCAGAACAGTCCTGGCTGGACGGTTTTACACTTACCAATAGGCTCTGAATAAGCCAGCTCAGAATTTAGAAAAACAAGAATTTAGCAAAATGACACTTGCTTTAGAAGGTAAATGCATTATGCCCTGACTGGAATAGCTCAGTTGGTTGAGCATCATTCAGCAAAGCAAAAGCTTGCCAATTCACTTCCTGGTCAGGGCACATGCCTGGGTTGCAGAATCAGTCCCCAGGTGGGGCACATGCAGGAGGCAGCCAACCGATGGCTCTCTCCCTCTTTCTCCCTTCCTTGCCCTCTTTCTAAAAAGAAATAAATGAAATCCTTTTTTTATTAAAGAGAAATGCATTATCCTAGGACAGCTTATCTCTTCCAGTGTGTTCTCACAATTGTTCACCAGTCAGATGCAATTTTTGAAATAATTTGTAATTAAAATATTTAGCATCTCAGTTTTCTTAATAAGTCCAAACCACACACTTTTGGTCTATTTTTCAATGGCAGGCTACTTTCTTCCTGGTACAATGTAAGTTTCATTGCACTTGCATTATAAAGCCTTCCCGCCCTTGGGAACTTCCATAGAGAATCTGAGGACTCCTTCAGAGTACATCAGCTAAAACATCCTTCGCTCTGCTAAATAGTCAGTCCCCACTAGTGTGCAGACAGATAGTCCCGTGAAGCATTCTAACTGAATTGTTTCCGTCTTGGTTTGGTTTGAAATGTCATCCTGCTGCACTGTGTATATTTCCATTGGCTTGGTTCAGTCCTTCCTTGTTGAACTGACTAGGACTTTCAGCTGCTCTCTGTCATGTGCCCTGAGTGGTATGGGTAAGGTCAGATCCTCAGCGGCCCAAACTGCAGGCACCCAACCTCATCCAGGCAGGTGACCCATATCATTAAGTTTGGTGCAGCCAAGGGCCCACATGATGGAGAAACTAACTGCGGTAATTGTAATCATTTATTTCCTTCTTCACCCTCTTATACATAGGAGAGACTCTGCAATTCAAGAAATCATACATTTCAAATTTCTCTTAGTAGTGTGACAATGAGCAGTGAGGGGAGAACTTTTAGTTAGAAGTAGGTTCCTAAAATTTAGCTGTGTGAATGTTCCCAAACTGGGCTGCTATAGCCATTCTTTAAAAAGCTGGCCCATGAAGGCACCCTCAGAACCCTTTATAGCAAATTTCAGTGTGTTCCTCTGCTCTGCTCTTCAGCAAGATCTTGTCCAACAGGTATTATTCTGCTGATGCACTCTAGGAAGGAAAGAAGTATGCCAAAAGATTCCACCAAAACAAATGGGACCATGAGGGCAACTCTCAGATAATGAGTACAAGGAAAGAATCGCTAGTCTAGCTCAGTCTTAACTCAGTGGCTGTGATTTAAGTTTTAGCAAAATAATAAGGGGTGATTCCTATGAAAATAATAATAAGAGGAAATAATGGGTTGGAGAGGAAAAGAGGAAGATGCACTCCCAGCATGGGTTGTGGAAAAGGATGCAGGAGATGAGTTTCTAGTTCTAATTCTGCTCCTGTCTCCTTGACTTTGGGTAAGTCACTTAACCTCTCTGAGCCTTAGTTTTGTCATCTGTGAAAGTAAAGGGTTTGAATTAGGTGACCTTGGCATTCTAGGCTCTAAAATTTCATGATTTGAACTTCTAAATAGTGCCATTGGTTTAAGAAAATGTCAGTGCATTTCTGAAGTGCTCCCCTTTATAATATCACAAAAAGATTTTTTCCATGTACAATGCAAAATTTTTATAAACTCACATTGCCCCAGCTTGACTGATCTTTTTTTTTAAAATGGACTGAGTTTGAGTTGTTTGGGTGCTTAGATATAATTTGAATTCTCTGAATTAAATCCAACTCTGGTTATCTGCAAGATTTTAACAAGTTTATGATTTAGAGAAAGCAACTCTGTCTAAAAGTTCATAGTAGAAAAATCAAACTAGCAATTCATGGTGATTTACTAGTTAGTGAGGGACCACCTGTTTGATGGTGATAACGATTGTTACTGCCTGCATTTTCAAGTAGAGACTAAACAGTTAAGTGCTCAGCCCCTTGCAAGAAATAGAGGGAGAAAGAATTCAAACTGAGTATCAGGTTCCTAGAGCCTCATATTTATTCAGAATCTGGGTCCCTGCTTCCTGAGTAGATGATTATTTTGATGACATCACTTTTAGAATAGCCAAGGCAGGACCAGGCCACTTATTTTCAAACACCTTAGAAAAAATAAACTTCCATTTGCCCCTGAAAATCTTCCAGTCTTCAAAATAAAAGGTTAAATTGGCTGCTTCTAACCTGAAGAACAAATTAGAGGAGAGAGCCCAACTTAGACCACAGCCAATAGTTCCCCTACTTGGTCTGAGATTCGAAAGCAACATAATCCTTGAACTTGAGAATGTGGTATTTCCTTATCCATCTCCTGTTCACCCATCTTTTGTTGAAAATAATTCAACATCTCATTTGCTCTAATTTTCTTTCTTTATATCTTTGTATCCGAGCTCCCCCATCATCCTGCCCCATTCATGTTCCTTACTAATTGGAAGGTCTCTCAAAGAAAGTTCTCTTTGACATTTGGTCTCTCCGTTATTTTGTTTTCCTCTTTTTTTTTAAATAGAGAAGTTTTAGATTTAAATAAGAGTTAAACTATTCTAAAAAAAAACTCTAAATGTATTCACATATAAAACTGAATTTTAAAAAATATTTTGTTATGCAAAGAATGGTTTTTTGAACAAATAATGTTACTATTTAGTATTAAGTGGAAACACATTATAGTATAAATGCAAAAAACTCTTCCAAATCCTTTTTGAGGGAAAAAAATCATGAAAGTCTTAAATTATCAAATGAAAACATAGCGTCCAGTAATATTGTTTCCTAAATATGCCTGAAATCTGTCATAATCTGTTTTCCTGGAACAATAAAGAAGTGGTTCCAAGCCCCACATCACTATCATTTTCCAGACAAAGGTTATCTGTGCATTATATTCAATATAGAATTTTCAAATTTTGAAACATTTTATTATTACAGTAATGGCTATTGCCGTTGCTAACAGACACCCTGTCAGAAGGCTTAAAAAATGTATGCCTCAGTTCATGCAAAAAAACACAAAGGTCAAAACTTTTAAAATGTCACTTCTTCTGCAGTTTTGCATAGAAAATACATTGGATCAGTGGGAGGGCTCCTTGCCCATAGAAACAGGCTGGAAGGGAAGAATGTAACCCTGCTGCTGAATTTCCACTTTCGCTGCAGCTGCGGGCTGAGCAGAAAGGCACTGTGGGAGCCTATTGTTACCCCAGCTGGGTAATAGTTTTCTTATTTTACAGTCAGCAACCAAGGGGGGTTGGGGTGTCTCTGTAAAGTGCCTGAAAAAATATATAACTCCTGCAAATAGATCACTTTCTCCCTCCTTGGTGAGAATCAGGAATCTATAAATTGTGTACTTCATTTGGCCCTATGGGTGTAATTAAATAGCACAAACAAAAGCCACCCCCAAAGGATGGAACTTTCAGATTCAACATATTTCCCTAACAAATCGAGGCTTTAGGAAAACACGGCGGCTTGGTACCACCTCGTTTGCTCCATCTAGAACCAGCCAATTATTCTTTGCTTTTTACTTTATTTGAAAGTCCCCTGCCATACAGTGGAAGGATGGAGGCGTGAAGCTAAAATTTTAATTTTAAGAGTTTTCAGCAAGGCAGAATTGCAGGCATCCAAGTTCTACCAAAAGCTTCCAAATTCCACTGTTTACTACACAGGTTGCTAAGTTTGTATAAATGATGGTTTGGTTGTGGAGTAAATCTTTGTGGTCAAAGTCTGAGCAGTGCCTGGACTTGGAGCTTGTTTTGTTTGGCTTTTAACTGCAAATTGTCCATCGCATTTTTGTTACCATGGAAACTCAGTTTTTAAAGGTGAAAGGTCACTAATCTCTTGTCATTTTTGCTGCAGGAATGAACATTCTAGTAACTTGGCAGGGAAGAGCTTACTGCACGCAGGTGAGGCAGTTTCTAGTGATGACCTGACTATCAAATTTCTGGCCTTGAAGTCACAGGAGCACTATGCTTACACATCTCAAAAAGCCAAATGACCTTCAAATTGGATGTTTCAAAAATAATGAGACTGTTTGTGCAGAGACTAAAACGAAACTATGATGGGTGGAAACGGCTTTGATTTTTTTCAGAGCAGCCAAGAGTGTCAGCTTCCTCATTTCTTAGGCAATTAGTTGCCATTACTAACTGCCTAAGAAACGTTCACTTTCAACATTTTGAGTTTTGAAAATGTTCACTTTGATTACTTGGGTCTCTGGGAATCCAAGAAATATTATTTAAAAAATAAGAACAAATAGTAAACAATCCTAGAATGTGCCAGTAAATGATAACCAGCTTTGTGACGGGCTGGAAATCAGAAAGTTGAGGAGAAACTTGGTGGATTTTCATTTTGGAAGAACTAAATAAATGAGATCTGGTCTTTATTCTTGTCATTGGTCTGAAGGAAATTTAAGTTTCAGGCCCTATTCTTAAAAAGGAAGAGAAAGTCTCTTCTTTTTGTCACTGAGTGTAAAAGCAGCTCAGAGCAGACGGTGATAGGAGCATAGTAAGTGTTCAATAAACACTTTTCAGTGGCGCTGCGCTGTTTGCTTAGGAAATTTTAGCACTGTGTTCGTTTTGACAAGACTGACAAATGAATCAACAAATACGTGTTCATCAGAATGCATATGCTGTTCATTCCTAGGGGTTGTTTTTATGACAGTGTGATGGTTTCAATCTAAGTAAAGGATTCTGGACGTGCGGACTCTTGGATATGAGCAAACAGCCGCTGCAAAAGGCAAGAACGAGTGAGATTTTAGTGTTTTGATTTTTTGCTGTGTGTATGGGTAAGAACAAAACTCCAGGAATCACCAGATAGGCTACGGTTATGAAAGGATCGGGAATGTGTCAGAAGCTGATTGGTCCTTTTAGTGGAAGTTGTCTCCAAGATGAGCAGCTTTCACCAGAGACTCAAGAGGTAAGGATGTGGAGACACGAAGAACAGCACAGCGCTTGCGATTCTCCTCACCTCCCGGGGGAGACAGTTTGGATAAGCCTAACATACTTCTTTTACATTGATCTTTGACCCAAATTTGCACACCCTGTTCAAGAACATTTCTTTAAGAATGGTGTGTAAAACAAGGCTAGACAAAGATAGCAAGGCAACCAGTTATGAGCTGGGCCCTGCAAACTGGGCTCCAGCCAGGGGGTACAGGCTGAGCCCAGGTTTCAGCTGCCCAACACTGATGTCAGGGGAAAGGGGCCTGTCTTCACCTTGAGGGAGCTGAGAGAAGGTGAGGCCATTTTGAGTGCCAAGGCTGCAAATGGTAGCTCTTTTGGAGATAGCACATTCTACATTGTTTTGTGATTTTTCATTTTCTTGTCTTCCCTATTAGGCTATGAGCTTCTCCAAGGCAAGGATGAGCTCATTGAATTCCTACTCCTAGCCCAGTTCAGAAATGTCTATTGAATGGATGGATGAATGAATGAATGAATGAATGAAATCACAACACATTGCTATCTTGTGGGCAAATGAAAAAGCAAAGGAAAGGAATCCCAAGAGACCTTTTTACTCTCCTACTTCATCCCACTTTGCCCCTCCCAATTCATCATCCTGCCCTGCTGCATCCCTCCCTGACCTACCCCATCTCACCCACCCCTGTTCACTCTACAGTAGTTACTAGAATAAAACACAAAATCCAGATAAAACAAGTCCTCATTCTGAAGAGAAAATAAAAAACTGATGCAGCCCCAGCCGGTGTGGCTCTGTTGGTTGGAGTCTTGGTGGGCAACTAAAAGCTTGCAGGTTGGATTCCCAGTCGTGGCACATACCTTGGTTGCGGGTACTATTCCCAGTTCAGGAGCTGGCCAGACCAGTCTAGGCACATATGATCCCTGTCTAGGCGCTGTTCTCCTGTCTGGGCAGGCGCAGGAGGCAACAAGTTGATGCTTCTCTCTCCCACTGATGTTTCTCTCCCTTCCTCTCTCCCTTCTTTTATCTCTAAAAGCAATGAAAAAAAATGTCATGTCCTCAGATGAGGATAAAAAAAAACCACAAAAACTTTGATGCAAGGAAATAAATAATTTTGAAGAAAATTAAAGTGCTGCCCTGGCTGGTGTGGCTCAGTGGATTGAGTGCCAGACTGCAGAACAAAAGGTCTCTGGTTGGATTCCTGGTCAGGGCGCATGCCTGTGTTGTGGGCCAGGCCCTCAGCTGAGGGGGTGCAAGAGGTAACCAATCCATGTTTCTCTCACACATCAATGTTTTTCTCTCTTCCTTCCTCTCTCTCTAAAAATAAATAAAATCTTTAAAACAGAAGAAAATAGAAACAAATAAATTTAATGTTCTATTTTATCTCTTTATATAAGTTTCACTGAAGTCAATTTCTGCACTTTAATTATCCCATTGGGACAGTGGCCTCTTTTACTTAAAATGCTTTTGTTGAAATCCTGGCATTTACCTTTAATATATTAACATCCTCAGGTGATTTTTGGCAAACTGAGAAACTCCTCTTGGCATCTTAGGGAGCATTTGGAGGGTGGAATGGGTCAAATGCATTAAACATTGATTGTTTCAATTTTTTCATCAGTGAAATGGGAATAATAATATCTTCTGTCCCTAGTCCACTGAGTCAATGAGGATAATAAATGGATACTGCTAGTGAGTGCTTTGGAAAGATTCAAGTGAAAAGCAGAGCGGATTTTCAAAACAAACTTGAGAGTCAGTCTTCCATCTGTGGCTAACTTAAAGAAAGAAGAAGATGAGTAAGAGAAGAAACACTGGGTAGCAATGAACTTTGCAGCCTTTACAGTTAATTCCAAATTAATAATGATAAAAATGGAAAATTTATAATAAAGGGTATATTATGTTGTTTTAAGAGAAAAAAGACATACTTTAAGGAAAAACCTAACAATATTCTTGTGCTAAAAATGCTACACTATCTTAATAAAAAGTTACAAGGAGGAGACAGATAGAACATTACAACTATTTTATCTTCACTGCTTTGAGTGAGAGGAAGAGTGAGGAAACAGAACACTTTTGTTTTGCTTTTCATCTAATAGTTGAAAATTGTGGGTAGATAATCACTGGCTAAATTAAAAAGCACAGAAATGACAAAGTAGCAGAAGGGAAAATAGGAATGGATGTCAACTAAATCAAATGAAGAAAATCAAAATGAAGATAAGGAAAAAGAAGACTTAATAAAGTATATCAAATAATGATCATAAAGTAAGACACAAAAATAACATAAGCTTATCCACTATCACACTAAATGTGAACGAGATAAATTGCTCTTTTAAAAATCAGTTTATCAAGCTGTGTTTTAAGAAAAGACTTAGCTATATGGTGTTTCAAAACATTCTTCTAACAAAATAATAAGAAAATACAAGAACAAACAAACATATTAGCACAGATGAACAGAAAGGAGTGATGACATTAATAGCAGACGATAAGAATTTAGGACAACTGGCTCTAAAAGACAAAAGCAGTCATTGCGTAATACTAAAGTCCACAAGCTGTTAAGATAAGCTATTAACCTAAATGTGCTGAACAATGTGGTAATAATAGACAACAAAAATAAATGATATAATAAAATAACATGATAACAGTTTCCATTATAATGAAACTAAAACATCCCCAAAACAAATAAACATGATTTGTAAACTGTTCATGAGAACCTTCATATGCATTCAAGGGCCAATAACTAATTAGAACTTTTAAAAACACAATCCCACCTGAATTCCTAATCTAGATCATAACAGTCAGTATAAGAACCAATCAATCTCAAGAATTATCTTGGGCTTCTCAGGTATCCAAGAAAGTCCCTAACATTAACTGGTGTGCAAAACTAGGCAGCCCGTTTTGGAACTGGTCAGTTATGTGGCTGATTTGCTCGAAGCTAATGACCTGGGTGGTGCTCTGTAGAAACCTCTAACTACATCCCTGAAGTGTGCCAGACTCACAGAATGACTTGGCTTCTGTGGGAGAACTAGAACCATCTCCGACAATATTCCTAAGTAGGTGCATTTTTCCTTAATAAACATTGCCTTGCTTGCTGCATAGACATGTTAGTAAGAAGTTTTATGTAAATCAAATCCCATTTTCCAGTTGACTAAGCTACCATTTCAAGTTTGTTTTCTTTCTTGATTGATTCTCAATTGACAGTGGCACTTACATTTTAGCTTTAAGTTTTTCTTCCCCCTGAGTGTTTCTACTGAAGCATTAATGATCACTAAACAAGTGATCTGGAGACAACCGCTTAAAGGAAATCTTCAGTGAATCCTTCTGTAAAGTGCCCTTTTGTTAAGTGAAGGCTCCTCTGTAATATTAATAGTAACCCCATAATTTATCTGTTTAGAAAGTATAGTGGATATCTCTTTTTGTTCGCTAGCATCTGTCGCCTCCTCTGGTAACTATACCTTTGGCAGTGAAGGCTCTGTGAAATCATCCATTGTCAGTCCATGTGGTCCCAGCACAGGATTCCATTCCCAACTCCATGGATGGAGGATACAGCCCAGGCCCAACTAGTGAGCAATGTATTCATCACCCACAGTGGCTCATTCCGTGATGGACACCTGGCTCAACCACAGGCAAGGAGGTGCAGTGAAACATCTGTCTGTGACTTCTAGAGGGGAGAAAATTGCTTGCCATTGGAACTGAAATCTATGAAGATATTGGAAATAGAACCATTGGCTCCATCTTGTTAGCACATAAAGATTAAGAATGAAGCCAAGTTAGCAGAAGTCATAGCAAAAGCAATTTAACTCCTGATGATATTGTTTGACCTCTGAAGTAGTCATGCTTGAAGCCAGTCCTACTCCTGAACTTTTCAGGTTAGGTGAGACAACTAATTTGGGTTTTTATTCAACAAGGCTTAGGATGCGTTTTCTCTTTCTTGAAATCTCTAGCATGACTTCAGACATTGAAAGTTTGAATTTTTGTGGAAAGTTTGAATTTTTGTGGATTGAATTTTTGAATTTTATATATATATATATATATACATATATATATATATTCAGTCCACAAAAATTCAAATCTATCTATCTATCTATCTATCTATCTATCTATCTATATATATATATCTGCATTCACTTATCTACCAAAAGTAAGTTCTGACATTTTTTTAATCACACAGTCCTAACGTTTGTGCACAGAATAACAGCTCCTAGAAGTGAGATTTTAGAATTCTTTTCACAGTCTTTCCCAGAGCCCACCGATTCCCAGAGGTTGCAAGCCTATGCCTGGGTCTTTTCTGCCAAAGCCGAAGAGTTTTTTTTAATGACACAGTTGAAATTTCTAAAAAGTCAACTCTGAGCTTTCATAAGAACTTAATCATGTGTCCAATGGATTGAAAGTATTTGAAAGAATCCACATCTGCATGAGAATTTAGAAGTCAGAGGGTTCTATGAATATTTGGACACCGACAGCCTTGTTTACAGTGGAGATACCTTATCCAACTGCGTCATTTTTATTTCCCATGACAGTAGCAGCCACTGCTCTTATGCCATGACATTTAGAAACAGACTGTGGCTATAACCCAGATCAAAGGAATGGATGGACAGTGTCTCTCAAGTAGTCACTCTTCTCAAGGTTTCTGATTCTTAAGCAAATAGTGCTTTAGCATTCTGTTTGTTAAAACATGAATGGCATAAAACCAAAAATGAAAATGTATGAGGTATTGAAATCTGTTTCCTTTCGGTGCATTTATCATCAGGTCATTCTCCCTTATCCATTTCTCAAAGAAAAATAAAGATTTAGATCCTACAGGAGGTCTTCGATCCCTTTTATGATAGTGATTCTTGATTGCTTATATGTGATTTGAAAGGTACTCAGAAGATCTCTTCTCCAAATATCACCAAATCCTGTGAACTGGCACGTTCAGTTGGTGAAGGCTCCCTTAGCAGCCTTTTTGCTGTGTCCTCACAGTAACTTTCTTTGGTGCATGTGTGTGTGTGTGCACATGTGTGTGAGCTCTCTGGTCTCTTTCTCTTCCTATAAGCATTCTAATTCCATGATGAGGGGCCAACAGTCATGATTTTATCTAAATATAATGATCTCTCCCAAGGCCCCACCTCCTAATATCATAACATTGGGGGTTAGTGCTTCAACATATGCATTTGGTGGCGGGGGGAAGCACAAACATTTGGTCCATGATGCCTCTGTTGGCACTTTGTCTTAGTCTCCATGCCCCTTCTCAATGTCTCTCTTTTCTGCTTGGTCTCTAGGATTCAAGAAGGCAGGAGTTCTGTCTGTCACAGTCTGTGCTCCTAGCAGACAGAATCTGCACATACTAAATCCTTAATAAATGTTTGTGAAATCAATAAATGCATCCCTGAGTCTAACTCAGTAGAGCAACCAGTTCATCGTCAAATGTCTACAGTCTCCAGAGAAAGAGATTAGAAAGAGGAATCTGGGGAGGAGGGGCATACAACACACAGTGTTCCAGATTTGGGGGGTTCTTGACCATGGACTTTGGAAGGAGCTTTGGAGCCTGGGCACTTGGGATTTCTGATGGGCTATGTGCCCAAGGAGCCAGGATAGGGCACCGAGAGAAGGGAATAGGGAGCTTGCACAGAAAATTGCACTAGGCTCAAGGGAAAAGAGTACGCAGTGAGTATGTTTCCTTCATTGTTCTGAAACATTGTTCGGAGTTCAGAAACTCATCAGGGTATATGCTCTACCCAGGAGTGTGCATTTGCTTAAGACATCTCCAAGATTCTGTCTTCCAAGAATCTAAACACTTTGGCTGGGATATAGGAAATGGAGGAACTTTAATATTACAATTTCTAAAAATCTTGCCAGCCTTTGGATTCTACTTTTCCCTCAATATGCAACTGCATATATGTTAGCATTTATCTACAGCATTTCATGCAACTCTTAATAGTTATCGCTGGACAATTTTAGGGAACTTCTAAGTTCTGCATTTTATAATTTTGAAATGCTTGAATATTTTAATATGTTTGCATGGTTTCATAATCAGGAAATAATCAGTAATATATTTAAAATAAAGTTCGGCCTGGCTGGTGTAGCTCAGTGGATTGAGCGTGGGCTGGGAACCAGAGGGTCCCGGTTCGATTCCCAGTCAGGGCACATACCTGGATTGCGGGCCAGGTCCCCAGTGAGGGCCATGTGAGGAGCAACCATACATTGCTGTTTCTCTCCCTCTCTGTCTCCCTCCCTTTCCCTCTCTCTAAAAATAAATAAATAAAAAATCTTAAAATAAAATAAAATAAAATAAAGTTCAAACAAATTGGGAGGAGGTGGGGTAGGTGTTAGAACATGACATATGATCCTGCACCCCATTGTGACCAAGTACATCAGGGACTGTTTTTTTTTTATCAAGCTTGGAACCCCAGTTCCTTCCACATCTCATGTGCTATGTATCTAAAAGACTTAAGGAGTATGGTGCAAAGAAGGGAGGAAACTCGGGGAAGAGATTCTGCCAGGCTCATAACATCAGTCTAGACTGGCTCTGATTGCAAGGTATGCAAACCTTACTCAGCATCACTCAAAGCTTCTGCTTTGTGTTCTGGCTTCTGAATCCTCAGGCTCAGATAGCAGCCTTTGAAGCCCATTCTCCCCTAAACCACATGACAGTAAAAACTTAAGATCAGGCGAAAAGACTACTTTCTGTGTTTTTTCTCTTTAAGACTTACATACCACTTCTTGCCAAGATGGAGGCATAGGTAGATACACTTGACCTCCTCACACAACCAAAATAAGGACATCAACTAATTTAAAAACAAAAGCAACCATAACTGACAGAAAATTGAACTGTTTAAAGAAGAAACATTCACTTGGACTGGCAGGAGGGACAGAGATGGGCAGCAGGTGTGGAGAGGACGCATGGCAAGGCAGCAGATGGAGGACCAGGTAGGCGAGGTGGTGGCTGGCAGAGAGGGCGGTCCCACATTTGCACATGGATAAACTGAGAGAAACAACTGGGGAGTGAGACGTACTGCACAACCCAGGGTTCCAATGAGGGGAAATAAAGCCTCAAAACCTCTGGCTGAAAAAAAACTGTGGGGTTGCAACCATGGGAGAAACTCCCAGCCTCACAGGAGAGTTTGTTGGAGAGACCCACAGGATTCTAGAATGTAGACAAACCCATCCACCTGGGAATCAGCACCAGAAGAGCTCAATTTGCTTAGGGGTAGCTGGGAAAGTGACTGGAAGCTGAGAGCTGAGCAAGCGGCTTGTTCCCTCCCAGACTCCTCACCCACATACAGTGCAAAACAATGAAATGGGTTGCCCTGCTCTGATGAATACCTAAGGCTCTGCCCCTCACTATGTAACAGGCGTGCCGAAACAAAAAAATATGGCCCAATTGAAAGAACATGTCAGAGCTCCAGAAAAAGAATTCAGTGATGAAGAAATAGCTAACCTATCAGATACAGAGTTCAAAACACTGGTAATCAGGATGCTCACAGAAATGGTGGAGTATGGTTGCAAAATAGAGGAAGAGTTAAAGGCTATGAAAAGTGAAATAAAGGAAAATATACAGGGAACCAACAGTGAAGGGAAGGAAACCTGGGCTCAAATCAATGATTTGGACCAGAAAGAAGAAATGAACATTCAATCAGAACAGAATGAAGAAACAAGAATGCAAAAAAATGAGGAGAGGCTTAGGAACCTCTTGGATAACTTTAAATGTTCCAACATCCAAATCATAGGTGTGCCAGAAGAAGAGGAAGAGCAAGCAATTGAAAACTTATTTGAACAAATAATAAGGAGAAATTCCCCAATCTGGCAAAAGAAATAGACTTCCAGGAAGTCCAAGAAGCCCAGAGAGTCCCAAACAAATTGGACCAAAGAGGTCCCTACAAAGACACATTATCATTAAAATGCCAAAAGTTAAAGATAAAGAGAATATCTTAAAAGCAGCAAGAGAAAAGGAGACAGTTACCCACAAAGGAATGCCCATAAGACTACCAGCTGATTTCTCAAAAGAAGCCTTGCAGGCAAGAAGGGGCTGGAAAGAAGTATTCAAAGTCATGAAAGGCAAGGACCTACATCCAAGATTATTCTTGGATCCAGCAAAGCTATCGTTTAGAATGGAAGGCAGATAAAGTGTTTCCCAAGGTAAAGTTAAAGGAGTTCATCATCACCAAGTCCTTATTATATGAAATGTTAAAGGGACTTTATGTAAGAAAAAGAAGATCAAAACTATAAACAGTAAAATGACAACAAACTCACAACTATCTACAACTGAACCTAAAAAACAAAAACGAAAACTAAGCAAACAACTAGAAGAGGAACAGAATCACAGAAATGGAGATCACATGGAGGGTTATCAGTGGGAAAGGGGAGGGGAAGAATGGGGGAAAAGGTACAGGGAATAGGAAGCATAATTTGTAGATACAAAATAGACAGGGGGAGGTTAAGAACAGTATGGGAAATGGAGAAGCCAAAGAAACTGTATGCACAGCCCATGGACATGAACTAAGGGAGGGGGAATGCGGGTGGGAGAGGGCTGCAGGGTGGAGGGCGAGAAAGGGGAGAAAAAACTGGGACAACTGTAACAGCATAACCAATAAAATATACTTTATAAAAAAGACTTACATACCATGTGATGTACGCCAAGTCAATTTGCAGGACTGCAGTCTTTTGAACATCTTGTCTCTCATTTATATAGGAGTACACTAGATGTTAATCTCAGAACGTGATAACCCAAGTAACTAAAACCCAGCGTGCCAGTTTCCTCAGGCTGTTATAAAAACTGGGTAGCTTGAAACACAGACATTTATTCTCTCACAATTCTAGAGGCCAGAAGTCTACAATTAAGGTGTCAGCAGGGCAGCGCTCCCTCCAAAAGCATTAGGGGAGGATCCTTCCTGTATCTTTCAGCTTCTGGTGGTTACAGCAGTCCCTGAGGTTCCTTGGCTTCCAGCTGCTGCACTTCATCTTCTCCCTTATGCGTCTCTCTCCTTTTCTTATACAGACACTAGACATTTGGTTTAAGTCCCATCCAGTGTGAACTCGTCTCACTTAATTACATCTGCAATGACCCTATTTCCAAATACAGTTGCATTCAACATACTGGGATTTCAACATATCTTTTTGGGAGACACAATTGAACCCCAAAAGTACAAGTAGCATATGCTGGACTTACCACTCAAATCTCAGGGTGTAATTTATTTCATTTGCTTAATTATTTTTTCTTTTCTAGTCACCTTAACCAAAAAGATAATTTTGAACGTGAAGCATTGGGCGGATTATTTTAACGGCGCTACACCTGGCTGGCGTTCTCCGTGAAGGGGGTCATTGTACCACCTCCACCAGGGATGCTGTGGAGGGGAAGTGAGATCCCATGGCGCTTGGCCCTCCCCCTCCTTCTCCCTGTTCTTAGGGAATATGCATGTAACCATTGCCTAGAGGAGAAAACAACATTTGGAATTTGTTCCGAGGAATTTTAGAACCAGGAGCACTTATAGCAAAAAGCTGTGGCTGAAGGACTTAACTTTTTGTTCTCTGAGTGCCATTGAGAAGACAGGACGGACAAGGCAGTGCCTGTGGGAGGGAGGCAGACACTTGAGTTCTATTTCTAACTTTCCATTACCTTGATGCCTGACCTTGTAAAAGCTTCTTCTATTTTTTTTTTTTAAATCTCTGTAGCTGATTTCTTCTTCTTCAAAGTGCAGGTGGTAGTCATGAATATTTGTTTCCTGTAGGTTTGGTTTTGTAAGCCTCTTCTCAGATAAAAAGTACCATGCAGCTGTGAAGTATTGTTCTTATTAATAACTTCATTTTGGCACAAACTCACCCACTTCTCATACTTCATGTTAATATTCTGCTGCAGAAAATATGCCTCAATAACAACCTGTATGATTTCCTCTGTCTTCTCATTTTGAGACTAATCTATACACAAATTGGTTAAGCTGTCCTAAAGCTGAATGCATTTTTTTCTCTTTGTCAATGTCTAAACATGACTATGTCTTCTATATGGAAGCATCCATTTGATCCCTCTTGGTCCAGCTATTAGTTGCCAGCAGTATTTAGTCAGCTTGGGCTGCTATAACAAAATACCGTAGACTGGATGGCTTAAACAACAGAAAGTTATTTCTTACAGTTCCGGAGGCTGGAAAGTCCAAGATCAAGTTTCTGGTCAATTTGGGCCCTGGTGAGAGCCTCTTGCCTTGTTTGTAGATTGCTATGTCCTCACATGGTGAGATAAAAAGCGGGGGAGGGACCGTATGAACCCCACCCTATGACTTCCTCTAACCCTAATTTACTACCCAAAGGTCCCATCTCCAAACACCATCACATCAGGAATTAGGGCTTCTACATGTGAATTTGAGGCAGCAGAGACATAATTTGGTTTCTGGTACCAGGATTACTTGGTGCCAATTTGCTCAAGATCACTTACAGCCAGCACTGGTGGTTTGTTTTGGGTCTTTTGAGCTGATCTGGAGACGTCAAGACAATTGGTTCATTATGCTCCTGTACCACTGTCACCACCTCTGTCTCTGCCTGTGCCCCTACTTCAGCATTGGGTCATGATCAAAGCTGACCCCAGGACACCTCGGCATGGGCACAAGTGAAGACTTCCCAGACCTTTCTTTGGTGCAAGCACAGAGGGGGACCCTACTCCAAGTGAAGCAAGAAATTGAAAGCCTCAGCCTTGTCTAGGTCCAGGTGGCAGGACTCACTGAATAGCAGAGTGCTGAACTCTCGGGCAGTAGAAGGCATCCTAGCTGAGTGTATGAAAGGCCGTGAGCCTGGGGATCTGGATTTGTTTGAGTAAGAGGGCATCTCACTCTCTCTTAGCTGCTAAGCCCCCCCAAAGGAGTGCAAGTGTCCAGGAGACATAGAGGGCAACAGAGAGCCATGTCTGTCCACCAGCATCTTTCTCTCACTTATATCCTTTGCATAACCTCCTTCAGGTTTGGGGTAAAGTGATTATGAATGGAGTCCAAGATTATTCCCAGAGTCCTTGAACCTGGTCAGAACTCTCTGTGTTCTGTGATGAGCATAGAAAACTCAGACCTGGTGTCCCCTTGCACTTTCTTTTCAACCTACCATGGTGGTTTTCCAAGCCACGTACTTCCCACTTAGTATTTTTCAGTAAGTTGAAAATACTAAGAAATGCAGGCACATGCATGCACTGTAACTCCTCCAAAATGTAAAGGATTTAAAAAAATCTGTTATATGTTTGTGGGCGTCAAGTTTTATAGATCTCCATTCATGCTTGTTTTCCCAGGGAGTTTGCTAACACCCTAGGCGGTGAAGAAAGTTGTGGTCACTCTCTCCAAGCCTTCATCTTTCAATTTGTGAAGTCTGACAGCATTTCATTTTTAGAGTCAAACCTTTTTGGGCAAGACCAACTCATCTTTTGGGGCAGGATTTAGAGATGTATGTACAACCACAAAAATCGCATGTCTCAGAAAATCTTTTTGCCTGATGAGTCACATCGCTAATAGATGTGTTTTTCCATAAAGTGCGCTTAATAATTCATCCAGCCTTTGTCAAACTTAACTCTATTGTTTGAACAGAATGTGAAATACTCACAAGTGTTTGGTGCCATTGTCTTCCAGATTAGGAAAGCAACCAAAACAGAAGGACCCTTCTAAGAAGCTGACTCTTGATGCCGGCCTGTGTGTTGGTGAAAAGGACACAAACTGATCCTAAAAAGGCCGGAAGCCGAGGGAAAGGGCCAACACACCTGCTTACAAGCTCCTTCTGTATCGCCGTGTTGACAGTGATTGAAAAGTAAATTGCTCTTTAATAAGTGTGATATTCTTGAGGAAACAGTGCTAAAGGGTTAATTTAATGCTTGACCCATTAAAACACTTGACTGCCATGAGAAGTTTGCTGGCTGATCGGATGATTATTTCTGCAGGAGAGGTAGTTGAAAACTGAGACTCACTGCTCGCTGGGCCAGGTAATCAAGGGAAATCGACAGCAAGGAGGAGTCGTGGCCGGGGAATGCCAGAATGGTTACCTGAGATTCTATTACCTGTCGTCTTTCAAGCATAATAATGAGATTATAGTAACCCTAAACTGGCTGAAAACAGAAATCTGGCTGTCTGTCAAGTTCATTGTGTTGAGTTTTACAACAACCCAGGTCTGGTTCCCCTGAATATGCAATGATTGCACTGGGAACAGGCCTCAAGGAAATTCTGGGGAAACTTCGGGCTTGCTCGGATTTTGATTTCTGACCAAAGCTCTGTTGTTTAGTGCATAAAAAAACTTGCTAATTTTTTTTTCACCATGTGATTAAAAAACTAAGAATACGATATTGCTACAAACCTTTCCTTTCCCATATGAGCCACAGATTGTCTGCCAGTTCTAAAAGGGTATATTAGGATCCATGGGCCCTGGTTCCAGCCACACCTGCACGCTCTGAGTTTACACCGCCCCTCATCACACATCCTGGAATCACCCTGTGTCCGCGTTAACTCCGCCTTCACTTTGAAGGAAAATTAGGGCCTGAAATTAAGAGGCAGGAACCTCCTTTATTCTTAAGGAAAATGATTTTTCGTGTTGGGAAGTTGTCTTGTGTCATGTTCAATTGAAAACCTGTCAGGTCACCATTTGGATGTCTATTACAGACTGTTGAAATGCTTGAGCTGCCCCCTCCATCAAAATGACAGCTAACATTTCATGAGAACTCATTCTCACCAGCTACTGTCCCAGTCATTTTGCACAGCCCGTCTCACTCAGTCCCTACCAGGCCCTCTGCTGGAGGTACTACCTTCAGTGTCATTTTCTAGATTGAGGCACATGGAGTTAAATGTCAGGCATCTAAGTTGGTTGGAGCACCGTCCCCATATGCTCAGGTCGCAAGTTCAGTCCCAGTTGGGCCACATATGAGCATCAACCAGTGAATGCATGAATGGGTGGAACAGCAAATCGATGTTCTCTCTCTAAAAACCAATGAATAGCAAATATTTTTTTTAAAGGAGGTTCCTGAGTTTCCATAACTAACAGAAGCACTAGTATTTGATGCCAGAACCTGGGCTCCCAGCTCCCCAGTCACTGACTCCTCCGTGGCACTGCAGCTGGACTCTGAAGACTGATTCTTAACAGACTGACTTAGAAATTGCATGTGTTCTTTTAAGCAAGATAATAATTTAGAATAGCAAGCAGAAATGATTCACAAATGACTAATTTTGTAAACACCTTGCTTTATCTGAACTGATCCCATGTAATACTCATGTCTTTGTTTCCAGAGGTTGCTTCTGTAATGCTCCATGCCGGCAATTTTATCCTTTCAGAGACTATTTTTAATTTTCATGATGAACATCAGATGACTTCAAAACAGATTGAAGGAAAGGAAAATCTGGATAAACTAAAATTCAGCCTAAGTCCCCAGAAGAGAAGAAGAAATATTAATAGTCTCTTCTGTGGAACAGAATTGTTGCCTTGGGCAGCCAAGCACCTGAGGCATTGCCTTGCAGTGGACTGAGACAGCATTGGGATTCTGCATAATTCTTCTCTAGAATTTTCCCTTGGCTACGGATGTTCCCTGAGGTTAATTCTGTTGCTTTGTATTTTGTCTTTCCCATCTGTAATATGGAGAGTAGTTTTCGTTTCTTCAGATCATATCCCCACCAGCACAGCCAAGGCCCTGTTCGCCTGTGCTTCAAATGAGACACTTGGGTGGAAGAGCCTTTGGTAGCCTTGGACTTGACAAACAGGAGCCCCCATGTCTGTGCTCACAGTGCCTGATGGACTCCCTGGCACATGGGTCACACAGCAGGGCTCTGGCCCCGGCTGGCCACACTGGGAAGGAGTTGACTGAAGGAGGCCTTGGAGCCCAGAGGAAAGCATCCCCACTGATCCCTTTGTATCTGGCTAACTCTAAACACAGTGCATGCAGTCAGTTCAACAGTTAACTGAAGAATATTGGTAGAATAGCTACATGCAACAGGTGACAAGGGGCCCAGCAGGTCTAACACAATGTGATTCGGGCATTAACTCTACCACCTTTCCTCACTGAAGTGCAATCATTCTGCGTACCCTGGAGTCTGCAGGGGTAGCTTCCTCCCTCTGCCACCACCATCCTTGAGTCACCTGAGAACTTCTGGTCCTGCTGGATAGCCAGGGGTCTGACCAGTTGACCCCTCCCCGCATAGGGTCAAAGAATGGTCTTTACAACACCAGCCCTGAAGCCAGCAGACTGGACTACCTCTTTAATAATATGCTCTACATGGCCCTGTCACTACTAACAATGACAACTACTGCAATAGCCTTTTTTCTGTGCCTCTTGTTTCTATGAGGAGTTAGAGAACAAAGTGGTTGCTTGGTATCCTCCCATAAGGAGCACAGGACAAATTATATAGGGACGGTCATAACCATTGCAATAACCCAGCATTAGTGAGTTCCCAGCCATGCAGTGCACCTTCACCTTTCTCTGGTTTGATTCTAAGAGCCATTCTGAGGTTACTTGGCCAGAGCTTTTCACTCCCACTTTATGGACTTGTTCTTGTCTGTGACAAATGCTATCGATTCTATGGAGCTAAAATGCAGGACTCTCTGCCGTCCCGAAGGGCCAGGAGGACCCTGAGAGGGCCTCTGTCACAGCTGATCACAGTTGTGTCCTCCCCATAGCTGTCCTGACACCTTGGACCCTTCTCCAGAACCTCAGCCAGAGGGACTTTCTCAATTCCCCCAGCACCTGAGTGCTGATAGCTTACTCAAGGCCATGCCCTATGGTGGGTAAAATGATGATTCCTGAACTGGAAACGTATTCAAGCAAGCAGCAGAAATTAGGTGCCAGCAAGTAAGCACTATGGAAAGTGGAATGCACCGTGAGAAATGAGCTGTGTGGAGGAGTGATCACTTCTAAAACTGTGTGTGTGTGGGGGGGGCATCATTTGGGAAAAGACCGTGGGAGAGGGTATGGACAGGTGTAGATGTGGAAAGTACATTCCTGGTGGAGGGAGGCGCGTGGACAAGGCCGCGAGGCAGCAAGTGGCTTCTGGTGCAAGGAGGACTCCACTTGCTTGAGGAACAGAGCAGGCCCCCGAGGGAGTAAGGCTGAAAGAGGGGCTGGAAGAGCACCGAATGTCTAAGTGGAGATGGTGGATTGCATCCAACATGTGCTGGAAGCACTGGAGGGCTCCCCACGTGTGAACACCGGACTAGAACCTGCTCAGGAAGGACGGGACTTTGGACCATGTGCAGGCACTCAGGAGATCAGGAGTAGCAGCTGGTGGTTATGCAGGCTGATTTGCGCTTCTCGCTTTCTCTCCTCTCGTCCCTCCTTTCACTTTGACTGATTCGCATGTTTGCAGCCATCCATCCAGAAGTAGCATCTACCTGAGGTTCAGGAGTCAGATGTGGAACACTCTGGAACCCTACCTTCTTATAGAGGGCTTGGCCACTCTACTGTGCTTTTCTTTCAGGTGAATTGTTTACCTTGGGGTGAAAATGTTTTCTCCCCTGACCAAATGGTTATTTGAGATATAACAGAATCCTGTGCACTTTAGAAAGAAAGGGAAGTGGAGTTCATGAAATCCTGTGTAATTAACATTTTGAAAAGGAGTTGGGAGACCTCAGATTATGATTCAATTCTTGTATTTGGCATTTTGGTTATTATGACCTTGTGACCAATCTTGAAATAGCATCAAATTGGAGTATTTTAATGACTTAAGGACCCAATCCAATTGGTTATAGTAGCATCTATGTCATGAATTGAGAAGAATTGAACTATTCAGATGCTGAAATTAACCTTAATGTGGTGGATTTGGTGACAATTTTAGGATATTGCTTTGTGACTGTTTCTCATTAAAGATTTACATGATAAATACTGGAGGTCCAGATATAGCAGGAAACTACATATGTATTCATATATATGTATGTATATAAATCCAAGCACCAACACTGTAGTCTTGAACTATAATTTCTCACTCAAAAGAACCAGAGTTCCTTGGAGCAAAAGCTGATCTGGGCATTGAAGGATACAAAATGAGCCTGGGACATTTTGTCGTAAAAATGGAGCCAATATAAGGAGGCTTTTAATAACCAAATGTGGGAAAATTTGATCATCAAAATATAATAACTGTAGTGGATTACAACACATGTTTAAATCCATGAGATTTTAATGAAACTTAAAAAAATAAATAATCGGTACCACTAGAGCATGCTAATGAATAATTCATTATTTTGAAAACTAGTAAACAAAGGGAGGGTATCAAATATTTATCCCGCCCTTCCGATATAAACTACACAACTGGGCAACCAGATATAACACAGGGGGATACTTTTCTTTATAGAAGTGTTCCAGCTTATTAATGGGGGTGGGGGGAGAAGTGACAGAACTAAATTAGAGCCATGTTCCAACCCTAAACGTGTTAGTGTATCTTGACACAGCAGCAGCAGCCCCTAACATGGCTAAGAGGGAGACAGCCAAATATTTCCCCCTCCTGATGAGATGCAGAGCCACCTGGGAAATGAACGAGCCCTCTCTCCCCATGAAACCAGAATCTGATCAAACCTTCAGATCTAATTACAATTTATAGGATATGCAGAGGAGTGGGTTAGACTGAACCACAGAAATGCAACTGGGCAAATCCCCGAAGTGGGAAACCCTATAGATCAATGACCACTTCCATCAACAAATAAATTATAACAAAAAAAAAAGAATTAAAAATGGCAGAGAGACCTACTGATTGAAAAAGACTTAAGAAACATTTCAGCCAAGCACAATGCAGGATCCCTAATTTGGATCCTGGCTCAAGCCAAAAAAAATTATCTTTAACTGAAAAAATACATTTATGATATTCTTAATTTGGATTATGACATTAAATAAGACAATTGGAGAATTTAAACATTAACTAGGTATTTTACCATATTAAGAAACTACTGTTAGTTTCTCAGGTATAACTATGTATGTAATCATGATTTTTAAAAAATAATTCCTTATTTTTTAAAGATCCACATCAAAATATATACACATGAAAATATGTGACATTTGAGATTCGCCTGGGGTGGGCGGGGGAAGTCGGGGGAGGGGATGATCAGAACAAGATCTCTAGGAATTGCCAATTGTTGAAACTGGGTGATGGGCACATGAGGGTTCATTACAATATTCTCTCAATTTTTACACATTTGACAGAATTTTAAAAATCAAGCATGCGTACATATATGTATAGTTTTCTAATTCTTAGAAAATAAAATCATTATTATTGCTGAAAAACTAAAGCTTTTCTGCTCCTACTTGCAGTATTTCCATATGTATGCATGCACACACATAAACATATGTGTAGATATTTATACCTACTAATGTCCTTGAGTATATGCCTCCACAGATAACTATGCATAGATTCTAATTGTTTTCCCTGGGGAATAAGATAATGCATTCTGGAGCTGTTGATTAAAAACATGAACCGTAAAATTATGCTGCAAAGTTTATAAAACTTTCAGGGGTTGCATTTTGACATACTGGGAGCTTGCCTTTAACAATGACAGAGAGCCCCACAAAAATACTGCATTTCTTCTGGTGTGGGTCTTTATCTTATCTTGACAGATTATTGCTGGTTAAATTGTAGTGCTGACTTAAAGGCAGGACTCTTCAAGGGAGTCAGAAATTAAGGCTTCACCAAATGGTAATAAAGCTATTAAAAATGCAAACAGCAAACAGCTACACTGTACAGGTTAGACAGCTAATCCAAACTAGCAGTTTAAAAAGCAGAGCAATTACACTTTTATTTAAATGCAAGGAATATGAGCAAGAATAGAATGAGGAGCCTTGTTTAAATGCATTCTTTTGAATATTTATTAGAAATAATACATGTAGTTAAGCCACTTATCTGATTTCAGTGAATAAGTAAAATGCTAAAGATCAATTTTCATAATTATACCAAAGAAGTCTGTCTTTCATAAAAATCTCATTAATAACACCATTATTACTGAAAAAATATCTTGGTATTATTATTGTTATTCTAATTATCAGCAAAATGCTACTGATAATGTTGTCATAAAATTCCCTTTTAGTATCCTATTAAGAGAGATAGACTAAGTAGTGGTTTAAGTTAAATCTAGACCCTAAGTGGCATTATAAAAATCTTCTTTGTGTATTGGGTTAAAATACATTATGTGTATAATTACAAAAATCACTACGAGTTTGGCAAACAGAACTTTATGTGCACGTAAGTCCACATAGCGCGCACCGTCAAGAAGCCCACATGGACCCACACACCACGTGCAGGTCAGCCAGGTGCTGCACGCTGACAGGGCAGTGTGGACGTCCCTGGGAGGCATGCCCTTGGTCATCTCACAGCGGAATATTCTTGCCGATTAACCAAGGTTGGCTACTGCTTTTAAGAGTGCATATATATTTATTTGTTTGTACTTTAACTCCCTAATAACAATTTACCTGTCCTTACTGCAGTTTGTCCTTACTTTTCCTAAGTGTGACAACCCACCACGACCTCTGCCAAATGTGGGGGAAATGACTTCACTTCCCAGGGTCTTAGTTTCCATCTCAGAGGAGATGTGCCCAGACGAGGAGGGCCTCAATAACCATTGGATTCCTGATTGATTAGCTTAAAGCGACACAGTGGGTTGTCTGGATCTTTGGCAAATATCGCTGCAACAAAACAAAACGAAAAGCACTTTGAGACTTCTGTTTGTGTCATGGGCACTATGAGGAAAAAAAGGATTTGAAGCAAAATTAACTGCGCAGTTATTGTTGGGACTTTGTTCCTAGTAGTAGTAGTAGTAATAATAATAATAATAATAATTAAAAAGTTCAGGAAATCCAGGCGTCTTTGTTTAAGCGGCATGGTTTCCTTCTAACACATGCAACCTAACCACAGCCCGGCAAATCCACAGAGCTGCCTGTGTTACAGAAGTTACATTTTTCTTCTGATGAAATCTGCAGAGAAGCAATGGGACTTCTTTCACTCAGCGTTCACACATGACTGAATGAACAAACAAAAATAAATAAACACACTTATTTTAATACCTGTTTGTGAGTATCAGAATACCACTGTACTGGTATGAATAAAGACATATGAATACTTAAAGCATTGAAATGGTAAGCCTCGTTTAATTAATAATGATAAAATAGCTCCTTGAATCGGAAGAAGTAATAATTTTTTAACAATGTAAATGAGTAGAAGAAGCCACAATAAAGTAAAAGGCATATTTTTACTTGCAGCTCAAAGCTGAAAACAAAGGAACTTTGGAACGTGAAGGGATGAGGCCAGCGCAGGCCCCCACCCCTGCCTCCCACGGTTAGCCCAACCGAACAACGGGGAGGGACGTGCCCTAACCCAAGGGAAACTTCATCCCAGCTCGTACCTAGAGACCCTGTCTCGGTCCATTGGTTTGGAGAGCCAACCTTCGTTCCTATGTAAAGGACCTCAAAACCCCTGAAGATGGTTATTAGGACACTCTAATAACTATTTTCATGCTAAACTCCCCCAGTAGTACATTGTGTCTCCCATCCTTGCTGTGACACGGTCTGCTCCACGCCCCTCCCCCCTGCCCATTCATCACTCTGCTCTGGCAAAAATTCAGCTCTTCCAAGTTTCTTTCTATTTGATTTTATTCAATAGAGCATCTGCTGTGTGCCAGATACTATGTATGGAGAGAGAGAGAGAGAGAGAGAGTCTGTGGCGACAGTGGGAGCCACAGGATGGGTCTTAAGACTGAGGACGTTCAGGATAGCGAAGGGTCTCACTGGAGGAGGGTTCAGGGTAAAGAGAACCTGCATGAGGAAAATTCCATTTAGCCAGGACCTGAAGAGTGAGTAGGTCTGACCATCCAGAAGGAGGAGAGAGGACAACGGGCCCACAGGCCTGGGAAGTTTCCTCCTGCTCTGGCTGTTGGAAAGCCAACGAAGGCGTCCACCATGGCAGGGCAGGTGACACAACCAGGCTGAAAGTTGGCTCCCGGACAACCCATGATGACTATGAGGCAGGAAGGCCTTGGAGAGGTATTCCAGAAGCATCTCTCTGACTGTGGTATGAAGAATAATTTGGCGTGAGTCAGTTTAGAGGCAGACAACAGTGAGAAGGTTGGAGCTGAGGGGTGGAGAGATATTGTCAAGTTTAAGAGATGCTTACGATAATTTTCTAAAATTATTTCTTTAAAAGTTTAGGCATATTATGGGTTAATATGAATGAGTTTTAATAGGCTTATATAAAAACCTAATTTCAATTTTTAACATTATGTCCATAAAAAAGTGTTCTAAGTTCCTAACAACTAATGTATAATTGAACTCGGGACACAGCCCTTTGTAAACTGAACAGGGCCCATAGACTCACTCTGGCAATGCTCAGAGATGGGAGGGTGCAGTGTCCTGGTGGCTCTTGGTACAAGCGGGGTTTGTCCGGGGCCCTGTTCAAGAGCAGATCGTTTTCTCAACTGGTGGAAAGCCTGTGGGGCATTTCCCAGTGGGGAGCCTCAGGACAGGGCTCGAGAAGGCTGCAGCGAGGCCATTTGTGAAAAGACCTGAGCTTGTTTCCACGACTCTCTCAGTCTACAAACAAAAACAACAGAAAAGCTAACGCCTAGAGATGCTTTAAAAAAGTTTAAAAAGTAAGCCATAAAATTAATCCCTCCAGGAAGGTAGGCTTGGCTAGGCATTGCTGTCGTTCCATCTGTGTGACTGAGACCACCAACCCCGTGGTGGAGGACTAATATTTCATTTAAATTTCCAACAGTTCATGGAATGACCCTTTTGTCAAACATAATAAAGGTGAATAACTAACAAAGTGAAATAAAAATAACTAATGAAATACTAGCCAGTTTTTATCATGAATGTCAATACATGCAGCATTATGTTGTAATATTGCTACAAAAGTTTCTAATTTCTTGCGCTGCAAGTCTGCCCTTTCTCCTCCCAGACGGGATCATCGATTTGTGGGTCAGAGGCGTGGCCAGCCCAGAATCAGCGGAGGTGCAGATTCCAATCTGCGCAAGTGACTAGCTGGTCCCACAACCTGACGGCACTCAACACAGTAGGGGGCGGAGGGGGGTGGGAGGCAAGGCAAGAAGCATTTGTTTTGTTTCCTTTTTGACATGCATCCTAGAATGGATGTTGTTATTCCTGCGAAACAGAAAGTTACCAGGACATTCGGGAAAAAGGGAGGGAATGATTGCTGAAGTAAGAGCGGGGGACTGGGGACATGAAGTCAGAGGGGAACGAAGCAGGCGGACAGTTGCGTCTCCCAACCCTCGGCCAGTGGCCGGGTGCCCTTGGAGAGGAAGTTACGATCTCATCAGTCACGGAGATGTCATAACTGTTTTCACATCGCACCGGAACATTTCAAAGCTATTTTTAAAGATTTTGATGAGAGAGTCATTGGGCGGCTCCTCCGTCCCTGTTTAATTAGTCTTTGCATTGTGCCCTCTGCGCTTGTCCACAGACAGCTCCCCGGCCGCTACCGCATCTCAGCAGAATCCTGAACAAAAGGTTCATTGATGAAATCATTAACAAATAATAGGGTTTGAGAATCAAGGGGTAACCTGGGGTTACTGTGGAATCATTCTGCGGCTGCGTGGGGACAGAAGGGCTCCCGGACCTCTCCGCCCGGTGTCGTCCGCCTCTGGCGCAGGAAGTTCAGCTGATGTCACACTGGTAGTCGTGGGTCCCGGCTCGCAGTCTCATCCTTCCCTTGTCTATGCGTTCTTACTTGTGAAGGTATGTGCATAGTCAATCGGGTTTTATTTTCAAAGGAAGGACCTACTAAATCAAAGGGCCTCCGATGAACGTCTTTACGGGGGAAGCGTTGCGTTCTCCCTGGCTACTAAATTGGCCTTGCATGGCCGGGAGAAGCCCCGCACTGTAAACAGTCCGGTGTGGCCATGGTAACAAGCAGTTCCACATTTAACTTTTCGGTTTATAAAGGAGGTAATTACTTTCTTCTTTACATTTGTGTAGTCTATAATAGCAATAATGTTGCCCCCACCTCCCAGGTCAGACAACTCCTGGTGATTAATGACCAGCTTTACTGTTTTTTCTCCTGACGGCCTCTGAGTCCCCTCCAGGTTTCTAAACTCCTCTGTCCACTTGCTAACTGCCAGAAAATGTCCTTCTCATGGGTCACAATTGCCCTTCCCACACCCTCTTGGCTGTAACACAGAGGCAAATCTACCAGCATCCCTTGCTGTGTGGCCCTGGGCTGGTCCATTAGCAGCACTGTTTTATTCCCACGCTGTGTGTGAGCTTATGCAGTCTGTGCATTTGATGAGTTGTGCAGAAGGATGTTTGTGATACAGCTAGTAACATACTGGACAACAGATGTGCTTGCGGAGACTGTTCTGTTTAACGCCCCAGACTAAAGCGTTGTTACTGAGCAGAATTCTTTGTGTTTCACAGATGAAGACAGTGATACCTTCCCCAGGCTTCCTCCATTCATCTGCGCGTACGTGCAGGAATTTGGCTTCATTTGTAACACAAGAAATATTTATCAATGACCACTGAAGGTGTGTGTACCAGGTGATATAGGATTGCAGATGCATTTTTGTCCTTAATCAGAAATGTATTGAACCTTTGCTGTGTACAAACTGCTTTGCTAGACTCGGGTTGTGCACCTGATATGCTTATAATCTGTTGAAAGAGGCAGGTGCAGACAGTAAGTAATACCACAAAGCACGTAGACTAAGCATCAGTAAGGCACAGCCGTCTGACGGCATCTAACGTCATTGCCATCCACAGCCACAGCGTGGGCAGCGAGAAGACAGTGCTGCTTACCGAACATCTGACTGTGTATAGAAGACACTTCCCCAGATGCTTGTTAAACACTAAAGTTATCAGAGGTGTTTGCCGCTCACAGGGCAAACCTCATGACGGTTCAAATAGATAATCCTTGGCATAGCTGTTGAGGACGCTAAGCAGATGCAGGAAAGCATCACAATTCTTTACGTGTGTGGACATAGGTTTAGTGTAGCTGGTAGTTTAGAAAATAAATTTCTAACCCTGGAAGGACATCTGCTGTGGCTTTTGAGAAAAAAGACTTCCTCGATGACCAGGCCCTGTGTCTGAACGTGCTTGGTGACCTGTGTTTTGGGGAGGTTTGTGTTGCAATCATTAGTATCAGAGGATCTCAGAGGATGTACTCCTGCCTGCAGTTGGCGCTCAGAGATTTTTAGCTCACTCAGTAGAATCCTTTCTTTGGTTGTGATACTACTAAGAATCCAGTAGAGTTCTGTACACCCGGAAGTGAGAACCAAGTGATTAGGTTTGTTGCTTTTAGCTTTTAACTTATTCAGCACGCATTGTGTACTATGTGTGAGTTTTTTAAATGGCAATCTTAAAAATAGTAGCCATCTACATGACAAACAGCAACCTAGCTGGCATGCTGCTTAGGCAGTGTGTGTTGGTGGCATTCCTTCTGGAAGCTACGACTCACATCCTCTGAGGGAGCACGTGGCCAACAGGAGGGGAAAGGCCTGGTCAGAGCTGGATCTGCCCTGTGCTGAGCTGACTGCTTTGGTCGCTTATCAAGTGTCATGATGCAAAAAAAAGGGGAAAAGAGAAAAATCACCCTAACCTTCAGATTTATTCGCAAACTGGTATTGTTGCTTTAAATTTAACTAAAAGTGAGCACTCACTTCCTGTATGGCAGGTGCTTGGAAGATGTTGGCTGTTCATCTACCCTCACAGCAATCCTGCCAATTCCCACTGCTGAGCCTTACCATTTGTCTTCTGTCATGCTCTTTCCTTATTTTAATCCCGAGGACATGCTTATTGATTTTAGAGAGGGGGGGAAGGGTGTGAGAGAGAGAGGGAGAGAAACATCAGTGTGAGAGAGAAATGTCGATTGGTTGCCTCTTGTACTCGCCCTGACTGGGCATCAAACCTGCAACCCAGTCATGTGCCCTGACCAGGAATTGAACCCATGACCTTTCGGTTACTGGACAACACTTGAACCAAATGAGCCATGCAGGCCAGGGTTCCAGTCATGCTCTTTGCCTGAGGTTTAGTGTTGGTAACTCTCAGTGTCTCTTTCCCCCTCCCTGCTATGATGACCACCAGGCAGCTCCCCAAGAAGTAGCTTCTCAATGTCTGTCTGTTGTCCCACATCTCCAAGCACATGACAACCGTCAAGGACTGAACTACCTACGTAAACACTAAAAACAGTTCAGCAAAGGCTCGTTGTCTCTCTTGACCAGGGAATGGGTGCCTGCGCCTCACAAGCACTTGTGTGTTCCTTTTTTCAACGGACATACAATTTCAGGCACATACAACATGCCAGGCACTGGGCCGAACACTCGATTCATTTGTTCTCATGACAGCTCAGACTCCGATGGGCAGTCCACAGCAAATGACACCAGGTTGTCCTGACAGAACACCAAAGGCATGTCTTCTACTAGGTGGCTCTTGCAAAGGTGACATTTAAGCAGAGTCTTAGTCATGGGAAGAGCACCCTGGGCCAAGGGAGCTGCAAATGCAGAAATCCGGAGGGGGACCAACTCGGAGTGCAGCGCCCTCATGGCTGAGTGTCGTGGGGTAGATCGGACCTGCCGGAACCCGGGGTTGACCGTGACCAATGCGTGTATAAATCTCACACTAAGACACGCGGGGGGAAGAAATCCGGCGGCCACGGGTCTCCTCCACCATCGCCCATCTTGGGGAGAAAGCCCTCGTGGGTTGCCCAGCCGGGGGGGGGGGGGGGGGGGTTTATTAGAGGCATTAAGACACATTTACATTGGATTGATTATTCATGAGATTAAGCAGAACAGGTAGGATTACTCATAACAAAGCATTGGGATGTTGATTCACATCTGGTGGCAGACACGACCAGGTTAAAGCAATATTCAGAGATCAGCAAGCCAGAACTTTTTAAGATACACCTTTGCCAAATTCCTATTAGAGAATTCCCATTCCACAGACATGATCCACACTTGCTCACACAGGAATCACATGGAGCTGTGCTCAAAACGTGTAAATTCTCAGGACTGCGTGTTTACACGCGTGTGGAAATCACTGCCACAGCTGAGCCAGAGGGAGCCTGAACTGACGGGGGCTGGAAGTGAAAAGGGGCAGGGCCCTGGAGACCATGATCTGGTATTTGATTTCCTTCCATTTGTGAAGGGAAACCAGAAAAAGTTTTCAAACAAGGAAGTCTTGTGATGTGACTAATCATCTTACGGGTTTTTCCCCATGCTCTATGGGGAACAGATTGAAAGCAGGCCAGATGGAGATGGGAGACCAGTCTGAACACTGCTGTGTAGGCAGGTAAGAGATGATGGCTCTCTGGCCTGGAGTGGTAGAAGCAGGTGAAGTGAAGCAGATGGACGTTGACATGTCTGGAGCGTGGTGATGAGGGGAAGAGAGGCATCAAATGTGATTCCCAGTCTTCCAGCCTTAACAATGAGCCCATGGCGATGTACTGACCGAGTAGCAAGATGCAAGATGGTTTGGCACCAAGTTGAGTGTTAGGCAAATTTGAGATTGCCAGCTCTCAAAGAACTAGCTGTACTGTGCTTAGCAATAAAAGAACATTGAGCTTGATTGAATTTTGGGTGGTTTAAAAGCCTCCTTATGATTTTGCCGTGCTTAGGTTCATTATTATGAACACTGGATATCACTCTCCTATAGAAATAACACAAGTGGCAGTTAAAATTCAGTTTGTTACAGTGACTCACAAACTAGTTTTTACCCCAGTGGCCACTTAACCACCAATATAGACTTTGGAAATGTGTGTTTAGAAAATAATGAGCAGATTGGGGGGCATAATTTGAACAAAGAAGAATCACACCCCTGCCACCTCCAACTCCTCTTCCTCTTGCCCTGAGGAATCCTTTGCAGCTAAAAGCTCCAGCATTCACTTTTCAATCCTCCTTTGCCATATCGAAAGGTGCCCTTGTAAATTCCTAGCAGCCCAAGTTGCAGGAACTTAATTAGTTTCCTCTGACAGAGAATGAATCCCATGCAAGGCCTGGCTTTCATTTCAGCCTGAGCTTATCTGAAACAGATTATTTTAGTTAATACCATCCAGAAATTTCTGGTGAGTTTTTGTATTATTTGTGTGTCATCAGCATCACATTAGTGTTTTTTATTTGGCTTCTAAACATTACTCACCTTTTTTGAATCTTTTATTTTGCATGGTACCCACTGCAGGTTCGCAACACGATGTTCCTGGCACGCCAACACTTCTCTGCATGTAATTTTCTGTTGACTAGTAGCTGCCATTAACATAACATTATTCCCCAAAGCTTATACCTATAGCTTGACACCCCGTTCCCTCCCCCAGATAAAAGAAGTGAATTTGTGATGTTTATATCTATGCAGAGCGTTGTTTATTTTGATTTCTGAAGTCTTTTTCTAGGGTTGGATAACATGTTTTGTTATTTCAAAGAAAAAGTTAGAGACTCACTAAACTGCAAGAATCTGTGTTAGGCAGCTTTGTGGCAGAGCAATTGGAAAAAGGAATACATCTGGAGAAAAGGAAAAGAAGAGGGAGAAGGGAGAAAGGAGGGAAGTCGGAATAAACAGAGAAGAGAAGCAGAGAAGTAGAAGGTGTTGATGGAGGGTGTTAAAAGCCTCAGCTCTGGCAGGCCCCTCAGTCACCCGTCAGGCAACCAAGAGCCAGAGAGTGGAGATCCCCTCCATCCGGCTTCCAGAGGAAGATCCAGGGTTCTGGCTTGGTGTAAACAATTAATTAAAGACAACATCCCCAGAAACAATAAGAGTATTTACTGTTAAGACAACTGGAGAGAGAACAGAGAGAGAGTGAAAATGGATAGGAGAGCCTTTACCTGCTGGAAGTGCCCTGTCACACAGGCAAACGGGGACGGAAGAGGCCTCTTCATCCAGGACTCCAGTTGGGGTCAGGATGGGTCCTTACCAAGAATCTAAAAATGCTCTCATGGCACCTGTCCTTTGGCAGCGCACACCATCAATGCTCACCGTGTCAGCGTTTCCCTAGGCGTCTCAGAGGCCATGCCCGCTGTGAGCGCTTGACAACACTTTCCCATATGCTTGGGGACACCATTGACATGGTACCTATTCAGGGGAGCTTACAATGGGGAAACAGGCAAATATATGTGACTATGATGCAAGACTTAATGCATTTCTTCTGGGACAAATCGATAAAGGAAATTAATAAAATGAGGAGGGAGGGGCCCACCAGTGGACAGAGGGGGGCTATGATTGTCCCTGGGAGAGAAGGCTCCAGCAGGGGGAGAAGGAAATAGAGGGGTGCTGTAGGCTGGCGGTTTTCTATCACAATGCATGAGGAGTCGCACTTCTGCTCGTCCAGGCCTGTTGCTGGGATGGTGCACAGAGCCAGTCAAGGCTGTCCAGGTCTAGGTGCAGCCTTGCATCTTAGAGCCTTAGGAGTGCCTTTCAGCACCACATGGACCACATCCCAAATGACCTTTCAACCTCCATGGACTGGCATGGAATAATTTCTAGGACATGCTGCTAAGTGAAAAAACACGGTGCAAAGAGTATACATAGTATGTTACCTTTTCTGTAAGAAATAAGCAGAAATTACACATACACCTATTTTGTGAAAAGAAACTCAAGCTGAATAAACCCCAAACAAAAACATTTACTTACAGGAATCCATGGAAATTGGATAGAAAGGAACGAGAATGAAACCTCTCTGAGAACTTTTACATATAGATATAGAGAGCTTTAAACCATGTCAAACAAAATCAACTGCAAAGACCTTTGCTTTATGAGTTTGTATTATGATTCTGAATCTATATTGCTTATGTTGGAGATTAAAGCACATGAGTAAATATTTTGAAATTCTTGGGAACCAGGAGTCTGGCTGTAGGAAAAGGAGAAGTATAGAGCGGGGAAAGGTAAGGAAGAACTCTGAGGTGTGGGGGTTGAATTGGAGGCGTCAGGATAAACCCACAACTTTAATCCCTAGCTCTTCTCACTACGAGAACCTGGAGACATTTGTACACTACTAGCTATGAGCACCCTGCCACTCAAATCTTCATTTTTTAATTTTTTAATCATAGGAAGCAAGACTCCTTGGAGACAAGCAGATGTTAGGTCTTGAGCAGGTGAACTTGAACTAGCTTGTTGTGTCAGAAAACAAGAATAAGCTAAAAACCAATAGGGCTTCCAGTGCTGGCCAAGCAGGTGTAAACCCACTATTGTCTCTGGCTCCCACTGATTAAACTAAACTTTCTGAACACAATATGAAAAGCAACTAACTGCCCTGATGCCATTAAAAGGAAAGGCAAGAAGAAAGATTGGGGAAAGCATCAAAACTTGAAGAACACTTAATATGTCAGTGGTGAGTTTTCCAGTATTTTCTTTCCTCCTTGAATCTGCTAGCTTGGACCCAAGGGTACACTCATCTGGGACTTCCTCACCCACCAGGCCTGTGCATATAGTCTTAAATGAAATTTTATCTTGTTTCCTTGGTTTAAGCACAGTACACATGGATAACATAGCATGTTCTATTTTGCTGGAGAAATAGCCATATGCATTGGAGAAAGTCTTCGTTAGATTAGTCTGGGATCTTCAGTGGCAAAGCCTTCTTTTTCCCAGCAGATATGGCAAGAATTTGAAGAACTGTTGGCTCCTATAAATTCATGTTTCTTTCTCTTCCTCTTTCTCTCATATAATGCTGCCTTCTGAGATAAAAAATTTTAGAGAAAAATACTCTTGATTTTAACGCACACGCACACACACACACTCATGCCTCTGTAGAAAAGAGCTTGTATTTTGCACTTTGCACCAAGGAAAAAAAAAGCAATCATTCATTATATTAGTCATTTCTTCCTGCTATTTCCCAAAATAGCTGCAAAATGAGTTTGGTACTTCTTAATTCAAATAACCAAAAACCTGCAGTAATTATACTGTAGTTCCATGTACCTTGATAAATTGAGCATGATCACAAAGCAGTTTTGTGGCCATTTTCTCTTAAACAACTGTTTTCATGAAATCTAAAAATGACTATAATTAATCTTTGTATTTGGGAATTTCTGGAACATCCCTAAGTAATTTTCTACAACACTACTTCTCTGAGAACAGAATGATGGCTCAGTTTCTAAACACAAACTGATCTTGGAGAAGAAGTTAATGCAGTTTAACTCCCAGAAAAGCAACAAATCACATGAGAGCCTCCGAGATCACTGGGTCTGTTTACGTCACACATATTTATCCTATGAACGCCCCACCCCACCCCACATGCAAGGATTTGTAAAGTTAGAACCGCCCTGAGCTAGGTCTATAGTCTTTTATCCAGAGTCAAATGTCACATTTCCGTTGGTGCTCTTTGCACCGAAATATAGAATTTGATCGCTCGAGACTTTACACTGGAGAAATCAGAGCTGTTGGTATCGGGTTGTTCGGCTGTAGGTTAGGTGCTGACAAGATATATGTAAGTAAAAAGGCAAAGATTCGCATGCTTCGTAGTAAAATCAAAGTCAAAGTGTTCGCCTTTCTGAAAGCACTGCCAAGTCCTAGCACCGTTTGAGATGTTTGCAAGTTTCCCTGGAGGTGCTTTTCATGCAGGTGTGATGGGGCTCGTGTCTGCCTGTGCGCTGCAGCCATCTTTATGTTTCAAACATGACCCGCGTCTCCTAGAGGGTTGGGCCATCCCATATGATCAGGAGAACCGCTTCATACTGTTCCCAGTTATTGACTTATTGCCGGTCCTCAACCAATCATGAAAGAATGTCTTTGATTTTCCCTAGAGAATGAGATTAAGGGATGGTAGAAATAAAAACAATTAAAACTTTTCATGGGTCTTGCCAGCCAGTCCCTGGAACAACCCCTGGCCATTAAAAGGGGAAAGTGGGTCCTGCCTGTGTCCGGGTGGAAGCTGAGGTTTGGGGACAGCAGCGAGTGAAGTGAGGGGCAAGCTCTGTCAGCGCCCTTCCAGGGCTCCCCGCCTCATGGCCTGCTGCTCTGTCCTTGCCAAAGAGGGAAGCTAAGGACTCTCTGGTAGATGTTGGCTTTGACCTCTTTCCTCCTCCCTCCCACAGCCAAGTGCAGCACAGGCCAGTGCTGAAGAGAGATGCAGACTGAAGCATGGTTCCTGTCCCAAAGAAGTGAGAGGGACACAGTATAACATGAGGTAGTGTTGTATGTTCCAGCTGAGGAAAATCCACAAGGTGCTTCGAGAGAGCCTCTAAGTGGGTGGGGCCGCAGGGGAGGGCAGCTGTCTGCACAGGGACACTGTACCATGGTAGAAGAGCACTTGGGTCAGCAGGATAAGGGACAAAGGTCCAAGGATTTGGGTGAGGGCTTGTTCCCAGCCTGCTGAGCACGCAGGCACTGTTCCGCAAAGCCACAGATAGCATTTGAGTTTTAATATCCAAATTGCCCGTTTTGAAATGTGTCTATGTGAATCTATTTAAAGTCCTGTCTCCCGCGCAGTGGTGCATTTGATATATGAGGAGTTTTGATTTCATTTCTCATTTATTATTCCTCATATTCAAATTCGAATGTGTGATTTTTACCCTTCGAGTTCTGAAGAGGACAGGGAGTAAAGAGGGGATAGTCTCTCACCTCCCGGAGGTGCCGTTAATCTGAACTGGCTCAGCCGGCCTCACTTTTGAGCTCACTCTGGGGCCAGGCCACATGGCTCAGCCGCTGGTCACACAGCTGGTGACTGCACGTAGGAATGAGCATCCTGGCACTTCAGCTGTGTGCCCACCTCCCCCTGAGGTCTGCAGTGGAAGCCCCTGGCTGCTGAGCTCATTAGGGACCCTGAGGTTGTTCTGGCTTCCTGAGTAATCTCATGAAGGGGCAGCATAAGAGCCCCACCTCCCTCCACAGTCCCCTGATTGGCGCTCGATGGCCCAGCAGGGCTCTGGGAGCTGGGATGAAAACATGCCTGAGCCTCTCTCTCTGCAGCCCCAGGGGGATCGCAGGCTCCAGGACCTGAGTGGCAGGCACCAGAGCTGTCTTAGTTTAGAATAATTCCAAGGTGGGACCCAGTCATATGAATGCAGCTTTGAATCTAATCTCTCCTGCACTGATTGGCAATTATGCTGCCATGTGAGGTGCAATCAGATCGGAAATCATCTCCGCCCCAACTGTTGCTGTCACCAACGCCTCTCCTCCATGCAGCCTGATGCAAGATCCCATCATGCTGAAAACGTCTGGTTGTTAAAAGAGGCCACGCACTCGGTCCAGCTTATTCCAAAGGCCTCTGGGCTGGGCACAGTTGAAAGACAACCAGAGGCTTTTAAGCAAAGAGCTGACATGGGAGAGCAAGTGAGGCATCTGTAGGGAAAGGAAACAGCTAAACTAAGGCCTGAGGCTGGAGTAGAAAGGAGTCACTGTGGCCAAAGGAGACTGACCAGAGAGGAGTGTTAATTAAAGGTATGACCATAGAGGTACATGGGCCAGACTGTGGCCATGCATGTCCAGAAAGGAACAGCCTGTTCCAAGAACCCTGAGGTCAGCCACTCACTACCTGCAATGATTTCTCTCTCCCTCTTTCTCTCTCCCTCTCTCTCTCTCTCTCTGTCCAGTTGCTCTCAGATTCTTGTCAAGGAGAATTCTCATGGACCAAGGAGCAAGCAAAGCCATTTACATCAACCATAGCAGTGAGATGTCCCGTACACAGCTACACATTCAAGATACAGCAAACCTCATCAGTCTTTCTTGCTCAAAACCATTCCCCAAGTTTTTGTTCCCCGAAGAATCAGATTGACATTCATTACCTGCCATTGGGGCCCTCCACTGCTCCTTCCCCAGCATCATCACCCTCTCTCTTTTTTTTAATCCTCGCCCAACGATGTGTTTATTGATTTGAGAGAGAGAGAGAGAGAGAAACATTGATGTGAGAGAGAAACAATCATCAGTTGCCCCTTGTATGTGCCTCAATGAAGACCCAACCCACAACCGAGGTATGTGTCCCGACTGGGGATCGAACCTGCAACATTTTGGTGTAGGGGACGATGCTCCAACCAACTGAAGCACCCAGCAAGGGCGAACTACCCTCTCTTAACATGCTCAAAGTCTTCTCTTCCAACCAACCTCAAGGATGCCCCACTTCAAGCACACTGCAAATACCCCACCTCGTTTTGCTCCCTCTGCTGAGAGATGTATCTTTCCACTCAGGCTCTCCAAGTGTACCCTTTATTTTAATGCTCTGAGCAAATTCCAACTTCCTCTGGGAATGTTTCCCTGAGTGCCCAGAGAAATTACTCCTTTCCCCACAGAATTATTAAAGGTTTCATTCCTATAAATGTGTCCCTTTGGCATGGGCATCTTACATTCTCCTGACAACAACTTCTTCTTTCATTTCTCTGCACCTTTGTAAATGGTGTTCATTATACCTACATTTCCTTTCCTTTCCCCTCTCTCTCCACAGCAGAGATCTATGGGTGCTAGCTGTGAACTCACTGGGCACAGGTGCCCGCCACCCTCCCAGCGTTCCCATGGAATGACCTGCTACTGCATTGCCGAACTGTGTGGTATTCAAGCATTTACTCTCTTTCTCTCTGACAAGGCTGAGAATTTCTTGAGAGCATGAATCATAACCAATATCTCTGTCCTTTGTATCCTGCACTTTGCAAAGTGCCAGGAATATAATAGATATTTATCTACTGAGTTGAACTCTTACCCTACCATCTTCTCTTTTGTTATCAAAAGAAATATGAGTTACTGTTGCAGCTTAAGAATAAATCCCAGTGAAGGTATTTGTTAATTTTTGCAGACCTGAAATAAAAGACCCTACTACACATTGTCAGAAACATCCTCTCATGGAATGAGCTTTGAGAGTCCTTCCCTCCCTCTGTTCCATCTTTCCTCCTTAAGAGAGAAGCACGTGAAATACAAGTTTTTAAAAGCCATAAACCCTGGGCCTGCTCAGATCACGGAGGAAGGAGGTGTGAATAGGAGTTTAGCTCGCTAGTGAGAAGGGTGCTCCTCTACCTCCACCCCTCACAAAATGTGCATTCTCTGGTGCAGCAGGAAAGAGAACAGATTCATTTTCTCCCAGAGCAAACAGGGGCTTCACTAAAGGGCTGAAGAGCATGGAGAGAGGCCCGGGTGCTGCTGCTGCTTCTCAGACACAGCCCTGCTGCTGGAGCACATCAGGGTGCGGCTGGAAATAGCCAGAAAGCCTGTGCCAAAGGGGCAGCAAACCCTTCAACCAAAAGTGTACCTCTGGTTTGAACAACAGGCATGTTGCGAACCAACCCCCTGCCCCCAAACTCTAAGGTCAAGTCATGCCGGAGCAATGGAAGTTTCAGGTAAGGAGGGATTGCTGACTTCCATCTTCCCAGGGATGCCAGTGGCTCTAGCAAGCCTACCCCAGAAGGACACAGCAGCAGGAGTGCCCTGGTGGTGAAACTTGCTGAAAAGACCCTGGGGACCACAATATGTCCGGGGGCGGTGGGGGGACACGAGCTGGCCTCCGATGTCCGCAGCAGACCTGAGAGCAGAGCTGGGCGGCTTTCAGACCTCATTGTCTCATGAAATTTAGTATTTTAAATTTTAAAAATTCTTTATTCCAGACCTCAAATTTTGATTTATTTTGCTTTTCTATTTTTGTTTTGGCAGCTGTTTTCCCAGAGTTTATATCTCTGCACAGCTGTTGCTCCTTGTAATATCTGAACTAGTGCATTATTCTTCTGCAAAGTGCTCACTTTCCTATTAGAATGCAATCAAAGATGTTCTGTTTCGGGCTGTTGCATTTTGTTCATAGTTTTATTTTGTTACAGTTTATTGCATGCCTGAGCCAATGTGTTTACATGAGAAATGCAGTTCAAACCTGAAGATAAAGGCTATCCTAGCTATTGCCCCTCAGAAGTATGTTCTGAATCTAGTAATTTTTAAATTACTAGTTGCTGTTCTAGTCTGTCTAGTGTTTTCAAAGAATTTATTTACTTATTTTTAGAGAGAGGAGAAGGAAGGAAGAGGGAGGAAACATCCATGTGAGAGAGAGACATCAATCAGTTGCCTCATACGTGCCGACGAGGGCAAATGATCAGACATATGAAACATTTGCTCCCTTGTGAAGTGGCCAGAGAGGCTAGCTAGTAAAAAGAAACTATTACTCTACCAACTTCAGTAAATACATAAATATCCTAAGAACCTTTTTTTTGAACCCCTGATGTTTTGGTCCTGTTATAAGGAATTTCAAAAGTATTAATAGCAGTTTTCAGGAAGAAAGAAACAATTGTGAAGTTAGATATGAACAGTAACTGGATAAGCAGGAAGGTGCCCTCACACAATGATATTCAAGCATCAGTCTGTTGAGTTTATCCATCCCAAAATGCATTAAACAGTCCAGATGATGTACCCGGAATTTGATACTATTTCAGCCATTCTGTGAAATGTACCTTGAAAAGCACAAGACCTCCACCATCAATGGATGAATATGTAAACTATAGTGACTAGCTTAGAATTCTAGAAACTTTAGAAATGTCTGCTTTCCCACACAAGTTGCCTAACTTGCAAAAACATTTACAAATTTGCTTACGGCCATATTAAAATCTAGATAAGGTCTTTTATGTGCCAGAGGTCTTCTTTGCTTCCTTATCTGCTTTTAAGACATCTTGTAATAAGACTTTTTTTTTTTTTTTTGGTCTACAGTGCTTTTTTCAATCAATGTAGCTGACACCAGATAATTTCACTGCAAGAGACAATCACATGGGCCTTGCATGAATCTTGAGCTAATTTAGTTGATCTTAGTTTATTTATCCAGAATATCTTGTCTGTGAATATTTGAAAGTATGTGACTATTACAGTCTTTCAGGAAAAAAAGAAAAACTAGCCAGTGAGTGTCTCTCTGATTTTATAAGATGTCGAAGCCAATGGGGCTGTAGACACCCAGGGACGAGCTGACGGGGACACGCTCTGGCACGCAGACTCCATATTGCCAGTCTGAGTGCCATGTGCCTGGGTTCCTCTTCTCTATTCTTTATTAACATTGTTTTTTGTTCTTTTGCCCCTAGGTAATTCTAAAAAGGTAGAAGAGCAGAACTGACAGTAAGTGGCCAAATTCTTGTAGTATTTTTCCCTTTTAGTTATCTCAATAAGTTTAACGAGAGCAAACGTGAGTCACAACAATAAACAACTTTGTCATACTAGTAAATACAGCACCCTGTGCACCCAAAGCGAGATGACTTGAGTTTCTACTGCGATGCTGATGGCTCGTCAGCAAGACACATGCTAAATTTTTAGTTATTCCCCTGGAAATTCTTAAAAAACAGGCAGTTTGATTAAAGTATAAAAATTTCTATTCTTTTTACTAATTAAATGGAAGCCTCAAATGACAACAGTGATATTTTCTAAGGAGTTAATGCAAAGAATAAAACATTTCAGTTACCTTACTCACAAAATCTTGATCATTCCTCTTATTCTACAATATTTTCTTTTTCCCTTAAATTTAATTTAGCCAAAAATTGAACATTAAGTGGATGTACTAGTAATGAACAACAGGAGAGTTCCTTTTATGATAGAAATAAATGTTTTTATTAAAAGATTTTATTTATTTTTATAGAGAGGGAAGGGAGGGAGAAAGAGAGCAAGAGAAACATCAATGTGTGGTTGCCTCTTGCACACCCCCTTGACCGGGGTCAGGGCCTGCAACCCAGGCATGTGCCCTAACTGGGAATTGAACTGGCAACCCTTTGGCTCGCAGACCAGTACTCAATCCACTGAGCCACACCAACCAGAGCTGTTAGAAATAAATTTTTAATTTCATCAAAAGTTATGTATGAGATATTTCCAATGTATTGGTGAAATAGATTCACTTCACATTTTTGCTGAATTTTTTTCATTAATTAAATAACCCTCAATGTTAGCATATACAAATATAAGGTGTGTATGTCAAGTAAATATTCATGCAAAATGTTCGTGTTGTAGTTATACTAAATTTATTGAAAACAACATTCTTAGAGCAGTCTCTTCTTTCTTGCTATCATCGAAAGATGAAATATAATTTCTAAGTTTTGTAATTTTACTGCTAGAAATCTTACCTGTAAAATGTTAATTTAGACTATTTTTAAATATCTTTTAAAACACAAAAAGTTTACAAATATGTTTTATTGTAATCTCCTTGATCAAGGTATGACTTCAGAGATTTCTAAACTTATGTGTCGATTATAGGGGAAATATGGAAGAAATTCCATCCTTGCTTGGTAGAAAGCATTTTCACAGAATGTAAATTCTTCCTCGAGCTTTTGTTTTGTTTAGGGCTGCAGTGGTGGTGGGTGTGTGGGTAATACCTTTCAAGAGAAAAAAATAAAGCGGAAAATTACCAAAATGCTGACCTGAAATTTGAAAATAACAGGAAAGGTGTTGCTTTAGCCCTGTGCAGACATCATACAATAACCTTTAGTCAGTTACATCTTCTCATTATCCAACATTTGGAGAAAGATTCTTCAAAAGTTACTTGAGAGTTCATTTAAGATTGCTGACTGAGATCACAATACAGTAATTAGACGGAATTAAAGTGAAAATGGAAAGAAAATGAATCAAGCAATAAAGTACAATGTGCGATGCCACCCGCCCCCCACCATGCATTCACAGGAAAGAAAAGAAGCTTTGATAAAATATTATGTTACAAAAGCAACTTTAACATGGGGTGGGTCTGTATCCTTTCCTGCTAAACCATATACTCAGCATTTTCCACCATTTTTGCTTTTTCTCTCCCATTTCCTGAGAGACCAGTGAGCAAGGCAGACAATGCAAGACACAAATAGCAGCCACACAGGTCAGTTTAAATTCCCAACAGCGACATTTTTAAAACATAAAAAGAAAGAAGTTAATTCATTTCAAAAATATATTTTATTTTATCTACTATATCAAAAATATAATCATTTCAACCTGAAATCAATATGTTTAAATGATTCATTGGGTGTTTTACATGCTTTCTTTCACACCACATCTTTGAAATCAGATGTGGGCTGTGCACTCCCACCACCTCTCCATTCAGACCCCCCACATTCGAAGTGCTCAGTGGCCACACGTGGGTTGCGGCTACCATATTGGATAACAGACGTCTAAGTGGGAAGCCACGGAAAATGCACTGGGAGAAAGTATAAACCTTAAAGCACTGGATACAACATGATAATTCAATCCAATGGCAAGCTCAACAGGAAGCTTTGAGAGCTCAGAAGAAAAGGGTTTAGAAATAAATTGCCCTTGTCCTTCAACCACATCTTTTTTTTTTTTTGCTGTATTTATTGAAATCCTACAAGGATTTGCGCACTCATCCCCGTGTGTACCTAACAGAGTATTCTTCCCAGCCTTTTGATTTCTACTCCCATGAGGATCAGGTGCCCAGTACTCGGCAGCCTGAGAGAGGAATGGGTGTGGGGGGGGCACACATGTGAGGGTGAATGTGTGTGGCTCTGTGTAGCATGTCTGTGTGGAGACTCCAGGAATTTGTGTGTGGGAGTGTGTCGTGTGTTTGTCTTGTGGGCGTATGAGTGCACGAGAATGCGTGCAGCATGTGTGAGAGGAGAGAGGCGAGGCGAGGGCAAGGCCAGGCTCACCAGCTCCCAGGGCCCTGGCCCCATCCGAGCGTGCACACGGAACCGCCGCTGAGAGGAAGAGCCCACCTCGGCCATGGGACTCTCCCACAGCCGTCAGCTCCACGCTCCGGAGGGCCTCTTCACTGCTTCAGCACATTTAAAAAACCCACTTTAAGTAGGCGTTGTCTATACCCTAGAGTACAGGTGGCAAACACAAGGCCCGCCAGGCAAATACATCCCTCCACCTTGTTTTACCCACCTGGCACCTTGTTTCTACCTGGGGGAGGCACTGAGCTCTCGCTTAACTGTTAAGGAGTGGTTACATTTCTACAGTCTTAAAATTATATTAGGCCCTTTGATGGCAACTGGGAGGCCCCAGGTGAAAATGGGTTTGACACCCCTGCCCTAGAGAGACACTGGTGATTCAACCTGGCAAAACTCCATGCCTCCCCATAGCCAAGGCTTCCAGAGAGCTTGCCTCTGTCTTCCCACCAGCGCCAGCCATTGCTGGCAGTGCCCGCACGAGGAGTGCCCACTGGGGCAAGGGCACTGGGGAGGCTCTGCTGCCCAGGCCCAGCCTGGAGGGTCGCAGACACACAGAGACTTCCAAGAGCAACCTCAAGGGAACTAGAATATTTCTGGGAGTGTTCTAGTTCAGTTCCACAGGGGTCCATATTTACAAAGAGTTTTTCCTTGATAGGCGGCCTTAGCGACCTCCCTCTTCACCGTCGCCCCCAGACCAACAAGACAACACCCAATGGGGCCTTTTACCCAATTATTTCTCCATTGTCCTTGTTGTGTTTACAAAAACATTATTTGTTGGCAGTCGTTTTCCAAATCCTACTCCACAATTTGTTAAGGAACCAAGAGGCTGCCGGGCGCCAGTGGAGGCCGCAGGGCTTACAGGGGAGAACCCGGCCCTTTGCTGCTTTCAACTTCTACGCTTATTTTTTCAACTCTGGGCTAGAAACTGGCTTGGTGGCTTTCTCTGTGTTGACTGCCTTTTTCTGGAAAAATTTTCCAGACCACGGATGAGGCAGGGAGAGAATTGAGGACACGGGATCCTGTAAAGAAGAAGAGAAAGGACAGGTTAACACAGATCAGTGGGCCCACGGAGGACACCAGCTGGATGAGAGGAAAACTGCCTCCCCTGGAGCCCTGGGGCCTCCAGAAGTCTGGGCAGCAAAGCTTCGCTGGGCCTTGGCGCCCCTCAGACCCGACCAAGGCGTCTCTTGGACCTGATCACAGCAGGTGGCCACAAGGGTCCAGTGCCTGCAAGTGTGGGTATGCAGGGACCCAATGCATTCCCAGCCCGTGCCCTGGCTCTCAGCATCCACCTCATGGGCCGTCATCTCCAGCACCAAGTGCATCCTTCCTGCCTTCTCGTTTCTAGGGAAAACAAAAACAAAACCCCGAGATCACACCTCAACTGGGGGTGGGGTGGGGAGAGGCGATGGAGAGGGAGAAGTTTCATAATCTCAGCCATGGGGAGAACAATTACATAAATCACTAAGACACGTGTCCCGGCGGGCACTCTAAATGGGTGAGCTGTTTGCAACAGCGCCGCTGCCTGTGTAACTAACTTGTTTGCTTTGTGGCACACAATTGCTTTAACGTGTATTGTTTTGAGTTCAATCTAAAGAAAATAATTTCAAAATCTCCCACTGGTGTTATGAAAGTACAAGATGGTGTCTTTGTTAAATCCACCCCTTGTTACTACCTTAGCTGCTCTCAGTGAATTTAAACTTGCAAACAACACTTAAGACAAAACTCAAAAACCTCAAAATTTCAGAGTTGCCTGAGTCAGAGGTCCGACCTCAGAAACCCCAAGGACGGATTTTAAAGTTTTCGAACCTGCGAGAAAGAGAAAATTATGGATCATCAGCAATTGTCACTTGCAAACCGCCCCCCTTCCCTTTACCCTCCCAACAGAAGGGGATCCGGAGTTTGAAACTTGTCATGGAGAAGAGAAACCTTTGCCCAGAGGCTGCTAATGAATTCGAATTGTATAGTTTTCAAAACCTGATGTTTTGCCATGATGACATTGGTGTGGCAACCGAGGGTCCGCGGCGACAAGTCCGCGCAGCTGCTCCGCGCTTTGAAACGCCCAAGACAATGGGCGCCAGTGTTCCCGGGCGCTTCGCCTCTCCACCCCATTTGCATAGTCTGTTCTGCCTGATTGACCAGCGGGGCTGTCGCAGGGATCAGCATTGTTCGCAGATCACGTCAAGATGGCCGAGATGACAAGATTCAGGTGAGAGATGAAGTGGGATGATTCCAGAATGCCACAACAAAAAGCGGCCCTGGGAAACGAGGCACGGGCTGGGGCAAGCTGACTTCGGAGGGTGGATTTACTTGTTTGCTTTTAAAGACCTCATCAAGTTGCTGGAGGGGAAAATTGAAGACAAAGATTTTAACAGGAATTTACAATGTCCTATTCGGTGGGTAATTTGGGGTCCTTCTGTATCTAAAAATCCAGTAATTTCATGGCATTTTATTTCACTGTATTTTTTCACTCTTATAAGTTCCAGTTATACTGCCAAAAGGGATACAAATAGCCCCATTCTACGGGGCCAAGAACTGTCACCAATGGAGACTGAATTTGCTATTTTTCAGAGGCCTCGCTTTTGAAAAGTTGTGGTGGTGGTCCCTTGGCCGGCAAGTCTAAGGCGTAGAAGTGACGAGAAGCTAATCATTCAGTTGCAAGTGACCAGCCACACGCCGCACTTGGTTTCAGCAGTCAATCGCTTCATACTTCGTGGTGCACGACGCAGTCACGGGGCAGAGAACTGCAGCACCGCCACGCGGGTTTCCATCTGACACTCACGTTCTGACTTCAGTCAGAAAGACAAACTCTTTGCCATGCAAGTGTCTTTCCCCAGAGGCCACAATTCCATCTGCCATAGTGTTCTACCCTGAACACAGGAGCCCCGTGCGGACTGCGGCACTGGGACGTATTTCCACACCCAGGGTTTTCTTTCTTGGGGATTTCAATCACCGGGAGAATAAATATTGCCAATGATCTGCAGAGATTGGGATCCTGGAGACGGAATCTTGGGGGAGGGACCTAAGGCGGGAACGGGTGGGTGGGGCCGTTTGAAGGTGGAGGGACTCAGCCGAGGAGAGGGAGCACCTTTACTGCAGAAAAAGGAGGGAGACATTCCTTGCCCCGGTCGAAAAGGCTTGATTCTGACACCGACACGTCTTCGCCGGGTGGACCGCAGGCCGCGTCACCGCGAGCCGAGGGCCTGCTCAGGCCCAGCTAGACCCAGGCTGCGTTCCGCCCTCCTCTTCCTCTCGGCTCCCTCTTCTCCTTCTTCCGCTCTCCTCCGCCCCTCTCTTCTTCCTCCTGCAGCCTTCTGAACCCCCGCACTACGCACCCGCCCACCCAGGCAAAAGCCTGCTCTGGAGAAGGCGACCTGCAGCCCCTCCCGCAGGCACCAAACCGCGGGCACGTCTGGTCCCGGGCAATCACCTGGCTGACCAGAAAACCGCCCTGCAAGCGCCGGGCAGGCGTTTCCATGCCTCCACCCGCGTTCGCTGTGAATTGCAACGACGCTCATCTCGGGAATATAACGATTAATCCAGCCGCAGGTTTCCAGATAAGTGATTGTGATGGAGATTGTTGGCGAGAAAATAGACAATTATCCGCTGTTAGCTTTACATAAAGATCGCATTAACTCAAATTAGTTATCAGACAAAAGAGCGTCGGCGTGCGCGCCCGGCCCGCCCGCGCCCTGCCCGCGCCCTGCCCGCGGGGACCCTGGGAGCAGGCGGGCCGGGCACGCAGCTGGCAGGGCGAGAGGCGAGGGGGCGCGCACGAGCGAGACCCAGGGCTGGCCCCACGCAGGCCCTCGAGTGCTGCGCTTGCCTGGAGGCGGCGCGGGGCTCCCTCTGAGACTCCGGGAGCCCCAGGGGCGCCTGCGCGCCAGCTCCGCCTCCACGGCGCCTCGAGTCCCTTCTGCACCCACGTTCCCCTCCGGGGCCCCACGCCCGCCGTTCCCCGCTGCGCTGCCCTTCTCTTTCCGCCTCCCGCAGGCCCCGGTTTTCTGTCTTTGAGCCGGAGCAGGAAACGTCATTCTTTTCCTCGGAGCGGACTGGCCCTCCTGCCCCCGTCGGATCACACACGCAGCGACGGAATGGGGCCTCGGCCGCGCCGAGCGAGCTTCGACACGGAGGCCCTGAGGCCGACTGCCCCCGGATCCTGCCGTCTATAGTCACTGTAGCTCCCAGCGCACCTCGTCTAGTCGCCCCCCGCGGGCCCCGGTGGCCGCGAGGATGAATGGGAACGGCGGGCTGGGGGAGAAGAGGCACAGTGTGACTCTCTGGGGCTGAGTCGGATGCCTGGGGAACCGACGGGGACCTGCCGCTCCAGGCCGGGGATGGGGCAGGGCAGTGCCATCTGACTCGGGAGGAGCACACGTCGCGCACTGCCCACGCCCGTTTTGCCCCTCGCACGCCCATTCTTCCTGTGTCCCTAGTGGCGTTGACAGGGCCTGTCGGATCACGGATATCACGGGTGCTGTCGGCCGAAACGCACACACCGCCGTTCAGCGCCCCGGCCCCGTCGCAGGGCTGGGCGAGGTCTCCACTCCCACAGAAGCGCACTGGTGCTCCGGCCCAGGCCGGCCTCGCGGGCCCCTAGGGTCCCCGGGCCCCGCTGAATAGGGCGGATAATGACCCCCGGTTCCCAAGGCAGGCTTTCTGCTGCCTGGTGAGCTTGGATTTGTGTGGTCCAAGCCTTTCCCAGCTTGTCCCATTCTGTCACCGGGATAAGGGGCTCCCTCGGCTCGTTTGCACCTGCGTCGCTTTTGGCTCCTTCAGGAATGCGCTGAAGCTTGTAATCAGCTTTGTGAAGCCATTGAGTGCACGGCTGAGTGAAACTTCCAAAGCTCGAGGAAAACCGGCCTGCTGAATAGGAGCCAGCATGGGGCTGCTCTCCAAGCCTCCACGTTGCCAAATTCCAGCAGAGCCCCTCACAATCGCTCCGCGCTTCCCCACACTGAGAAAAGTGAGAAAAGAAAAGCGAAAATACCAGTCACCGAGGTTAGCCGTTTGTTCCCAGATTAATGGCAAACGGTTCTCTCTCACCGTCGCCCCCCCCTCCAAACTTAGCTCACTAATTTAGGAAATATGACATAGGGGAGGGAGCACGGTTATTAATAACTCCTCATCTGATTTTACATCTTCAGGTGGAGGTCCTTCCATCTGCAGCGGCTGATTTCCAAGTCCGAGTCTGCTGGGGAGATTCCTGCCTGGAGATTTCTTGTCCATCTCACCTTACTTGTGCAGAGTCAGATGAAGGCAAAAGTAAAGGTCCTCCAAATTAGCACTAGGAAGCCCCCCAAAAACATTTCCTCTAGGAAACAAAACGATAAACCAGTCCTATCCCTTTGCTAGGTCACCCTCCCCCCATTCAGCAGAACTGGTATGCCCAGTAACATGTGCCTTGGATTTCAGTGGCTTTGAAAGAGAGGAGGATGCACGGAAAGTAGAACTTCTGAAACATATAAGATGATTTTGTTTTTTCTGGACAGATGACTTGAGGTGCAAGAAGTGTTAGAGCCGTGGCTGTGCCCCAACCCCATCCCATGGCTCGTGTTCCTGGCTGCAGTTCTAGGAACACTGGTGTTCCCCGAGCTACTACTTGCCGATGGAGAATCTAGGACCCTCAGAAAACTTCCTCCCAGGGCTTCCTTACAGGTCTTGGGACCTCTCATTCTATCCAGGTAAACAGAGGGAAGGAAGTTACAGGCTGACATTCTCTCCAGATAAGGAAATCTCTTGCAGCCAATAGATCAGCCAGCTTGCAAAAGGCAAACTCATCATACTCATCGACACTAGTCAAGACATACCAGCATCCCGTAACCATCAGCTCCTCCAGGCTGGGCCACTTCTTCACGTTGGTACATCCCGCCATCTCAGAACAGTGCCCAGCACATGGCAGACACCTAATACAGATTTGTTGAATTAATGTTGTCTACTTTTTTTTCTCTGAACTCAGAGCCTGGAAGCAGGTCTGCAATATGGAATCCTTTCTCCAGAGTGTGCACAAGGCTCACTCTCTCGAGAATCCTAATAAACATAACTTGTAGGGAAAAAAGTAAAGGCGACATCATGATCCATGCACAAAAACTCTCTACAATTGCTGTGAATTCTTTAGCTAATTAATTCTCCCCACCATGAATTGGGAGCCTTTTCTCTTCTGAGAGCACAAATCTATCATTTTTAAGATTTGAGCTGGATTTCCATTCCTTCCACTCAACATCATCTCGTTTCTGCAGGGTTTTCCCCTGCCCCAGCACCTTGCTTTTGTGGGAGCAACATAATGCCCGACGGCTGCTCCGTGCCAGAAATAGTCTCCTGGTTGAACAGAAAGGCTTAATAGGCCTCTTTAAATACCTGACTTATTACAAAGCCCGGGGAGAATAACATCATCGGGCGGAGGAAGGAGAGGAGGGCTCCCCTCGTGGAAGCCCTGTTACATAGGGTGTTTCTGAGACCAGGAGTGGGCAAGAGTTCCGTTCACACAAGGAGCTGTGTCTGAAACAGCCTGTCTGAGCGAGGAGAGACTATTCAAGGGGTCAAGTGACATGCCCAGAAGTTATCATGACTGTTGTAAATAACAATAATAATAAATAAGTGAATGGCTTTCCTGTTTTGAAACACAACAGATAGTTCTGTTTAAGAGCCAGGTAATTCTCCCTTTCATATACTTCTGAACCCCCCAAAATGGCACAATAAGAGAATTTGGTGCCCAAAGAGAAGTTAAATAATTGCTCTATACCAGGATTGTGTGCATCATTCATGGATGCTAAAATACTTAAAAAATCCCAAATTCAAACCACCCATTTTGACATTCAAAGTTTAATGTTTTATCCTAAAGTTCGATGTGTTGGTTCCGGCAGTGTCTCTCCTTCCAACCACTCTCAGTAACAAGTCAGGAGGATATGCAGTAATTCAGAAATTAGTGAAATTTTCTTCTTGGTGGGGGCATTGGATTAAGAGGCTGGGAGAGTGTGAAACAAATCAACGTGTAATTGTATGATAAGGCTCTCACGAGGAATTTATTGGCCAAGTTGCTATTTCTATTCCTTCCTAATCTCGTTTAGCACATTCATTCTCTGCAATCTGTCTCCATAATCTTCTGTGGCAGAATGGCAGCCAATAGAAGCATGCATGTTTGGAGAGAAGAGAAAATATGCAGAAGCGTGATAAACTGATGCTAATTATCCATATTTAGGACACCGAGTGCAGAAGATCAAGGTTTACAAATAACAAACCAGAGCCAGTGATGATGGCTTCCTCGTGTGGAATATGTTGGAGGGGACCAGATAAGGGTTTCACGGGCAAGAGAGATTTACTGGTCAAAGGGTTCACCTTCTACTTTTCCACTTTTACATAGCAGTAAATTATTTAGGCTAAATTCACCAGAACGTTACTCTCTTATTTGGCTGTGTGCCATGACTTGCTCTTTCTTTGTGTCCTTTCAATGCAAATCCTTGTAGTGTAACATCAGTTGATAAGGGACAAATAATCGAAGTAATAGGTAATTCCCTCTAAATCGTACACATAGGACGGTGAGGTAATGCTACCAGGAAGAATGAGATGAGGTAAAGAGCAGAGGGCTGAAAGTGAAGCAATACTAACCTCAGCTGTTAAATGACTTCTTTGCCAGAAAAAAAAAATGAATATAGATATCTGCTACATGGATATATGCCTATGTCTCTGTGTATTCCACAAGCAAGCAAGCTTGTGGTAAAGGTAGGTATTCGTTTGAGAATTGAGCCAATATGTCTATTTCTCCTGTCTGGAATCCTTATCATTAAAAAAAATTTGAGTCTGAACATATTGTTTCTCTTCTGTGTACTGTCCCCCCGTCACCTCAAACTGACCTAATATTTAAAATCGGCTCCCAATCCTTTCCAAGACTTCTGGCTGTGGGAATAGACATAAAAAGAATTCAGGCTGAAAGACCATGTGACATGGTTGAAGGGTCTGTGGTGGAGATTTTCTGCATTACAATAATTGCCTTGAAGAGTTTCCAGGAAACAAGCACAAACGTATCTCAGTGTTTTGTTGCACATTTGCATGCTCACCTTGAAATTTAAAATATTGACTAAATCCCATGTCGTGGTACTAACTTTGATTTTGGGGGGAGGGGAACTCATCATCAGCTTTGGTACCAATGGAAAACTAGTCTCATTGCTTCATCCTTTCAGAGTCTTCCAGAGTTTTCATTTGCAACTTTTGCCGTTGGATGGACAAGACAAGAGGAACCCTTTGGAAAATATGCATTGCAATCAACTGTGGACCCCTTATTATAAATACTAGACGTTAGAATAAAAAGAGCCATGCTGAAATTTGGGGATATAATTTATAATTCTTACATAATGAAGTATTAGGGAAGAATAGGCGATCCTTGGCACAAACAATGTTTCTTCACCCCAGGCTATCTGAACAAGAAATTATCCATAGGTTACTACCACATACGTGCACTTTTTCTTTTTAACAAGCCTAAGATGCCATTATTGTAGGATGTATCTTTATTATACATGGCACTATAAAAGAAAAAAACTCTTCCAATTATAACTGTAAGTTGTCACTAATGATAACGGTGTATTTAGATTCCAGAAATGATAAAATTAAAAATGTGTGTCTTAGAACCAAGGTAATACAGTGTGCACAGTTATGTCATTGAATAATGAATTTGTAACATTTTTGCCAAAAATATTTTCAAAATTACTCATTACTCTATAGAAATCAACTTTGCTGAAAACTGATAGATGTAAAGTACAGTCACACATAGCAAGATGATGCTTCAGTCGACAACAGATGACATATATGACTGTGGTCACATAAAATTATAATGGAGTCAAAAAATTCCTACTGCCTAGTGACTTTGTAGCGGTATTAACCAATGCACACTCCCATGCGTGTGATGATGCTGTTGTAAACAAACCTACTGCACTGCCCGCCGTACAGAAGTACAGCACATGCAACGACGATAGTAGACTAGACCATCTAGGTTTGCGCAGGATGTTTGTACAATGACAAAATTACCCAACAACTCGCCTCTCAGGATGTATCCTCATCATTAAGAATCACCTGACTGTAACATATAGTCAACACATAGAACACACACTCTACACTTATACATAGCTTAAAAGCATAGAATTGAGACAATTATCCATTCAATTCATTAAACAAAGAAAGAGAAAAAAGACATACATTTTTTCATCAATAGTAATCTAGCAATTGAGGCTAAAGATATAGATTGCTGACATTTCTAGAAATTACCTAGGCTAGAGAAAGAACCCCAATTCTTCAATGCATGAAGATTTCAAAAAACCAATATGTAACATACGTGTGTGTGTGTGTGTGTGTGTGTGTGTGTGTTTGGGGACTGTCAAAGTAAAATGAACAACATAGGCTTATTTTTGTATGGTTTTGTACTCCAGACTGGAAGTTGCTGATTTGAATAATTTGATCTCCAGATTCAGTTTTTCTTTCTGAATTACAGGATTTTTACCTATGTGAATAGTGACTAACTTTTTACCTATATATGCTCTCTTTTCAGTTAATCCCTCTTCCCTCACTGACAGCCACTAGCCAATCTATGGAAACTAACCATCATTACGAAAATATGATTAAGTCCAGAGAAAGAGCAACAATTTCTTTTAAAGTAACCAGTTAAATGCAAGGAACCAGTTATTGCTTTCCAGCTGAAACTAATTTTTAAATTTGAACTTCTTTTTAAGATTAAATTCAGCCCTGGCTGGTGTAGCTCAGTGGATTGAGTGCAGGCTGTGAACCAAAGAGTTGCCAGTTCAAGTCCAGGTCAGGGCACATGCCTGAGTTGCAGGCCAGGTCTCCAGTGGGGGCCATGTCAGAGGCGACCACACACTGATGTTTCTCTCTCTCTCTTTCTCCCTCCCTTCCCTTCTGTCAAAAAATAAATAAATAAAATCTTAAAAAAAAAAGATTAAATTCTGTGCTTTCTGCCCTGGCTGGTGTAGCTCAGTGGATTGAGCGCAGGCTGTGAATCAAAGGGTCACTGGTTGGATTCCAGGATTCCCGGTTGGGGCACATGCCTGGATTGCAGGCCAGTTTCCCAGTGGGGGCCATGTCAGAGGCGACCACACACTGATGTTTCTCTCTCTCTCTTTCTCCCTCCCTTCCCCCTCTCTAAAAAGAAATAAACAAAAATATTAAAAATAAATAAATAAATTTAGTGCTTTCTTTGAAAATTAGTTTGAGTTCATGTATTCAGACAGAGGCAGATTTTCACCCCATTAGCATTGTGCCTTCACAGAATGTGGAAAAGCAAACAGGCAGGAAAAGTTACCCAACCAACAGACGTAGGGATTCTAAATGTGGCTGCTGTCATAGTCATGCCCTCTGGCTGTGGTGTGCTCTGTGTGTGTGCCTACATGCATGTGTGAATGAACATGTGTGTCCAAACATATCCCCACACTCATGGGTGGTGTCCATGTTGTAGCAAGTCAAGCAGCATGGCACTTCTTTTTTCTGCAGAGCTCAGCGCTGACTGAGCTGCACTAAGGAGAAAACATGGATGCGTAGAGATGCCAGGGAGGAGATTAAAGGAACCTGGATATAGGGCAACCCTGTGTTAGGGTCTTTCTGGAGACCAACTTTGTCCTGGCTTGTGGTTCATGATGCCAACATGATGTAAATGTGAGTGCTATACTCAATTCCCGCTCTTGGGGCTTTCTCTCACTATAAAGTGAGTGGTTAGTTTGGTGTGTAGCTACATTTTGCTCTTACTCCTCTTTAGAACCTCCCCCCACCACCCCATACAAATTAACATCAAATATTTATTCAGTGCATGCAAACTTCTTTAAGCATTTCTGCTGTAAATACCTACTTCCCACTGAATCTTCAAATAATGCAGAAGATGGCTTTGCATGTTCATTTTCCTGAGTTCGCGCTCCTGGAACACTTTCAGGGAAGTGTTTCAGCCTCTTTAAAAATGTCTCTGAGCTGCAGTTCTTATCAGTGGGCAGTATATATTGAGGTATCTGAAATAAACATAGAACTCCAATTATTGTTTGCCTGTGAACTGGTTAGCAAGATGATTACAAGATACGGTAAATATGCTTGGCATATTGAAATGTACTTTCAGCTCCAATGACTTCAAATAGCTTCTAAGTAAAACAAATAAACAGAATAATGGTGGGATTTATTTGAAATTATTCATTATGAGACTACCCAAGGTATGACATTTCCAATCACATCTTAATTTTCTTTTTAGGAGCAGAAAGGGTTTTCATGTCTTGACATATTCATCACTCTGGGCCTGAAGCCGTTATCTCTTTGCTAATTCTATGGTTCCGAGAGCTGATGAGACGCTGTGGGGTCTTCTGCGTATCATGCATGGTTTGCCCTGGCTTCTGCACATTCAAAGTGAAATAAATACTGAGTCGTACCATCCTAGATTATGATCTATGAGTTGATTTGTTAAATGAACCCATTGCTTTAAAAGTTATAAATGACAAGATTTTTACCATTACAAGTAATTTATAGCTATTTCCTATTTGACAAGAGAGATCCTCATGAGAAGTCCAAATTTGTCTGCTTGACATACATTTATTTTAACACTTCCCCCATCTCCAAATTCTAGCATGTATTAACTACTGTTTTCCTAGGTGTCAATTTGCACCTGTGAGGTTTACCTCTTGAGGCTTCATTGAGGTCCCTGGCCTCTATTCCACATGGCTGCTTGCATTTCAGCAGCTAATGTAGGTGATTACTGGCATATTTACTGTAATTTATAAAAATCACAGGAAGTGACATTTTTATTAGTCACTGACTCCACCATCACTAACTGCAATCGATGTTATACATACAAATCCATTTTAAAAAATTGTTCTTCCGAAATCAGAAGCTTTTTTCAGTCTCTAATTCTGTAAAATGATCATGTTTCACTTTTGCTTACCATGAATAGGATCACAAAGGAGCTCAGATCTAAGCTGATTTCTTAAAGCCTGGGAATTTTCTTGTGGAGACTGGAATAAGGGCCAGGGGAATGCTTTCCAAGACTGAGAGAAGAATCCAGAAATATCTAGACCTCAGTCCGAGGGGCAGCGTAGAGGGCTGTTAAGAGCATGAGCTCTGGACCCAGGCCGCAACCCACAGAATCACTTCCGGCCCACAGTGAGGGTTACATACATATTTGCCGTCATCATCACAGTAGTGGGTGCCCGTGTTTGTACACCTGTTCCAGTGACAGACTCTGGAATGGTCAGCCAGAGCTGACTTGGTGCAGAAGAGAAAAAAGAGGGAGGAAGAGGAGGAAAGGGAAAAGAGAAGGAGAGAGAAAGAAACAGGTGGGAAGGAGAAAAGGAAAGAGGGAGAGAGTGTTGAGGAGGGTGGGCATGTGCTGTGACTTAGGATCTTAATAGTCGGGAGACGTACATATACGTTTTACGTTGACTGGTAGTGGAATGCGGGAGACGTATTAGTACGTTTTTTATAGACTAGCGGTGTAACAGGGTGCAGCCAAGAGGCGGGCCGCCAAAGAGGGAGATAATTGGCTCTATACCAAAGGCCACACCTGCCCCGAATGCTGGCAGGTGTGGCCAGTTTTGGGAG